>CM065594.1:100045554-100345554 GCA_033119425.1 Bufotes viridis | reverse complement strand
TGCGGGGAGCCCTCTACCTGCCGCCTCCTCCTGGCGTTCTTCTTCTCATATTTGGGAGGCTGTGCGGTGTCTTGTACTTCCTGGCTGTGGGGCGCTCTATCTCCTCCTGTCTTTATAGCTGTGTCCGTCCCCGTGTCCCCGCCTCCTCTCATCCTCTTCTGTACCCCTGCCCTGCCTCTCCTCCGTGACCAGGTGCACAGCCCCATGCATGGGGTGCCCTAGGTGCACCGGGAAACCCCTCATGTTATTACTACTCACTATTACTTCTTCACACACCCTTTTTGGTGGCTTTTAGGGCTACCAGGTGATTGTGGGCTATGGCTGCCATATTAATGAATGGGGTCAGAGCGCCTCTCGCACATTTACTGCAACACAGTGACTGTACAGCATCCATTCCTATGGCAGCCCCCCAACACGGCGGACTTCGGGCATGCCACAGCTGTCGCAACCAAATTTTGTAGTTTTGTAAAAATTTTCATTTTTTTTATCCTCTACAATGCAAGGGGGAGATGTGCAGAAAATCCGCACCAAAAACCGCGAGTAACTGATGCAGATTTCGTGTGGAAATGCGCGCGAAAGACCTAGCGGAATTTCTGCAAGACAGCCCACAGCCGTGTGCAGGTGACCATAGTGCGAATCTTATGTGAACGCACATGAGATCCGCATGGATTTCCGTGCATTTCTGCAGCATATCCGTACCAAATTCAGCTAACAGCAGTTTTTTGGTGCGAATTTGATGCAGCTCTCTCCCTTCTAGTGGAAAAGGGTGAAATCCGCAGCTAAAACCGCAAACATAATTAACATGCTGAGGATTTGGAAATCCGTAAAGCAGGTGACAGGAAAATCTGCTAAGTGTACATGAGACCTGTGTTTTCTCATGCTGGAACTGTATTACGAACGGAGAGCGACACAGAAAAACCGCACGTATTCCGCAATGTGTATAGGTGGCCCTAGGGCGCTTTCACGCGCTCCGGATCTGGGTGCAGTAAAATCAGTTCCATTTATTTGAAGGGGGAGGGAAGCACATGGATTTCTGCAGGCTCCATTCAGGTGAAAGGAACTGATTTTCAATCCGCAGTGTAATAAAGTACCATCTAAATGGCTGAGATTTCCCATTTCTCGTGTATACGGTGCAGAAACTTTCCGGGTGAAAATGAAACTGAGGTGTGGATTTTGAGATCCGCGGCATGTCAACTGTTTGTGCAGGTTGTCGGCTCAGATTTCACCTTTTTCAGTGTAAAGGGTGAGATCTGGGAACAAATCTGCATCAAAATCTGCAAATAAAAGAGTTGGTGAGGAAACAGTGAAAACCAGCCGAAAATACACCCAGGAAATCCTCATACACTGCCATGTTCACAGGCCCTGAATGCACTGATTTTCAATCATTTTCCCTATGGAGAAACCTATTCTTCGTAAGGAAGAAAACCAGCAAAAAGTACTTTCATTAATGCCTGTTTTTTATTTACTAAAAATGCCCCAGAAACTCCTTACGTTTTTTTATAGCGGTATTTTAGCAGCTTTTTTTTTTCCAAAACCACTGTATGAACTACATTTTTTCTTCAATTTCCCCCTATATAGAGAAAATGTCAAAACCCCAGAACAAGAAGCCAAAAGCTTCAACATGTTGGATTTTTGTAACGGAAAAGCCAACAAAAAGTGCTTATACGCCCTATGCTTCATATTTCCCATAGACGAAGGTCACACGCTAAAATCGGGAGCTGGCGTTTTTACCTAAAAAAAACGGAACAATAACCACAGGTACAAAAAACGCAAAAATGTACCGCTGTAAGCAGCTGTTTAGGCACGGTCAGTGCTCCAGTAGGAAAAGGTAAACTCCGCCAGGCTGCTCCTCTACCTTATGGCTACGTTCACACGACAACAATTGTCGTGCGACAAAAAGTCACACTATTGTCGCGCGACAATTTTTATAATGGGAGTCTATGGTGTCGCATTGCGACATGCTGCGACTGCGACACGACAGTCGTAAAAAATCCATCCCTGATGGATTTTTTACGACTGTCGTGTCGCAGTCGCAGCATGTCGCAATGCGACACCATAGACTCCCATTATAAAAATTGCAATCGCAACATATCATTATAAAAATTGTCGCGCAACATTAATGTGAAATCAATGTCGTGCGACATTAATGTGAAATCAATGTCACGCTACAAATGTTGCAGTGTAGTGGTACCCGATTTGACAAATGTCCTCGTGCGACTTTTTGTCGTCGTGTGAACGTAGCCTATTTTCTAGAGAAACCTATAGAAAAATACAGGAAAAAACAACATTGACTCGCCCCCCCCTCCCCCCCCCCAAAAAAAGTGCACAAAAATGGCACAAAATGCACTGTTTTTAGTGTATTTTGTATTTGTCTATTGCCTTACTGCTAACATCTTGCCACAGGTTTTTTTTGTTTTTTTTAAAGGCTAGAAAAACAACACAAAATTGCTCTTTGTGAGACTGTATGGAAAGGCCTTTACACACAAATTCTTTCTGGCATTTTTTTTTTCCCAACCGCTTGCATTTTGTTGGTGTATAAGGCCTCATATACACGGCCGTTGTCGGGCGCGGACCCATTCACTTCAATGGGGCCACAAAAGATGCGGACAGCACTCCGTGTGCTGTCCGCATCCGTTGCTCCGTTCCGTGCCCCCGCAAAAATAAATAGAGCATGTCCTATTCTTGTCCGTTTTGCGGACAAGAACAGGCATTTCTATAATGGGCCGCGTTCCATTCCGCAAATTGCGGGACGGAACGCAGAGCAGCTTCCGTGTTTTGCAGATCCGCGGTTTGCGGATCGCAAAACACCAACGGTCGTGTGCATGTAGCCTAAACCACATTTTTTTCTGGAATTTTATTTAGTACAGAAAAAGAAAAAATGATGAAGATTGGGGGTCTGATCTAAGGTTTGATGAAGATTGGGGGTCTGATCTGAGGTTTGATGAAGATTGGGGGTCTGATCTGAGGTTTGATGAAGATTGGAGGTCTGATCTGAGGTTTGATGAAGATTGGGGGTCTGATCTAAGGTTTGATGAAGATTGGGGGTCTGATCTAAGGTTTGATGAAGATTGGGGGTCTGATCTG
Source organism: Bufotes viridis (assembly GCA_033119425.1). NCBI lineage: Eukaryota > Metazoa > Chordata > Amphibia > Anura > Bufonidae > Bufotes > Bufotes viridis. The sequence goes on along the minus strand of CM065594.1, from coordinate 100,342,470 downwards.
AGGTTTGATGAAGATTGGGGTCTGATCTAAGGTTTGATGAAGATTGGGGTCTGATCTGAGGTTTGATGAAGATTGGGGGTCTGATCTGAGGTTTGATGAAGATTGGAGGTCTGATCTGAGGTTTGATGAAGATTGGGGGTCTGATCTAAGGTTTGATGAAGATTGGGGGTCTGATCTGAGGTTTGATGAAGATTGGGGGTCTGATCTGAGGTTTGATGAAGATTGGGGGTCTGATCTGAGGTTTGATGAAGATTGGGGGTCTGATCTGAGGTTTGATGAAGATTGGGGGTCTGATCTGAGGTTTGAGGGTTCTCTTACATGTTCCAATCCTGGGACAATAACGGGAACTAATCAATTTTTGGCCTTATGCACACAACCGTTGTTTTTTTGTGTCCATTCCGTTGTGGAACCATTCATTTCAATAGGTCCACAAAAAAACGGAAGTTACTCCATGTGCATTCCGTTTCCGTATGTCCGTATTTCCGTTCCGCAAAAAAATAGAACATGTCCTATTATTGTCCGCATGGCAAACGGAGAGACGGATCCGCACTTGCAATGCATTTGTAGACGGATCCGCCTACAAATGCTTTCAGTTGTCATGCGGTATGACGGATCCGGCGGGACGGAACTGCCTGACGGATCCACACGCCGCAATGGTGAAAGTACCCTAAATGTGGCATTTGTTCATATGTTTTCCCTTAGACTTCTCTACTGGAAAAAAAAATAAACTAAAGCAATAAGGGGAAGATTTATCAAAACTGGTGTAAAGTAAAACCATAGCAACCAATCAAATTTCCCCTTTCATTTTCAAAAGGAACTGTGAAAAATGAAAGGTGGAATCTGATTGGTTGCTATGGGCAACTAAGCCAGTTCTGCTTAAGTCTCCTCTAGTGTGTTTTTGTGACTAGTGTATTATATATGTGTTTAATATGTGCATTTATGTATCTGTGTAGGTATAAGTGTATTATGTACGGTTTATGTATGTTTGTTCAAGGGTTTATTAGATGAAAAACCCATTTTACCTATTCACCGGACAGGTGATAAATGTTTCATTGCTGAGGCCCTCGCTGATCACTAGGATGAAGGGGCCCCTATACCAGAGGAGTCTGAATGGAGTGGTGGTTACGCATACGCCTGGCCGCTCCATTTAAAGTCTATGGGGCTGACGGATAGCGCAGCACGTACTCGGCTACCTCCGTCAGACCCATAAGCATTCTGTGGAGAGGCAGGGACATGCCTGACCAACACGCCATTCATACTCCGCCATGTACACATGCTTTATGTGGATAGCATATTGTAAATTATATAAATTACAAGGAAATCAGAAAAAACACATTTATCAGGTGATCGTTTCTTTCAGCCGGCACCTGAAATCATCATTTCTGTTTACACAGCCCCATCTGTGCCCGGGAACAATGGTTTTCTATGGGTACGGCCACAGGGTCAGGTTTCCCGATGCAGTTTTGGAAGCCAAAATCAGGAGTGGATCATAAAAGGAGAGAAAATACGCAGGACAGATATCACTTCTATCACTTTTTTTTAAAATTCACTAGTGATTTTGGCTTCCCAAAATGCATCAGGAAACCTGACCGTGTGGTCGTACCCCATGGGGACAAGTGAGCACTGTGGCAATCATGTCACCACCATATAGCGGAGAAATGCAGCCCTCATATCTGCTGACGATAGGGCAATTATCGGGAGTGTTTGGTTTGCTCCTGATGTCACGCGGCCAACGATCGGCGTAACACTGCAACAACTGGACTGAGCGGTCACAATGCGACTTGCAAGTCATTGCAACCCCAGGGTCTCAAAAATAAAAAAATAGAGATGGATTATTTTTTATTTTTTTTGCAGTCTCCACAATCTCACTGTCCAGCGCCAAAGAGGAAACAAAATGGCCGACGTTCTCCAACAAAGGCACTGAGAACTAGATTACAGCGGCCACAAACATGGAGACTAGTTTTTTATTATCATTTTTCAGCCACTGGTGAGGAAATATAATTTCCCACAAAATGAACAATGAAGTAAAGAACCAATAAACTGTATGGCTGGTTAAGAATGATGAGTCACAGCTGCTGAAGGACTACAAGTACCAGCTTTGCTTCCCACAAATCCAACCTATAAGTAGCTGAGGAGACACCACCACAAAATGTCTCCTCCATGAGAGCTTCCTGTGACCTCCCAACGAAAAACTTGTATATATTTTATCTCATCACAGTTCTTCTTCCCTCACACATTTTTTACTTCATTTATTGAAGATTTCACACTCGGAACATACAACCCACAGAACCAATTCCTTTTTCTTTCTTTCTTTTTTTTTTTTTTTACCACGCATGCGTACTGGCCGCCTGAACGGTCTTGGTTCTGCAGCGAAGACACGCTTCTTCCTTATCTCTGGAAGGCGCGCTCCCGTCAGGTCACGAGACCACTGAGCGCGCCCCCGCCGCGGACAGTTGGGATGACGACCGTTGGACTATTGTGGTATATTGTTATATAAAGCGGGAAACGTGGAGTTCATGTGACGTCAGCAGCTAATTATTGGCAATGGCAATGGGTGGCTTAATGAACATTATACAGCTTCTGCCATAGACCCTCGCTTATTTGCGTCCTCGAGGTATTATAATACAAAAGGCTCCTGATAGATAACGTATTGGTGAAAGGTGCAGACAGAATAAAGATATTGTGACAGAAAAAGTGAAAAAGAATTAAAAATTTGCATTTTGTGAGGAGTAATAGTTTTTATTACCTCAGTTTATGAGGCAGGGGCTTGATCCTGCACAGTTGCAGCATAACTTCCATAAACTATAATTGTACCAACATCGTTTCTGTACAATTTTATAGGAAAAAAAAGCAAAAATGTTTTCATAACAGTAAAGCCAAGCCCGAAATGAGAGGTAAAAAATGGAGGGGGCATTCATAAATGGGGCGCCATTGTTTTCTAATAAATCACCCCACCATCACCAAAACTGGGGTGAATGCACGTTTTATATACTGTGTGCAGGGCAAGTTTCAGGGCAGCAAATCCGCGGCATATTACCGTAACAACAGCGTCAGAGACCGGCAAGGGAGGCATGTATGCGCCAGGGGAGGTGAATTTCATGCTCCCTTTCTTTAAAAGCATTTAAAAGTTTTTATTTATTTATTTATTTTCTTTATTTTGGACTTTTTTTGCGAATCAGAATAAAATCTTCACCTAAACTTGATCATGCGGATTTTGTCCAGAAAACAGCTTTCCTGGTAAAGTCAATAGGCAAATTCTACATGAAATTTGCAACGGATCTTCAACGTAAATTGACATGCGGCGGGTTTTAAAACCCACTCTGCAGGTCAGATTACACGTGGAATTATTCCTCAACGGTACATGACGTGGAAAATCACACTCTAGTACGCTAAGGATTTACGCCACAAAAATCTGTAATACAAATCCGCAAGTAACATGCGTCAGTTACATTTTCCGTGAGGGGGACACTGAGAGATTTAGGGGGTCATTTACTAACCAGAAGTACATCAATATTAGGCGTATTTCTGGTGCAAAGGTTATTTGCACAGCAATCTGTGAGTTTTTCCTGCGCAAGGTCTACAAAAGTGGGCGGGGAAGGGCACGGGCCGACATGGCCGTCTCATTTTTCTATGCCTGTTTTAGGCGTAGAATATGGTCTAAATTTACCGCAGCAAGAGAGCAGGCGTAGATTTAAAAATGGTGGTGGATCTGCCGAAGTTATGTAGAGGGCGGTCCACCGCCAGCGCAGTGCCTTATTAAGACCGGCGTCTTACATGCTGGTCTTAATAAATGACCCCCTTTGGGCTCATGCACACGGCCGTTGCCCAGCTGTGCCCGTATTGTGGATGAGCCCCTAAGCTGAATGAGCCTCAATTTGATGATGAAAAAGCACATTAACTGCAGTGTGTGAATAAGGCCCATAGTTCTGTTCACAAGAAAATCCCAAGCAAATGTGGGGGAAAAAAGGTGATGCAAATTTCTAGCTTTATAGCCATTTTTATTATTATTATTTTTGAACAGGAAGCTTTTCTGTTTGTTCAGATGGATTTGTGTACTGTGCAAATGTATGCAAACCTGTACCTGTCATCTGATGGATCTGCATTATATACTGTAAGTTATTTGGGGGGCTGAATAGGGTACCGGCCTGTGCTACTCTGTATGCTGAAAAATTTGTGTCTGGCATGAGAACGCAACCAATCGGAACAGAAGGCTTTCTGCTGCACTCCGTTCAGTTTTGTCCCCATTGACAATGAATGCTGACAGTACTGAAGCGTTTTCCTCCGCTATTGAGATCCTTTTTTTTTGCGGACCGTATGCGGAACCATTCATTTCTATGGAAGGTACTCTGTGTGCATTCCGTTTCCGTATGTCCGTTCTGCTAAAAGATAGAACTTGTCCTATTATTGTCTGCATAACGGACAAGGATAGAACTGTTCTATTAGGGGCCAGCTGTTCTGTTCCGCAAATTCCGGAATGCACATGGGCGGAAATGATAAGATGAGGCGACTCCTTTAATCAGGCAAACACTGTGAAGGTGGTGCACTGTTCAACCCGCGCTGCTGCCCCCTCATTCTGGAGGGGACTCCCACGATTTAGAAACTGGTGATATACCATCGCTGTCTATCGTGGGAACATCCATGTAATATTTCCATCACACAGATATGACCCCAGATTGTTAGTGGGCCCCAAATATCACGCCTGTATGCTCATTTACACAAAACGGTCGTTGACACATAAGAATGACTTTCTTCGCTGTAATGGTTTAGCTCTAGTTCTAAAACCGTTATTACTGTCTGAGCATCACGATCGTATCATTTACCCTGGGTTCACACCTGAGCGTTTTACAGCGCGTTCAAACGCGCTGTAAAACGCTCAACACATGAAAACCAATGCTTTCCCATGGCCCTGGTTCTCACTTGAGCGTTTTACAGCGCGTTTGAACGCGCTGTAAAACGTCCGACGCATAAACAAGTACTTGAGCTTTTTTTGGGGCGTTTGTCGCGCGTTTTGTGATTGACACCACAGTAGTCAATCACAAGAACGCACGTACGAACGCGCGTTTCCTATTTGAAAAAACGCGCTGAAATACGCGCGACAAAAACACGCGTAAAACGCGCGTTTCAAGAACGCTCAGGTCTGAACCCAGGGTTAGGCCTAATTCACACGTCCGTAGTGTGTTTTGCGGAAATGCGGATGCGGACATCACATAGTGTGCTGTCCACATCCATTCCTGCCCCTTTGAAATGAATGGGTCTGCAACCCTTCCGCAAAATTGCGGATGGGATGCGGATCCATTTTGCAGACGTGTGAATTAGGCCTTAATCATGGAACGTAAAAGAAAAGAACTCACTCCTCAAGCTCATTTAGTTATTCTGTTGTTTTTTTAAATGTCCATTTATTACACCATAAGGCCTCTTTCACACAACCGTATGGTTTTGCGGTCTGCAAAAAACGGATCCACAAAAAAAAAGGATGACGTCCGTGTGCATTCCTTTTTTTGCAGAACAGAACAGCTGGCCCCTAATCGAACAGTACTATCCTTGTCTGTGATGCGGACAAGAATAGGACAAGTTCTATCTTTTAACGGAACGGAAATACGGAAACGGAATGCATACAAAGTACCTTCAGTTTTTTTTTTTTTGCGGACCCATTGAGATGGATTGTTCTGTATACGGACCATATATGGAACGCAAAAAACGGCCCGTACACTCGCAAAAAAACATTCGTGTGAAAAGGGAATTTATCAAATATGAAGGGGGAATTTTGGTGTAGAAAAGTCGCAAAGCTCAGGTTTATGACTGTTTAAACACCATTGTGCCTAAATGTAGGTGCAAGAAATGTTTCTAAACTGCCCTCGCCACTTTCTGGAGAGTGAGCGCGTAAGGGCGGAGATTTCTGCCATGAATGATAACCGGGATTTCAGTTTAGGTGCACAGACTGCATGCACCTCATCATAAATTCATAAATGATGTGTGTGTTTGTTCAGACACTTTATTCTACTATTCCTTATGAAGAGACGTAAGGCTGTAGTACACAGCCCGATGTGGAAGGAAGCGTTCCCGCCCGGTAATCGCCTGCCTGCTAGCGGAGGAGGCCGCTGCTATTACATGCAGCAATCTACTCCACAGCATGGGGAGGAGTGATCGCTATTCCAGCGCTCGTCTCCGTGCTGTACAGTGGTGTCTAATCACGATCTGCCGCCTGCAAATGATCATTTTTTTACATGTCAAAAGATTTGGATTTCCCAATGAACGGCAATCAGCGGCAGTATTAGGCTACGTTCACACGACGACAATTGTCACGCGACAAAAAGTCGCGCGACAATTTGGGAACCACTACACTGCAACATTTGTAGCGCGACATTGATGTCACATTAATGTCGACAATTTTTATAATGGCAATCTATGGAGGTGTCGCACGTGCAACATGCGACATGTTGCGACTGCGACACAACAGTCGCAAAAAATCCATCCCGGATGGATTTTTTCCAACTCTCGTGTCGCAGTCGCAGCATGTTGCATGTCGCACTGCGACACTATAGACTCCCATTATAAAAATTGTCGCGCGACAATAGTGCGACTTTTTGTCGCGCGACAATTGTCGTCGTGTGAACGTAGCCATATGGTAGAGGAGCAGCCTGGCGGAGTTCACCTTTTCCTGCTGGAGCACTGACTGTGCCTAAACAGCTGCTTACAGCGGTACATTTTTGCGTTTTTTGTACCTGTGGTTATTGTTCCGTTTTTTTTAGGTAAAAACTCCAGCTCCCGATTTTTAGCCTTATACTGCAAGACGATCGGTGACGAGCGTGCATACGAATGCTCATTAGTGGTCATCTGCCGAAATATCAGCAGCTGTAATACAGGCAGAGGTTGTGCAGCCTGTTTATATTGATGATTTATCCTCAGGGTAGGTCATCAATATCTGATCAGCGCGTCCAACACCCAGCACCCGTGGATCAGCTGTTTGAAGAGGAGGACGAGCGCCATGTGAGCGCTTCTTCCTCTTCATTACACAGCGCTTCTTTTTCCCAGGAGCGGCGGCATAGTGTTCACTTCAAGTGAATGGAGCGAGATGAAGTGCAGTATAATGAAGAAGCGGCACTCGCATTGAGCGCTTCTTCCTCTTCAAACAGCTGATCAGTGGGGGTGCCAGGTGTTGGACCCCGCCGATCAGATATTGATGACCTGAGGATTGGATGCAGGCTGCACAATTTCTTTAGGGCTCATTCACACAGCCGTGCCCGTATTGCAGCCTGCAAACAGCGGATTCGCAATATGAGGGCACCGACAGAGTGCACCCCATATCACAAATGTGGACCCATTCACCTAAATGGGTGTGCAATCAGGAAGGTCCTGAGGTTCTCACTCCCTTCACTAGAACTGACTCTTCTTTTCCACTAAACGGACAAGTCTAGGACATGTTCTGTAATTTGTCACGGATGCAGATATGCTGCCGACTTTCTGCCGGGGATTGCGGATGGAAATCCACAACACATCCCAGTACCAACATCCCATTCCACATGCTGCAACAAAAATCCACTGCAGACATTAGCTTTGAGATATTGATTTAAAATCCACAGCATGGAATTTATGTTGTGGATTTTCCATGTCTGATTTTACCCATTGCAAGGCAGAGGGTGTAGTGCAGGGAAAATCTTCCTCTGTTGTGGGCGGATTCTGCCGCAAATTGTCTGCAGATTTTGCTATGGAATCGCAGAAAAATGTTCGTTGAAGGATACTCCCAGTGTTGCTGGTACTCGGATCCCAGTCTGCCACTTTAGTGAACAAAACATACTAATAGTAGAAAATATGGAATCTAGGCCGCCTAGAACTAGAAACTCAGCTTAACAATACTTTCCTAATGTAATTATCTACAAATCACATTTTCATAGATAAGCCTTATTACAAATGTGATTAGTAATCCTACCTCATTGTCTTCTGTGCCGACGCCGACAGAAAATAGGGCTCACTGATGATGACCAGCGCATGAGCACTGTATCTCAAGGTCCCTTTAGACAGGACAATTCAACAGGTGATTGTCGGGAAGGAACCATTCTATCCCGGCAAGTGCCTGCTCGTCGGTGAAGGAGACTGCTGCATTTAGGTGCATACATAAACGATACAGTTACCCGACGAATGAGCGTTTCGCTTGTTCATTCGATAATTAGTTTCACCTTTTACACCGCCAGATAATTGCTACTGATCGTTCCTGTGAATGCTCGTTAGCGATTATCTGGCAGATTTTCCGCCTATGTAAGGGTACTTTCACACTAGCGTTAGTGTGATCCCGCAGCAGTTCCGTCGTCGTTTGTGACAACTGACAGCACCTGTATACGGATCCGTCTCTCCGCTTGTCATGCGGATGGACGGATCCGTCCTGCAGTCTTTTTCACAGTTTTCCCGGTCTGCGCATGCTCAGACCTGAAGGACGGATCCATCCTTCAGTTGTTTCGCAATGCCGGATCCAGCACTAATGCAAGTCAATGGGAATTAGTGCCGGATCCGGCATTCCCGCGACTGATCAGGCATTTTGGACGGACATAATACCGCAGCATGCTGACAGTGACTGAACGGAAGGCATACTGATGGAAACTGAACGGATTTCTCTCCATTCAGAATGTATTGGGATATGCCTGATCAGTTCTTTTCTGGCATAGAGCCCTTTTGACGGAACTCTATGCCGGATAAGAATAACGCAAGTAGGAAAGTACCCTAAAGTCTTGAGTGCCTAATGTCTTTTTTTTTTTTAAGGAATCGGACCCCCACTGATCAGATATTGATTACCTATCCTGAGGATAAGCCGTCAATATCAAAATCTTGGACAACCCCTTTAAAGGGCATCTTTCAGCAGGATCAACCCTATAATGGGACATAGGGGGACATTTACTATTACACCTATATTTGGCGTATTTCTGGAGCAGATTGTGGTGCAAAGTTTATTTGCGCCGCAATCTGCGACTTTTCCCAACCCACTTCAGGTCTAAAAAAGGCGACGTGGCGGGGAAGGGCCTAGAAAATTGTCTAAATTTAAGCCAGCAAGGAAGTTGTCTTACATTTAGACCACCGGTGGATGCGCCGAACTTATGTAGAGGCCGGCGCCTCCTCATAACTTAGGGGGATCCAGCACACGGGGTTATGAAGATCAGCGTCTAAAACGCAGGTCGTAATAAATGACCCCAGCTATGTCTAGAAGGGATACCCCAATTGATTAAAACCATGCCTTTCTTCCCCTAATTCTTGCCGTCATTTAGGAGAAAGCAGTGTTCTAAATCGATGCAAATGATCTCCTCTGCTTTCCAAAACTCTCCCCTTCCCCCTTCCAGCACTTGATAGACAGGACAAGTGTCCGAATAGTCGTCTTTCTGGCAGAGATGCTAAGGTGTGCTAGGGCCCGTCCTCTGTGCAGTCATTTAACACTGCTTTCTCCTCAAAGATGGAGGGAAGAAAGCTTTTAATCAGCAGGGGCAGCCCTGCCAGGCATTCTACCTGGTTTCATATGGTTGATCCTGCTGACAATATACTTTCCAATATACCACTTTTAGAGATTATCCTTTACTCCCCTGTCACGGGTCTCCTGCTTCCACAGCTGCTTCTTGTTGACAGTGCTGCGGTGATTTGTCATCCATAGTGATTCGCCACACTGCTCGGATGATATATCAGTGCTGTTGATGACGTGATCATGTGTCATTTTCAGAGGCAGGTAGGTCTGAATATATGATGGATATCCACAGTAATAGACGGCAGCGTGTACATGTAGTTCAGGCGGTGTGCCAGCAATCCAGACCCTCATCCTGGGTCAACAAATCCCTCAGCACTCCCGAAATCAGGTTAAATAAAGTAAATTTTATTCACCCAGTGTGATGTTTCACCCCTCTTACGGTATAATATTTAGACAGAGAGAGGAAGATAGATGTGTAGATAAATATTTGACGGATGATTTCTTGAATACCAGAGTAGAGGAGTCCTGGAGATGCTGGCTAGAGACGGCAGGTTTCCTCCTGACTCGGCTGATTTCTTAGCACAGTAGAAGTAATTTGAGCTTCCTGGGTCTGTCAGCATTAGGTGCAGAAGAGAACACATAGACACATACCGCTATATAACCTTGCAGTTTGGGATTCTTACTGTGGTTTGGGGCTCACTGTATCTCTATGGGTCCCTAAAGATCCCTCCTATTATCCTTGAGTTGCCATGAAATCTGTGAATATCCTTCTGTGTACTTCCTCTTCCCCAAGGACGCTCCTTGTGCTGCTTCTACAGAACTGAGCTCTGAAAATGTGTTACTCATTTTTCTTTTACTTCCTTCTATAATAAGACAGAAATCGGCAGTAAATATTAGCGCTGGGTCATCCTTGTATGTCGAGGTGGTTATTCTAATCAGCTATTTCTAAGCTAGCCATACGCTTTCTACGAACTCTGGTGTGGTCTACAAGTTTTACAAATGGCTCTTTCATACTCATGAAGTCTGGGCTTAGCCAGGAGAGGAGAATAATCTAGTGTCCGACACCACCGGCGGTGGTTTATCTTCCGAAAGTATCAGGGTCGATGAAGTCAAGCATGCCCTATTCTTCTTTCCCCCCAATATCATCTGTCTTATAACCAGGGGAAAAGTTCTGCACTGAAAAATCTTCACCCTCCAGTGTAATGTTTTCTTTCTGCCACCCTACATTTTAGTAGGTCGGGTTTGCTCTAGTAGATATTTAACCTTTTGGTTGATAATGAACAGCTAGATGATGAATCTCCAGGAGGAACATTTGTAATAACGTGTGCTCTGAAAAAAGCAGAACATCTATTTTTTTGCAAAATAAAAGGCCAGACATGACGGCTTACCACTGAAACAAGTGGGTTTCATCCTCTATCCTGTACTCGGAACTACATGACAGAGGAGGGGGAATCACAAGTTATTCAGACTGTGCAACAATTCATAAACCTAAGATTTTTGCTGTCGGTTCCCGTTGACTTTTACAGGACCTGTCAACAGTTAGCTGTTTGTGAACAAAGCTTGTCTATCCCTCAACATGTGTCACCTGATGTGTTTGTTGCATCTGTATTCCGCTTTGTTCTATGGAAATAATATGCAAGCCAATCTCCGCCAAGTGGACACATTCACGGGGGTGGTCTGTGAATATAGTTGTCGGCTGAACCATTGTTAAGCTGCCTACACAGGACTCTCAGAAATACACTACATGGACAAAAGTATTAGGGAACCTACACATTATACCTACAGGAACTTTTATGACACCCCATTCTTACTCCATAGTCATTAATATGAACTTGGTTCTCCCTTTGTAGCCAAATGGCTTCTTCTCTTCTGGAAAAGCTTTCTACAAGAGCTTTAAGTGTGTCTGTGGGAATTTTTGCTTATTCATCCACTAAAGCAGGGGTGCACAACCTGCGGCCCGGGGGCCACATGCGGCCCTCAATACCATTCTGTGCGGCCCCCAAACATTTGGTGAAAGACATGTAGGTCTATGTCTTATGGCTCTTTACATGTATTTTTCATGTATTCTCCTATCACATGGGAGTCCTAGAACTGTAACTAGACATTTATAGTATATACTGTATATGCAATATGCCAAAAATACAGTATTTCAGTTGGTAATACCCCTTTAAGTTTTATTTTGGGCCCTTAGGATTGGTTCAGGCTGACAATGTGGCCCCCAACCAGAAAAGGTTGTGCACCCCTGCACTAAACCATTTGTGAGGGCAGACATTGATGTTTGGGCCTGGCTTGAAATATCCACTCCCAAAGGTTTTGGATGGGGTTGAGGTCAGGGTTCTGTGCGGGCCAGTCACGTTCTTCCACACCAAACTCACCCAACCAAGCCTTTATGGACCTTGCTTTGTGCACTAGGGCACAGTAATGCTGGAACAGAAAGGGGCCTTCCCCGAAATCTTTACACAAAGTTGTCTTGGTATGCTGAAGATTTAAGATTTTCCTTCAGTGGAACTAAAGGGCCTATACCAGCCCCTGAAAAGCAACCCCATAGCATTATCTGTCCTCCACCAATCTTTACAGCTTGTGTCTATGCAGTAAGTCAAATATTGCTCTCCTGGAGCTCACCAAACCCAAACTCATCCATTAGACTGCCAGATAGAGAAGTGTGATTTGGCATTCCACTGAATGCGTTTCCAGTGCTTAAGGGTCTGATGGTGCCATGCTTTACCACTCTATTCGACGTTTGGCATTATGCTTGGTGATGTAAGGCTTGCATGCAGCTGCTTGGCTGTTGGAAACCCATGCCGGAGGAGGTTTGGAACTCTGCAGTTATTGAGTCAGCAGATCGTTGGTGATTTTTATGCACTATGCTCCTCAGCACTCGGTGGCCCTGCTTTGTAACTTTACATGGTCTCCCCTTCATGGTTAAGTTCTGTGGTTCCTAACCGCCTCCACTGTACAGGATGGTGGAATATCTAGGAGGGAAGAAAGTTTGTGAATTGACTTGTTGCAGTGGGGGCATCCTATTACAGTACCACGCTGGAATTTATTGAGCTCTGAACAACCCATTCTTCCACAAATCTTTGTAAAGGCAGAGTGCATGGCTAGGTGCTGGATTTTATACACCTGTGGCAATGGGACTGAATGAAACACTTGTGTTCAGTGATTAAGTGCAGTGTACCAATACTTTTCTCCACATAGTGTATTTTGGGGAGGTATCGTAGAGAGTAATCTCACCTATGTTTTTGGAGTATGGGAGGAAATCAAAGAACATACAAACCCCATGTAATTGTGGCTCCTGGTTGGATTTACAGTAAATCCCTCCACACATCTGGGGTGTGCATTATATTTTGATTTACATGTTATGTCAGTCTTGTGCATTATTCCAGTATAAGCTAAAGCATGAAAATTTTGGTTATGCAATTTTTCCCTCTTCTGGTAAGTCGTGTAGATCAAATAAAGCATTTCAGTTTACCGTTATACAAATGGGGAAATATCTTGAAGCAACTGCCGTACACCTCTGACGGCAGCTTATCTCCCAGGAGAACAAGAGGATGAGGCAAAAATATTCACTTCGCCTGATTCTTCTCTTCTCCGTTAGCCAGTCGGCCCAACCTGCTGTTCTCACCGGGTTCAGCCGACAATACACTTCACACAAGTGATAATACCTTCCAAAGACACACATACATGCTAATGCCAATCGGAGCATGTATGTGTATGGGTATGGTAGAGATAGCTGTTGGCCAACCAAGCATTTAGCCAACAGCTATTGAAGGTGTATGGGCACCCTATGACTTTTCTCTCAGCTCGCATACTAATGACAGTCCCTTCCTGTTGGACATGGAATTAATCCAGGAATCCCGCATCTCTCAAAATCTCATTTTTTCTTTCTTTTTTTTTTTTTTGATAAATCATATTCAAAATTCATGACTTGGTTCTATTTTCCTGTCTGATATTGCTTGGGCTTCTCATGCCATCTATCTGCAGGCTGTCAGTAGCCGTGCTAGAAAACATTAGATTGCCACTGTTTTCTTTAGTCTCTTTAAAAATTTGCCTTGGAAAAAAGTCTTCCTTATCTCATGGAATGTGATCAAGATAAACATCCCAAATATGCATGAAGCTGTAAAGCATCAGGTGCACGCGTCCCGTCTCCTCATGTGATTGCTCTTACCTAGGGCTCATGCACACGGCCGTAGTGCGTTCCACATTTTGCGGAACGGAACGTCCGGCCCATAATAGAACAGTCCTATTCTAATACTGACAAGAATAGGACCTGTTCTATTATTTTTCCAGGTTCCGTGGAACGGACATACCGTGTGCTATCCGCATCTTTTGCAGCCCTATTGAAGTGAATGGGTCTGCATCCAACACGCAAAAAATGCAGATCGGATGCGGACAAAAAATATGTTTATGTGCATGATCTCTCTGCTGTGCAACCAGGAGTATGTCAGAATATTTACAGCATCTGAAAGCATCATAAAAATGTTGAGGATTTAAAGCATGGTTGGGGTATTTAGCAAGTTTTTTGGGGTACAAAAGTAGCAAAATTTGACACAAAAGGGCGCTTTCCACAAAAATGTAGCGGGTTTTATGTTTAGTTGAAGGGGCGGTCCAACATATTTACAATAATTTACGCCAGAAAACTGGTGTAGGCTATTACTGAATTCCGCTCCAGCTTCTGGCTGGAGGAGATTGCAGTATTTTGATGCACAGATGGCAGAAGATGCTACAGTGTGCGCCTCTTAGTCTACCTTTACACTCGCGTTTTGGCTTTCCGTTTGTGAGATCCGTTCAGGGCTCTCACAAGCGGCCCAAATGGATCAGTTTGCATTCTAATGCATTCTGAATGGAAAAGGATCCGCTCAGAATTATATCAGTTTGCCTCTGTTCAGTCACCATTTCGCTCTGGAGACTGACACCAAAACGCTGCTTGCAGCTTGTCCGTCTGATGAAACTGAGCTAAACGGATCCACAATGTAAGTCAATGGGGACGGATCCGTTTTCACTGGCACAATAGAAAACGGATCCGTCCCCCATTGACTTTCAATGGTGTTCAAGATGGATCCGTCTTGGCTATGTTAAAGATAAGACAAACGGATCCGTTCTGAACGGATGCAGACGGTTGTATTATCTGAATGGATCCCTTCATGACAGATCCGCACAAAACGCGTGTGTGAAAGTAGCCTTAATAAATTGGTCAGATCTTCCTCCAGCTGGATTTTCTTTAGTAAATGACCCCCACTGTATTTTACAATGACTGGAGCAACCATTTAATATTCTAACAACAATAAATTAGGCCTGAATATGTACTGATTGCACCGTTAACCCTCCCTTTCTTGAGTATGAATTTAACATTTTTCAATTGCTGGCTGTAGATATTTGGCTGACCGCTATCTCTCCTGTCCCCTATACATATTCAATAGGGAGAGAGTGGATAAAACTGCTGCTGGTCCATCTACCAAGAACATTCGGATTGGGCATATTGTAATCCGACAGCTTGATCCTTCTCTCCCCCCGACATTGGGAAAGAGTCAGGAGCTGTTTGGCAGGTTTGGTCGACATACATCTGGTCTACATAGCTTTACAGATATCTGTATATGAATTACTACTGCTCTTCTTATTATAATCAGTGAGTTCTTCATTCTTCTCATGTGAAGCCCCTTCCTCTGTTTGCAGAAGTTTCACTGAAGGTTTTTTCCAGTGTGTGCAGAACTAAAACACACAATCTACACAGACAACAAAAGCCAGGCAGGCCGGGGCGCAGGGTGGAGCTGCGAACGCCTGTGTGCCTCCTGCACTTTCTCTTTTATATGTAAATGTTCATTAGCAGGAACAGATAGTGGGAGGATGGAGACCAGCAAGGTGTCTCCTGCCCCCACCTTATAACACAATTTCTACATCCACCCTCCTCTTCTTCATTCAAGGAATCTGACACAGCTCAGAGAATCAAGAAAAGGAAAAACACTATCATCCTGTCTTACGAGATGTTTCATAATGAGTGTAATATCCTGTCCCAGCACAGGAAACCTTCCATTCAGTAGAAGCCAGAAGTGGCATCAACAGAGTTAACTTAAAATAACACTAGGCGCCTTTACTCGGAGCACACATCTCACACTCCGAACTGCTGACAACACGAGACAAGTGACATGTAAACCAGTTAAAATATACCTATGTTTATGGTCATGCTAGTTGCATAAGTTAGAAAAAAAAGTTCACTCTGTGTCCCGTCAGCATGCCAGGTGCCCGCTGCGCGTTCCTTAAAGCTACCCGCGCCGCAGGTTTTCAAACTAAATTTTCACACAGATTTTCATGCAGATTTTCACACCAAATCCGAATTGCGAATTTTTATGCAGATTGACTCAAATCTTATCCATTGCAATGGACTCAAAAATTCCCACAAACAATTGACATGTTGTGGTTTTTAAAATCCGCACGACTGGTCAACTTCCGCATGAAAAGAATACGCAAAGTGCACATGAGATTTGTCTCACTCACTTTGCTGGTACTGTTTGAGGCAGAATTTTTTTCCGCATGAAAGTCAGTACAGACGAACTGTATGTAACCGCAACGTGTGCATCTACCCTAACCGCGACAGGTCAAGCTCTTAACAGTAAACTCATAAGCACCCCTTCCCATTTGTTATTGAATGAATTTTGCAACAGATCCAAATTTTGGTGCAGATTTTACCCTATACGTTGCAAAGGGTGAAATCTGCTGTGAAAATCCGTGATAAATCAGTAACAGAGTTAGGCCTATTGCACACGACCGTATGGATTTTTCAGTATTTTGCAGTCCGCAAAAAAACGGATCCGCAAAATATATGGATGACGTCCATGTGCATTCCATTTTTTGCGGAACGGAACAGCTGTCCCCTGATAGAACAGTCCTATCCTTATCCGTTATGCGGACAATAATAGGACATGTTCTATGTTTGAACGGAAACGGAAGGCACACTTTTTTTTTTTTTTTGCAGATCTATTGAAAGAATGGTTCCGTATATAAAATGATAAAACGGAACGTAAATAGAAAAAAAAAGTTTGTGTGCAAGAGGCCTTAACATGCTGCTAATTAGCGCACACACATGCTTTTTCAGCAGTACTCTGGATCTGGCATAACCGCATAGTGTCGCACCCTGCCGGACCCCATTAACTATAAGGCCTCTTGCACACGACAGTATTTTGCGGACCGTATACTGGCAGTTTTTTCAGTTCAGTATACTGACAGTATACTGAACCAGTCACTTCAATGGGACCGCAAAAAATACTGAAGTGTCTCCGTATGCCTTCCGTTTCCATTTTTCCGGTCCGTTTGAATATAGAACATGTCCTTTTCTTGTCCGCAAATCACGTTCAGTGGCTCTATTCAAGTCAATGGGTCCGCAAAAAAAACACTGAAAAAGCCATACGGTCGTGTGCAAGAGGCTTAAAGGGAATCAGCTGTGATTCGGCTGGGCAAAAAATATTGTGTGCAGCGATTTTTGCCAGAATCCCGGCATGTATGCCGAGGGGCTGCTGAATCCCCGCTTAATCCCATTATAATTCAGTGAGCAGGGGACACTATCTGGCTGTGTCGGATCCAGAAATCCCCAGCAGAGTGTGAAAATAGCTTCAGAAAATATGCTCCATGCCCTCAGTTCTTCGCAAGTTTGTCTGCTCCACACGGATGTGGTTTTTAAGACCCCATCCACATGTATCGTCCTGTGCTTTTCTACTCTTATATGCATAGTGTGAATAGGACGTATTTCTGCAGCCTTCAAAACGTCCTGAAAACCTGCACATGCGAACATATTCTTAAGGCCTCATGCACACGGCCGTTGGTGTTTTGCGGTCTGCAAACCGTGGATCCGCAAAACACAGAAGCTGGTCCGCGTTCCGTTCCGCAATTTGCCCGTTATAGAAATGCCTATTCTTGTCCGCAAAACGGACAAGAATAGGACATGCTCTATTTTTTTTGCGGGGGCACAGAACGGAACAACGGATGCAGACAGCACACGGAGTGCTGTCCGCATCTTTTGTGGCCCCATTGAAGTAAATGGGTCCGCGCCCGAGCCGCAAAATATGCGGCTCAGACCCGGTCCACAACAACGGCCGTGTGCATGAAGCTTAAAGCTTACAATCTACAGCAACAATATTATAATATTAATGATATTATTTTCCTTTTTTTTTTTCCATTGTGAGTGCCCTTCAGAATCGTTCTTGCCTTCCACTCCTACAGCGAGCTTTCTGTACGTGATTCAGATGTTTCCAGGCAGGACACCAGTAGCACAGAAAGTAGTGAGTCAGCACCAGTTCACTCCGCACACGAGCAGAGCGGACAGAACAAGTGCTCAGCAGCCACAGGCTTTATCAGTATACAGACACACAGAAAAGGCGCGTTCATCCTTTATTTCTGGACATGAGTGGGATTTGGGATACCTGTATGGGTTCCTTATTGCGACTCTAAATAAAGCCATAAGCTGATAAACAGGAGATGGTTTCTAAAGGGATGACTCACCTAAAGGAAATAATTACATGTCTATTTTGAAACTCCACTCCTAGTTTTGGCAAATAAACCAAAAAGAGCCTAACGATAGCTTCGAAACTGCTGTGTGAATGTGGCCGTATAGTAAAAGAATTGTGCTTGGGGGGCAAATTTTCTAATACCCAAATATCAGGACCGTTTCCAGTGGCTTGCCTGATCCAGACGTCAATCTGGTTAATTGGATTCTTGAATAATCCCTTTTATCTTATGTTATTGTTGATCTTTACGATACATTTCCATAACAATATCTCATCTGTGTTTTTCTTGTTTCCATACATTCCTATCCAGTGACACTGCATTGTATGGGACACGTGAGGCACACATTACATACACCTCTGTACTTTTTATAGTCATTTGGATGAGACATCCTGCATAAAGATCGCATTGATGTCACATGGCGTGGCTGGAATGCAGTCCTGGCAGCAATGGGTTATTAATTCTCTACCTGGGACTGTAGAATAATTCTATAGGTTGTGTGACACAGTGAGAGCTGGTAATTACAGAAGATAGTGGAGCTGCCGCCTCAGAGAATAGAATGGCCCAGTATTCCAGAGAAGAGAGGACCTGGCTATACATAGAAGAAAATAGTGGAATCTATACCAGCTTGGACTAGAAGATGTCTATATAGCAGGGGTGGACTGTCCTTACCTGTTCACCATTACAGAATGAGGCCTCATGCACACCACTGTATTTTTCATCCATGTGCTATTTGTATTTTTTTATGCTTCGCACACTGACCCATTGATTTCTATGTGTTTATTGCATATCTGTGTGGCCGATCCACAAATTATAGAACGTGGCCTATTCTTGTCTGTATTAGGGATGAGAAAAGTCCTTTCTATTGATGGGTACGGCACATGCAAGGTTTCTATATTTTGCGGATCTGTAGTTTGACGGCCGTGTTCTTTAAGCTCAATGTGTAGGAAAACGCATGTAAAAAATCCACAACTGTTTTATATTGTTTCTTAGTTCTATCTGCTTTTGGTAAAATGGAATGAGAACACATATAGCTGCCAATGACTTTCACATGTGGAGTAAAAATGCCCCACAAATTCCTTACTGGAATACTGATTTCTTTTTTTGCTGTGGATTTTGTGGTGGATTTGTGTTGCAGATTTCAAATTTGACATAGCATTGAAGTCTGTGATAAAATTCCACAGCCAAAATCCACAGCACGGCTCACGCTGTGGAAAGTCAGCAGCAGAAACATTATGCACAGAAATTTCTATCCTGTTGTGGATTTTTTTCCATATGAAAATTACATTTATCTACATGTATTTTGACACAAAATGAGGCATCCAGTCTTAGGCCTCATGCACACGAACGTTTATTTTATCAGTTTGCCTTCCATTTTTTGAGTTCCATATACGGAACCATTCATTTCAATGGGTCCGCAAAAAAACCGGAAGGTACTTCATATGTCTTCCATTTCTGTATTTCCGTTCCGTTCAAAGATCGAACATGTCCTATTATTGTCCGCATAACAGACAAGGCTAGTACTGTTCTATCTGGGGCCAGCTGTTCCGTTCCGCAAAAAACAAAATGCACACGGACGTCATCCTATTTTTAGCAGATCTTTTTTTGCGGACCGCAAAACACTGAAAAAGCCATCAAAGATCCACTAAATTCGACTTGCCAAGGAGGTGTGGCTTATTTGGAAAAGGGGTGTGGTCTCAGATGCAACGTAGTTACCAATAAGAGTTTGTTCACATCTCCGTTAGGAGATCCGACAGGATGATCCGGCACAGAGCAGCCGGATCCACTACTTCACCGCCGGATCCCTATTGACTGCAATGAGGTACCTAAACCTAACTAAATGGAGATGTGAACGCGGCCTAAGCCAACCAATAGCTGTATCAACATGCATAAAGTATCTAAGCGTGAACCAAATTTATCATCCAGCCTGCGCCACTGTGATAAATTTGGCAAAATTGTAGACAGTATGGGGGTCCTTTATTAACATTTATACGCAAGTTTTTGGCATATAAAAAGTCCAGTCAGAGGTTGGCGTCGTTTTTGTTCTAGGCACATGGACTGCCGGAAGTGTGCCTAATTTATAACGAAGACTGCGCCTCATAAAGTAGCAGGGGGGAATCTAAGACCAGCGGAAAAAAGTCGATCTTAATAAATGAGGATTAGACATTAGAGTCTTTCCGTGATGCAGTTGGGATCTCTTCGTCTAGCCGTATGGCTGCATTTATTGGGGGTTAAGAACATCATACTTAAATTGGGTGATGAAGGGAATTGTGAATGGAGTTTTATTTGTTTTCCCACGGCCTATCCTGAGCAACCCGATAGTAAAACATTGGTATCTGGAGTTTAGACTAGGACGATGAATATGAAGCAAGCTTCTGCGCCATTTTTCTGCCATAGTCAGGTTGATGGATGAGCCTCGGGGTGCAGGTGCTGCTCTTGTCTAGCAGGAATACAGTGCAGCAGAGTTTGCTCTCAGCAGTTCTCGCTCTTCTCCCTGGAGTTTTGTCTCCACCGCCCCTCCCCCACCCAAGTGTCTTCTCTCTCCTCCGTTCCCTTGTTCCATCTTTCTGCATTCTTGCCCACACACACACATCATGTCACAGTTGTAATGGTGCAGACACAAGCACAAGAAGTCACACCCTGCCAAACCTGACTCTGATGTCAACGATCATCGGAGATGACACATCCAAAATAAAATCCATAGATACAAGAATGATGAATGAGAATATAGGAATCTCATTACATAAACTCTTATGACTGTTTGTTTTTGTCACTATGAAAAAAGGATGCTGAAAGTGTGGATGCATGTCTGTGTGTGTGGGTGTGTGTGTGTGTGTGTATATATATATATATATATATATATATATATATATTACGTGATTGTGGAAACTTGACTATTGGGCTAAAAGTGTTGTATAGTTATGAAGAGGTAGACAGGAGACCCACCATTTTCGCCTATGGGCTCCCATGATGATGATGATCACCCTGTCCTCCTCTATGGCTAAGGGGCATATTACACTGGCCAAGGTTCGGGCAGTATGAGCACCGATCGATGATAAAAGATCCATCAGTGCTCGTTTGCACTGGCCTGATTACACAGTCCGATGCAAACTGAACATGAGGCGAATGATTGCTACTGCAGTCATTTCTTCCTTAGGGCTCATGCACACAAACGTATTTTCTTTCCGTCTCCGTTCCGTATGCGGAACCATTCACTTCAATGGGTCTGCAAACAAAACAGAAGTTACTCCGTGTGCATTCCGTTTCCGTATATCCGTATTTTCGTTCCGCAAAAAAATAGAACATGCCCCATTATTGTCTGTGTTACGCACAAGGATAGTACTGTTCTATGAAGGGCCAGCTGTTACGCAAAATACGGAATGCACACGGATGTCATCCGTATTTTTTGCGGACTGCAAAATACATACGGTCGTGTGCATGTTCTATCCATTATCAGCAGCAGATCATTTGGTTGTTCATCGGCTGATGGGCTCCCCAATTATAGAGGCCAGTTATCAGGAACAAGCGTTCGTATGAAGGATTGATCCCAATAATTAGCATGAAAATTGTGCAGTCTAATAGGGCGCTAACTTTACAAATGGATGTGTCATTTATTCTGCTAATAAGTGAGTAAAAACATTCATGTGTATAGGGATGTCCCAACGTTCCCCAGATGTAATAAGTATTGAGCTGATGGATTTCACCACGCCCGATCCTCTTGTTCTCAGGGGAGATAAGCTGCCTCCAGAGTTTTATGATTCCAACCTTTTATACAGTAATTGTTATAAAGTAACGACCAGAACCTTCACATCAAAGGCTTCTCAGTCCACCGTGTCACTCTTCTGGTGACAGCAATGACAGGGCTTGGCTGGATGGAGATCACTTTTCCCACTTCTTACTGTTAAGTAAAAGGAGAATGGATTCCAGTAAAATTTATGGACCTTCTCCTGCACTTGGATTCATGCCTCTTATTAATTTAGGCGTGTCTCACTCCAGCCTGTACTAGATTATGACTAAGAATAATGAAGAAATCTGCAGCACTCTTCAGGTGTATAAAGTCTGGTGTTTTATTCAAACGGTAGCATACATTGCGACATACATGGCGGATACTTACCCAAGCATTTCCTACTATCCCAGAATGCCAAAAATCCCCTACAGGAGAACTACCAATCTGAAAGATAGATATTTATAGTACATGCGGACACTCCCACACCACGACCATCATTGAGTAATAAGACTGGCTGCTTCCCTTGCCTCAACTGCTGCCACTGCACACCCGGAAACGGGGGTCAGATATTTTATTTGATACCATTACACATGCAGCTCCTCCTTTGTGATCTATGTCCTACAATGCCCTTGTGGACTATTGTATGTTGGAGAAACTACACAGGAAGTCAAAAGAAGGATCACTCAACACCAATCAAAAATCCGCA
Organism: Bufotes viridis; assembly: GCA_033119425.1. NCBI lineage: Eukaryota > Metazoa > Chordata > Amphibia > Anura > Bufonidae > Bufotes > Bufotes viridis. The sequence continues at coordinate 100,320,105 of CM065594.1, read as the reverse complement.
ATTCTGCCCTTGAACTACCAGTCTCTGAACATTTTGCAAAATATCGACATAATATTTCCCAACTTAGGTTTTTGATCATTGATGGAGTTCCACAATCACGTAGACAAAACTTTGTTGAAAAAACTCGAACTAAAATGGATTTATAAACTGGACAATAGGACCCAAAGGACTAAATAGGGATTTCGGATTGAACATCTTCACCTAGAGAAGTCCCCCTATTATGTGCAATTCACCCTTCACCGTGTAGTTCTGTAACATAGGCTACAACAATACAGATTATGACTAAGGCTACATTCAAACGACAGTGAAAAAAATTGCCTTGAAAAATAGACACACTGTTAATTTTTTATCTCCATTTTCTAATGGCTCTTTTGCATAGTTTTCAACAGTTAAAAAAAAAAAATTAATTCAATAGGCTTTTTTTTATCTCAACCCCTGCAGTGCCCTCTGTATACACAACGTCCCCTATAGTGCCCCCTGGACATTACATCCCCCCCCCACAGTGCCACCAGTAAGATTAATACCCCATTAGTGGCCCCCAGTATTATTAATGCCCCCATGTTCCCTAGTATTATTAATTACCCCTTTAGTGGCCCCTAGTATTATGAATGCCTTTATTAGTTGTCCCCATCATTATGAATGCCCCTTAGTAGCCCCTACTATTATGAGTGCCGCCCTTAGTGGCCCCCAGTGTTCCTCCCTTTAGCCCCCATTCTGCTTGTGTCAAAAATAATAATAACAACACTCACCTCATCCACTTGCACGCGCTGGGACACTTGCTGTTCACTGGATGCAGCAGTGAAGCATCCAGTGAAGAGCGAGTGTCCCTGCGTGTGCCGGTGGGTGTGGTGAGCATCATTATTATCTTTTTAATTTAACCAGTGAATGACCAGGTAAACCCATTTATAACGGCCGTTAGACGGTGCACTCCTGTTTAAATGGTCATTAGAAACAGTCCCATTGACTTCAAAATGACCACGTCCTATTTTTTGAAGGCCTCTCGCTATTCCCTGGACGTTAAAAAAAATGTCCATGTGAAAACTACCATTGAATTCATTTTGTCCTAAAAACAGCCATGTGACGGCTGTTACAAAAATGATCGTCACTGGAATCACACAGGCTGCGGACTCTTACGCTTGGGTCCCGACTGGATGTGTGCCCTTCTCTTTCTGTTCAGCTGCATAATAGTAAACGCAGTTGAACAGGAAGAGAAGGCACATCTATCTGGTAGGAATCTGAGCAGAGATGGCAGCATTGGCGGCTCGACAGAGGGGTAAGTACTAACTAAATTATCAATAGTAATAACCTTTATTATATCCACACAGTATCCTCTCTCTCTAAATAAAAAATAAATAATGGTAAGTTCCATTTTAGTTTGCCACCCCCACCGATTAGCTGTTTGAACAAAATGTGGCACCTCCTAGGCCTGTGATGTCATGTTTATTGGTCACATGACCTCGATGCAGCTCAGCCGAGCTGAACTGTAATACCAAGCACAGCCGCTATGTAGTGGATGGCGCTGTGTTTGGAAATCTGGGATGAGATTGTGGTACTCACTGAAGCATCACGGTGCCGGGTGTTGGACCTCCACTGATCAGATATTGACCTATTCTTTGGATAGGTCATCAATATCAAATACCTGGAAACCAATGCAGGACATGTCTTAGTCAATGAGAGCGCACATAATTACTCTGCGTATGGGAGAAGAACATGGGATAGAACGTCCCTTCAGGCAGGTCATGAAGTAAGGAAGAAAATAAGGGTAGAGAATCCTTTACAGCACCAGTCAAGCTCAACTATAAACTGCCCCAAAATATCCTTACCCACCCGGTGTGTGTTTTTACCATATAGACAAGATCTCTGCATTTGCTGTTCTCTGTTATCTGCCATTTTGTGGATAAATGCTGACTAGGGTGGATGAGATTATTGACAGGAAATCATCTTGACTTCCTGTGTTCCTCACAGATAGCTTCAGTTCCGATACTGCATCTACATGTGTATGATTCTGCATGTTAATATGGAAAGCACAGACTGGTACCGTTGTCAGTTTTATCATTGTATAGTCCATAGTTCTTGCTTATAATACTTGTTAACATTCGGTTTCCTGGAGGACTGAATGTACGTTTGAATTAGTTATTTAAGGTTTTAGAATTTTTAATCTGCTATTATTGGACATTTTACTGTGAGTAGAATAACATTCTTCACATACAGTGTTGGGGTTTCTCTAACAAAATTTCATTTTAGCAGAATACAATTAATATTGTTGAATGAAATTGGGGTAAAATTACTAATGTGATTGCCCCTAGAAATTTGGCACATTTCTGACACATAATGAGGAAGATTTAGCAAAACCGATGCAAAGAAAAATTGTCTTAGTTGCCCATAGCAACCAATCAGATTCCACCATTAATTTTTAGAGCTCCATCTTGGACATTTATGTCCCAGATGTAGGACCTGCACCTATTGGGCATTTGTTGAATCTTATGGATATGCCAGAAATATCCCAGATGGGAGCACTAACAATGTGCACCAAAAGTTACTGTAAAGTTAGATAAATATGTCTAATAAATGTATTATCCAGCATGAATCTCTGATAAGTTTGGTGCAGCTTAGGCTGGGTTCCCATTTGCATTGTGAACTCCGATACTCTGATCCGGTCACTGTATCCGGCAATTATGCTGGAAAGTGGCTGGACAAAAAATACTACATGCCGCATAGATGCTGGAAAGTGGACGGATCCCAGTACAGTGAATGGGGATCCTGCGGTGCATGGTGGTATTGGGCTGTGCCGGATACAGTTTGTTCCGGAACAGACCGCCAGAGTTCACAGCACATATGCATGCGGCCTTAGGTAGACTATATTGCCTAAAGTTAATGGGGTTATCTCACGTCAGCAAATGACATTTATTGCATAGAGGAAGTTAATACAAACCACTTACTAATGTATTGTTATTATGCATATTGTTTCCTTTGCTGGCTGGATTCATTTTTCCATCACATTATACACTGCTTGTTTCCATGGTTACGACCACCCTACAATCTATCAGTGGTGGCCGTGCTCGCACCAGTAGGAAAAAGTGCCAACCTCTCTGGTGGCCGGGACCATGGGACCGATTATAGGCTGTTGCTTTTTCCTATAGTGTGCAAACATGACCATCGTGCTGGATTGCAGGGTGGTCATAACCATGGAAAAGAGCATTGTATAATGTGATGGAAAAATGAATCCAGTGAGCAACAGAAGCAATATAGATAATGACAATACATTAGTAAGTGCCTTGTATTAACTTTATCTTCATGATGAATGCTACTTGCTGAAGTGACTCAACCCCTTTAAACTGTCTACAAGATTTGTAAATCTGTCCAATTGTGTGCCCTCTGATTCTTCTCAGATTCTCAGACAATCCAGCTATGCGATGAGTTCAGTCTCCACTTTACGATGCACTTTAGGCTTACAATTGAGACTGACAGTTTTGGGACTGACACAAAATTTGTTTTTTACTTAGTTTACTGCTTTATTTTTTTCAGTGGCAATATGCATTAAGTCTAGATTGTTATGAAGAGTGATAAGATAAATTCAGGGGCGGACTGAGAACCCTCAGGGCCCCCGGGCAAAATAAATCAAGGGCCCCCTTCCAGGCTCCACCCATGCCCTACCTCCAGCCACGCCCATGTTATACCTCCAGCCACACCTATATCCCGCCTCCACTACCTGGTCACACCGCCATCGTTATGCCTCTGATCCCATCACTACAGAAATACACGGCACTTACCTATTACGTCCAGTGACGTCTTCTTTGATGTAGATGTTTTCTGTCCTCGTCTTCTCCTTTCAGACCTTCAGACCAGGCCACCATGTTGTCGCCATTTTCCATCTCTGCAGTTTAACAAAAAAAAAATCTTAGTTTACTACTTTTCCATCATCCTCCCATCTTCTGGACAAATCATCCTACTACCCCCAATACTGTGCCGCTGTGCTCCCCAGTACTACACTGCAGAAACAGATAATACCCCTGGTAATACTAGTACCACACAGAGCCCCCCATATAAAATACCCATTCTTTGTGGCCTCAGTAGAAGCCCCCATAGTGCCCCATAATAATGTGCCAGTAACACATGCCTCTCCATGGTAATAAGTGCCTCTCTTGTGCTTCCCCCCATGTGCCAGTAGCCCCCCCCCTTATTATGTGCCAGTAGCCCCCCCCCCCATATGTGCCAGTAGCCCCCACCATATGTGCCAGTAGCCATCTCCCCTTATGTGCCAGTAGCCATCTCCCCTTATGTGCCAGTAGCCGTCTCCCCTTATGTGCCATTAGGCCCCCCTCATGTGCCATTAGGCTCCCCTCATGTGCCATTAGGCTCCCCTCATGTGCCATTAGGCCCCCTCATGTGCCATTAGTCCCCCCTTATGTGCCAGTAGCCGTTCCCCCTTATGTGCCAGTAGCCTTCCCCCTTATGTGTTATTAGTCCCCCCTCATGTGCCAGTAGCCATCCCCTTTATGTGCCAGTAGCCGTCCCCTTTATGTGCCAGTAGCCGTCCCCTTTATGTGCCAGTAGCCGTCCCCTTTATGTGCCAGTAGCCGCCCCTTTATGTGCCAGTAGCCGCCCCCTTTATGTGCCAGTAGCCGTCCCCTTTATGTGCCAGTAGCCATCCCCTTTATGTGCCAGTAGCCGTCCCCTTTATGTGCCAGTAGCCCCCTTTAGGGCTAGTAGCCCCCTTTATGTGCCAGTAGCCCCCTTTAGTGCCAGTAGCCCCCTTTATGTGCCAGTAGCCCCCTTTATGTGCCAGTAGCCCCCTTTATGTGCCAGTAGCCCCCTTTATGTGCCAGTAGCCCCCTTTAATGCCAGTAGCCCCAAGAAAAAAAAAAAAAAGAACACTTATACTTACCTCCAGCGATGCGATGCAGGCCTCTTCCGGCCTGTGTCTCGAGCTGTACGGCTCCGGCGGAGCGATTACGTCATCGCGCCGCCTGCATCGGCCTCTGATAGGCTGCCGGCCTAGTGCTGGCAGCCTATCAGAGGAACAGGGAGAGAGAGGACACGCCTCTCCCTCCTCTGCTGCTGCTCCGCACGGAGATGAGCGCAATGCAAGCGCTCATCTCCGTCCTGATGTTCCCTGCCGCCGCCGCGATCTTTTTTTCTCTATACTGAGTGGGCAGCCGCCGGGCCCCCTTCCCGGCCGGGCCCTCGGACAATGTCCGAAGTGCCCGACCGCTCAGTCCGCCCCTGGATAAATTGCAATTAAAGGGCAGGTCATCAATATCAAATTGCTGGATGAAAATTGCCATGATAATATTTCCACAATTTTTATTTCCATAAAAAAAAATATTTCCACTGCATTTTTGCCCTGCCATAAAATGACTTCCTAACATCATTTCAGTGATCTTCTCGTTACCTTAGTAGAATGTGTTATCAGCAGATATCACTCTGTCATGCTGGTTGAATTGGAAGAGCAGACTGGTTGCTTTAAAAATGAGTGGTGAAATCATTGTCTTCTTTTGTAAGATTGTACATAAATCAACCATTTATTGGATCGTTAAGAACTTCAGGGAGAGAGGTTCAGTTGCTGTGAAGAAGGCTTCAAGGCACCAAAGAAAGTCCAGCAAGTTCCAGGGCTGTCTCCTAAAGAACATTCAGCTATGGGCAGGGCCGGTGCAAGGAATTTTGCTGCCCTAGGCAAAAGAAAAGTTTGCCGCCCCCCCCCCCCATGTGACCTCACAATGCCCCACCCATATGATCTGACATATTAAAGGGGTTCTGCAGTTTATTTAAACTGATCGGCAGGGGTCCGGCACCCGGGACCCCCGCCAATTAGCTGTTTGAGAAGGCAGCGGCGCTGGCAGTAGAGCCTAAGCCTTCTCGCAGAGACGTCACGATTAGTATCATTGGCCTGGGTGGGGCTAAGCTTCATTCAAGTGAACGGAGCTTAACCCCACCAAGGCCAGTGATACTAATAGTGACGTCACTGCGCCTGCGGTAAACAGCGAGAAGGCCGAGGCGCTACTGCCAGCGCCGCTGCCTTCTCAAACAGCTGATCGGCGAGGGTCCCGGGTGTCGGAACCCTGCCGATCAGCAGAACCCCTTTAACTAACGCCAGTTCTCTCTCCCCCCCCCCCCATGTCATTCTCTCCCCCCCATGTCATTCTCTCCCCCCCATGTCATTCTCTCTCCCCCCCATGTCATTCTCCCCCCCCCATGTTATTCTCTTCCCCCCCATGTCATTCTCTTCCCCCCCATGTCATTCTCTTCCCCCCCATGTCATTCTCTTCCCCCCATGTAATTCTCTTCCCCCCATGTCATTCTCTTTCCCCCCATGTCATTCTCTCCCCCCATGTCATTCTCTTCCCCCCATGTCATTCTCTCCCCCCATGTCATTCTCTTCCCCCCACCCCATGTCATTCTCTTTCCCCCATGTCATTCTCTTTCCCTCCATGTCATTCTCTTTCCCCCATGTCATTCTCTTTCCCCCATGTCATTCTCTTCCCCCCATGTCATTCTCTTCCCCCATGTCATTCTCTTTCCCCCATGTCATTCTCTTTTCCCCCATGTCATTCTCTTTCCCCCATGTCATTCTCTTTCCCCCATGTCATTCTCTTCCCCCCATGTCATTCTCTTTCCCCCCATGTCATTCTCTTCCCCCTCCCGCCATGTCATTCTCTTCCCCCTCTTGTCATTCTCTCTCCTTTTCTTGTCATTCTCTTTCCCCCTTTTCATTCCCCCCTTGTTATCCTCTTTCTCAACTCCAAGCCCCCTACCTCTAGTGTAGCGTGGCGAGCTCTGTATGGTCCACGGGTACAGGAGCTTTAGTTTCCTGTACCCAGGCGGACTGACAGGAAGCGCACACTGTGTGCGCACTTCATGTCAGTCCGGCCGGGTACAGGAGACAGATGCTCCCTGTACCCGCGGACCATACAGGGCTCGGCCACGCTACAATAAGGGAATGACAGGAGGGAGCACTGAGCGCTTCCCTCCTGTCATTCCCTCTCTTCATGCTGCGCCCGGGCAATGCGCCATCATGGACGCGCCAGCCCGGGCAGTGCTGCAGCCACCAGAGGCTCAATATAGAGCGCTCGGGCGGCTGCAGCATGAGGCGGGGCCGGCGCTCCTAGCAGCGCCCCTTCCCAAGGGGCGCTCTACGCGGCTGCCTAGTCAGCCTATAGGACGCGCCGTCCCTGGCTATAGGATCTGGTAAGGAATGGCAGCAGGCAGATTGAGTACATCTGCATGCACAGTAAGGGGATGGCTTAAGGAGGTTGGCCTGGTGTCAAGAACAGCACCAAAGAAGCCACTTCTCTCCAAGAAAAACGCCAAGGACAGACTGACATTCTGCAGGAAGTACAGGAATTGGACTGCAGTGGCCTGGCGTAAAGGTATTTTTTCTGATGATGCCTATTCAGACTGTTTGGAACATTTGAAAAAAATGATTGGTGGGCTATCTTGAGTCCTGTCTTATGCCAACAGTAAATCATCCTGAGACCATTCATGTGGGGGGTTGCTTCTCATCCAAGGGAGTGGGCTCAAGTTCTCAAAAATACGATTCGACTGCTTCGCCTAAATTTAAAAACAAATTTGCTTTATGACTAATTACTTTTCACATTTCTTTGTGAATAGCTGGTACAAATATAGGGTACAGCGATTTCACGGCCCCCTGTCATTGAACCCCTCAGATGCTATGTTCATCGCTGATCGTGGCATCTGCGATGAATATTAATAAAAAATTATTAAAAAATAATTTGTACTTACCTCATCTATTTTGATCACGAAGAGGCCTCTGCGGCCATCTAACTTGAAGATCTAGCTCGAAGTCTTGTGCCGCATGTGATAATGTCATCACGTTGGACGATGTAACTGGCTTTGCGGCGAAATTCATTTTTCCTGAAATTCGGATCAAATTCCACTTCATCGGCTTTGATTCGCTCAACACTACTTAAGAACATTGCCATGAATAAAGAATACTATCAAAACACCCTTCAAGAGCAACTTCTCCCAACGATCCAGGAGCGATTTAGTGATTCACAATGGTTTTTCCAGCATGATGGAGCGCCATGTCATTAAGCTGAGCAAAAGTGATAACTAAGTAGCTTGGTAAACGAAACATTGAAATTTGAGGTCCATGGCCAAAAAGTTAAAAAAAAAATTATGAAATGCTTATATTTGAACTTCAGTATACCATAGAAACATCTAACAAAACGATCTAAAAAACACTGAAGCAGCAGTGAAAAACAAAATTTATCTCAAAACTTTTGGCGATGACTGTACATGCTGCCTCGTGTGGCCAAAGGACTGGCCACCAGTGGCAGATGATGGCCACAGTAGAACTGAGGTATTACTTTCAAAATCTTGCGGCAATTAGACACCATGGTGGTGAGGGCAGCAGCCGCAGCATATATACCTGGCCTTTTTAACAAACCCTTTAGTTGTCAGGCATCCTGTTGCCTAGCAACTAGTCTGCCTTTGATTATTCAGATATTCAGGCTTAGACCATCTGTATATGTTATCACATTAGAACTGATCTACTGGGTGCAACTTTTCCCTCTAAATGTCCCTCCCTGCACAAAGTTCCAGTCAGGTGTGCAAAAGCAAGCTTTACACCCCCACAACACACCATAGAAACCCGACTGTATAGTTAGGGCTACCTTTTAATATGTCGTGTGACACTTCTCAGTTCTGCTGAAAGACTGAGAAAGCTAGTGAAAAGATATTATTTGTCCACTTTTGGGGTAATCCACTAGTTCAGCTCTGTTTAAAAAAATGGCCCACAAAAGGTTAAACATTATAGAAAAAAATAAACCATACTCACTCTTTCTGTCGCCATTGATCCGGACCCCACTACTCTTCACTTCCTGGTCCTGGCTTAACACACTGGAAATGTCAGAAAAGACCTGCCCAGCCAATCACAGACTGAGGTGGGTCAGCACTGTGGGCAGGGATTGGCTAAGTGGGCCTTTCATTACAACGTAATTATTTTATTATTATTATTAACCATAGATTTGTATAATCTGGCGGTAAAATGTGAGATTTATATAAGGCTACTTTCACACTAGCGTTTTTTGTGGATCCGTCATGGATCTGCAAAAACGCTTCCATTACAATAATACAACCGCATGCATCCGTCATGAACGGATCCGTTTGTATTATGTCTTCTATAGCTATGACGGATTCGTCTTGAACATCATTGAAAGTCAATGGGGGACGGATCTGTTTTCTATTGTGTCAGAGAAAACGGATCCGTCCCCATTGACTTACATTGTGTGCCAGGACAGATCCGTTTGGCTCTGCTTCATCAGGCGGACAGCAAAACGCTGCAGGCAGCGTTTTGGTGTCCGCCTCCAGAGTGGACTGGTGACTGAACGGAGGCAAACTGATGCGTTCTGAGCGGATCCTTTCCCATTCAGAATGCATTAGGGCAACACTGATCCGTTTTGGACCGATTCTGAGAGCCCATGACGGATCTTACAAACGGAAAGCCAAAACGCTAGTGTGAAAGTAGCCTAGAACAAGATCCACTAAACTCAAGAATTAACATTTAAAGGGGTTTTCTGGGATTTTAGGTCATCAATATCAGATTGGCAGGGGTCCTTCTCTTCATTGTTTACCTGCTCACCATTGACATCGCAGCGGTGAGCAGTGTGATTACAAGTCGTCCTATTCACTTCTATGAGACGGCTCGTTCCTATACTTCCCATAGAAGTAAATGGTACGGCTTGTAATTACACTGCTCACTGCTGCTATGTCGACGGTGAGCAGGTAAACAATGAAGAGAAGACTGCGCTCGGCCTTCTCTTCAACCAGCTGATCAGCGGGGATGCCGGTGTCGAACCCCTGCCAATCTGTTATTAAAATCCTGGAAAACCCCTTTAAATTATTAAAGGGGTTATGCCATGATAGGTGTAAAGAATGAAAATAAGGCATCATATAGCACATGATAATCTCTTTCTAACAAAGCCTGAACCAGACCTGTACCTCACATGGATCCAGAGATCTCACCATTCATTGCTCTGCTACCCTTATATCAACCTGAAAGCTCAGGTGCCATGTCTTTTCTGCTGCAGCTCTCATCCTATTATAACTCATGCGGCATATCCTTTCTCACGGGCATGTCCTTTGTAACATTGTTCATATGTCAAACATCATTTATGAAAATTGCTTTTATTTTATGGGGGGCATTCATTTTCAAGACAAATCCCAAATCCTATTTGTTTAGAGACCAATTCAGTAAAGTGGCTTTAACGGGCCTATATACTAGAACTCCCATAAATCAGCCCATTTCAAAATCTGCACCCCTCAAGGTATTTAAAATGGCACTTAGGGTGCTGACACACGTTCAGGTTTTTTTACGCAGTTTTTGAAGCCAAAACCAGGAGTGGATTGAAAACAAATGGAGAAGTTACATCTGTCCTTAATACTTTCTGTCCTCCTATGATCCACACCTGATTTTGGCTTCAGAACTACATCAAAAAGTCTGAATGTGTGTCAGCACCCTTAGGAAGTTTGTTAACCATGTTTCCCAGAAATTGATGCAAAATGTAGTTGAAATTTAAGTGTCATTTTTTTGGAGCAACAATAATATTTAGTTTTAGCAAAATATTTTTTATTTTTACAAGGGTTAATAAGAGAAAAAGCGCCCAAAAATTATTACATTATTCCTCCCGAGTATAGCAATACTTATGTGTATTTGTAACCTGCTGTTTGGGTAAGGGTCCTTTCACACTGGCGTTTTTGTTTTCCGGCATAGAGTTCCGTCCTCGGCGCTCTATGCCGGAAAAATCCTGATCAGGATCATCCCCATGCATTCTGAATGGAGAGAAATCCGTTCAGGATGCATCAGGATGTCTTCAGTTCAGGACCGGAACGTTTTTTGGATGCAGCAAATACCGCAGCATGCTGCGCTTTTTGTTCCGTCCAAAAATCCGGAACACTTGCCCATTGAAAGGCATTAATCCGGATCCGGCCTTAAGCTAAACGTCATTTCGGTGCATCGCCGGATCCGACGTTTAGCTTTTTCTCAATGGTTACTATGGCAGCCGGGACACTAAAGTCCTGGTTGCCATGGTAAAATGTAGTGGGGAGCGGGGGAGCAGTATACTTACCATCCGTGCGGCTCCCGGGCGCTCCAGAGTGACGTCAGGGCGCCCCAGTGCATGGATCACGTGATGCGCATGGGGCGCTCTGACGTCATTCTGGAGCGCCCCGGGAGCCGCACGGACTGTAAGTATACCGCTCCCCACTACTACTATGGCAACCAGGACTTTAATAACGTCCTGGCTGCCATAGTAACCTGAAAGCAGTTCGAAGACTGATCAGGGTCCTGATCAGTCTTCTAATGCTTCAGGCGACTTGCATTCTGACTGATCCGGCGGGACAGAAGTGCCTGCCGGATCCTCAGAACGCAAGTGTGAAAGGACCCTAAGGAAAGCCATTTTGTTTTTGAAAGCCAAATTTTACTGGAATAGGTTTGGGTGCCATGTCGAACTTGCAGCCCCCTTGAAGTACCAGTAAGTGGAAAATAATAACCCTTTTTTAAAACTACACCATGTAATTTTTCCAATAGAAATAACAGGTAGCAGGCACACTCTAATTTGGGGTAAATTGTAATTTATTCCATTGAAATAAGGTAAAATGGTGTTGTAATAAATAAGGTAAAAGTGATGTTGTGAATGGGAGTTAGGTCTGTGGGTGCGAGTGGCTGGTGGTTAGGTGGTGCTTGGTGTGTTGGTTGGGGTAGTTTTAGTTGAAACTTGGATAAATTGTGAGTGAGTGTGGGATAGGTAAAAATATACAAAAAAGATTGTTAAAATAACCGGGGAATATACCCCATATAGTACATAAAGTTAGAGAAACCACGAGGAACGCCGAGATCTCCAACATTTGAAGAAAGTCCATTTTAAAAAAATCCATTCAGGCCTTAAGAGAGAATCAAAACCCCTATATAAAGGGTGATTTGATGGGGGACTGAGTACCACTGAGGAAGGAGTGATTTAAACCCCGAAACACGTTTAGTCAAAGATCCCCCTTGATGTACTGGAATATGGTCTGCTAGAACGAGATACTAAACCAACCCTGAAGACTTTACCTGACGTGCAGAAATAAGAAAAATCACTGCACGGCCATAAACCAAACTACTGGCCAACACGTGCAAACAAGTTTCAGCGCGGTAGAAGGAAGGCTCGCAAGACACCGGCTCTTTGTCACAGTGGAGCGGTATCCAGAGCCACGGAGGGGCAAATAAAAAGAACATACAAGATTCTTTCTAGCAGCATTTGGAATATCGACAAATTTACCGATGGACACAACCTGGCGGGACGCCGCCGATTTGTGAGTATAGCGGGACGCCGCTAAACATTATTCAACCATTCAATCCATTACAATTGAAATGCTAAACCATGAGATGGAACATTGAATTGGCCTAAAGAGCATGTTTTAGTACAGAAGTGAGAGGATTGCAGGTCATCACTCTTTACATATTGCTCACCCCAGCAGTGGCGTGGTCACTGTGCAGATACACCTATACCACCTAGCACCAATTTTTATGTTATTTTTATTACTATAAGTATTTATGTGCATTGGCAGTCTGTTTTAACCCTGGTTACTAACCCATGGTTACTAATAAATTTGTATGGTCCTAATTAATTCAGGTGGTCCAAATATTTTGAGAGTGCCCAGTAACTTCGATTAGATATATCAGCCCCAATTAGAGGGAGGGTGATTCCTCTTTACTGTGAGCACCTCTTCCGAGGTTCGTGGGTCATTCCTGTGCGCCACAAATTCCATACAATGATTGCTTTTTATACCATTGTTTTTGAGGTCAGCTGACAAAAACAGCAATTCTGTCATTGTTTTTTTTTTAACAGTGTTCACAGCACAGTATAAGTAACATGATCCTTTTATAGATCAAGTCGTTACAGATGCAGTCATATATATTATGTGTAGTTTATTTTTTCATTTTATTTAACCACTTATAACAAAGTGGATGTGGGAAAAAGGACTTAAAATTTTTTATTTTGTTTTATTCATTTTTCTTTAACTTTACTTTGAGACTTAAAATACAGCAGTTTGATTACTTGTACAATATACTACAATAATCATCTATTGCAGTGTATTGTACTGTCACTTTTACGCACTGTGGCTTCTAAGGGGTTAAACGGACAGAATCAGCACTGTAACTTTCAGCTGACACCCGCTGCTGATGTTAGAAGCTCTGTTCCTGAGCAACTGCCATCTCCATGCTGTAAATATATGGCATGGTACATTAATGATCAGCTTGCCGTGCTGTACATTTACGGCATGGAGCGGGAAGGGGTTAAGGGACCTTGTCAGCTATAGATACAGTATATGCAAATCTTCACAGCTCTTACCTGGTCTGCATACAAAGGAGCAAGGAGCAGATGTTGCTGGAGGGTGTCATATAATGAAGGTTGCAAACCGTTCAGAAATTCCTGGACAGTCCACAAAAATTAGCAAATTATTTCCTTTATCTGTGAAAATAAATAGATGTGTCTGTGATAATTTTGAGGCTGGTGGTAATGGAGCGGGCTATTTTTGTGGTAATTATTTGTTTTCAGGTAATACTAGTAATGAGTTCTTATCAGTATATTGAGTTATAGAACCGTATTACTTATCATTTTTATTTATTCATTATGGTTTTCCAATTTGTCTGTAAAAAAAAAAAAAAAAAAAGTCTGATTTTTGAAACACTAAAAAGAAAATTTCGGTTAGCAACCCATATTATAATCCAGGCAGTGACTCAGGCAGAAACTCCAGAGGGTGAACATATCATTAGAGGGAGGGCAGCACATCAGGGCCTTGTCTACATGAAGTTTTCAGGCAAAGCTGACCATGCACATTAGATTAAGGCCCCATGCACACGACCGTTGTTTGTTTCCGCGTCCGTTCCGTTTTTTTTCACGGATAGGATGCTTCCCCATTCATTTCAATGGGTCCGTCAAAAAATGCGGATGGTCAACCGTTTTTGTTCCGCATCCGTGATCCGTGTTTTCATTCCGTCAAAAAAATAGTGCATGTCCTATTTTTTTCACGTTTGCGGACAAGGATAGGCATTTTTACAATGGATCTGCCATAAAAATCGGATCCGTCAAAAAAAACGGTCCGTCATCCGTTTTTTTTGACGGACGCAAAATTACAAGGAGGAGCGGATGCGGAGGCAGGCAACGGTCGTGTGCATGTAGCCTAACAGCAGTCAAACCTAACAGTTTAAAGTCTGTGGCCAGTCTTAAGGTCCTTTTATACCAGGGATGCTCAACCTGCGGCCCTCCAGCTGTTATAAACTACAACTCCCACAATGCCCTGCTGTAGACTGATAGCTGTAGGCTGTCCGGGCATGCTGGGAGTTGTAGTTTTGCAACATCTGGAGGGCCGCAGGTTGGGCATCCCTGCTTTACATTGACCGATGATCAGGCAGATTATCAAGAATAAAGGAGACATTCCCAATAACTGCCTGATCATCAGCAGAGATGAGGGCTAAATTCACATTTAGCAATCACCTCCACTGTACGGGGACAAGCGATCAATGCATCAATTGCTTGTCCCCATAGAAAATTATTAATCCTGGACAGTAGGCCACTGTTTAAACCGTACGATCTGCTCCTCAGGAACGATGATTTTTGGTGCCGGCAGAACGACGCAATCACCCGATAAACAAAAGTTTGCTTGTTCATGGGGTGATCACTGGAACCTTTCACACAGGCAGATTATCGGAAACGAACATCTGTACAAAACACTCATACCCGATAATCTGCTTGATCATCCATTCGTGTAAAATGACCTTATGGGTGCCTACAACACCGTGCAGATTTGTGTGCAAAAAATAATTTATTGCATTTGGTGCAGATTTTCCGCAGATCTCACCCTTTCGTTGAAAATGCTGAAATCCTCACAAGAAAAACACAACAGCAATTGATACACTGGAGATTTTAAGATCCGCACCTAAGAAAAAAAACAAAGTGTACATGAGATTTGTCTATTCTCATACACTTTGCCGGTACTGTATAAGGCCTCATGCACACGAGCGTATGTGTTTTGCGGTCCGCAAACCGCGGATCCGCAAAACACGGAAGCTGCTCTGCGTTCCGTTCTGCAATCCGCAAAACACGGAAGCTGCTCCGCGTTCTGTGGAACGGAACGCGGCCCATTGTAGAAATGCCTATTCTTGTTCGCAAAACGGACAAGAATAGGACATGCTCTATTTTTTTTTGCGGGGCCACGGAACGGAGCAACGGATGCGGATAATACACAGAGTGCTGTCCGCATCTTTTGCGGCCCCATTTAAGTGAATGGGGCCGTGCCCGAGCTGCACAATATGCGGCTCGGACGCGGACCAAAACAACGGCTGTGTGCATAAGGCCTAACACTGTGGTTTTTACGTGCAAAATCCGCATGGAAAAACCGCTTGTAATCTGCATGGTCTGCAGCCACCCTAAAGGTGTGGTCATACACATTCGTTGATCAAAATTGACAATTTCAGCCAAAATGAACATTCGTCGGTTGAAATTTAACAATGAACGATCGTTTTAGCCAACGACTGATAACGCCATTATTGTCCGAAAAGAAGACGGCCGTGTTTAAGATTTTTGTTTGATAGTCGGAAGACAGAGCTTTTGTTCAAAGGAAGATTGTTTGTGAATAAAAGATCTTTCTTTGAATGAAGGTTCCCAGTAAGATCATTCATTCATCGGCTGGTTTCAACGAATGTGTATGGCCAGTTTGAATAACTGGTAACTGCCAATACGGACTAAGGCTAGTCTTCCATATGTGGTAAGAGTTCCGGCAGGGAATGGGGCTGGTGGGCATTCAGGTAACATCCAGCAATGGCTGATCCAGAGAGCTCTAGCAGGCTGTTCCCTGCCAGAACAGCCTGATGGATCTCTTACCACATAGGTGAGATTAGCCAAAAATGTGTATGGCTTTGTCTGTGAAATCATCAACCAACTTCTGACTAAGGCTACTTTCACACTAGCGTTTTGGCTTTTCGTTTGTGAGATCTGTTCATGGCTCTCAAAAGTGGTCCAAAACGGATCAGTTTTGCCCTAATGCATTCTGAATGGAAAAGGATCTCCTCAGAACGCATCAGTTTGTCTCCGTTCAGTCACCATTCCGCTCTGGAGGCGGACACCAAAACGCTGCCTGCAGCGTTTTGCTGTCCGCCGAATGAAGCAGAGCCAAAAGGATCCGTCCTGGCACCCAATGTAAGTCAATGGGGACAATAAAAAACGGATCTGTCCCCCATTGACTTTCAGTGGTGTTCAAGACGGATCCGTCATGGCTATAGAAGACATAATACAACCGGATCCGTTCATGACTGATGCATGCGGTTGTGGATTATTGTAACGGAATCGTTTTTGCAGATCTATGACGGATCTGCAAAAAACGCTAGTGTGAAAGTAGCCTTACAAGCATCGTCACCTTTAGACCTCTAACGACCAATCATAAAGATAATTTTTGGACAAAATAATCAGATCTAAAACTAATCCCATTGTAGAAACTGTGTGCACAGCGATTCTAAAAGCTGACAAAATTATTCTGTTCATTTTCTAATGGAGGTCTGTCACATGGCAACAAGTGGTGACAACTTATTAGATGGTGACAAGTCCTCCGATGCGGGAGACACAATTTAGTCTGGTTATTAGAAGGGAATCTTGCTCTGATATGATGGGTGATGTTATTTGCCGGAAAAGGAGGAGGCAGCCGCAGCAACGTTACATCGTTAATGGCTTCTCCTCCTCTCCACTGCTATATATATATATATATATATATATATATATATATATATAGTGACACAGTAAAAGGTTTGGTCTGGAGAGGAAGGTATTTTGTTTTTGGTGCCTCTGTTCTGCGACCGCTTACCCTTCCTACCAAAGCGAATCCTCACAATATATATATATATATATATATATATATATATATATATATATATGTGTGTGTGTGTGTGTATATATATATATATATTATTATTATTATTAATATGCACTGTAAACACACCGTACAGGTATAGACGTACATGTGTAGTACATAGAAATCTGCCATGTTTGTGTCACTGCCATTCTTTCTGTGAAGGGAACAAGCTTCCGTATTATCTTTTTATCTATTAGAAGTGAAAGCACATGGGCCTCACATGCACCGACCCCCGTATGTCCGTACACAGAGCACGACTTTCCTGACTTTCACACTAAAATAATAATTATGTTCAGGGCCGCCAGCTACATTATAGCAGAAGATCATTTCTTAAATAGTCAAGTGGAACAATGGCGTCCTTTGTGGAGGAAAAACCTAAGGAGGATCTTGTGCTTTAGGTTCTCTTTGATCAGTAAATACGCATGAGAGATTACACTTCCCATCCCCCCCCCCCCCCCCCAACAAGAATTTGCCTCTCTCTTTGCTATCTTTCCAGCACACATCCAACCGATCTTCTGCTGCCTGCAACACAAACAAGTTTTCTTGGTTTGCTCTGCACACAGAAGGAATCATATGATGAGGGTCAGACAAACACAAGTTTAAAACGGTTAATGATCATTATTGTTATGATGAATGTGTTCCTCCAATGCCATAGGTAATACATTCATAATCAGAGCACAAAAATAATACAGCATACAATTCTTATATTTATTGTACACATACAGTGACATTTTACTCCTGTTTTATATCATCATATATAGATAGTGATACTGATATACATGCTGTTCATGGGGTAGCGGTAAAAACGTATTACAATCACTTATTCTCATGTATGGCTCTGTTTCTATTTGATATGGAGTTAAATGCAAGCTATTATTCACTGTTACCAGTCATTTCAGGCTGGAAAAAGTCTGACTGTAGTGTTCTTCAATGGGAAGAATATCAGGAAATACAGAAAACTCCCAGCCCTTCAAAAACCAGACTTTGTGGTACAAATCTCAATTGCAGAGGCATTTTCCTCCACAGAAATTGAAGGCTATTACTGGTATCAGCCTCTCCTCTTTATCACAGTTTCATCCCTTCAACTTTTGAAAAACCCAAGGGGAGTTAATAGCAGGGGCACTTTGCAGAAATCTTTTTTGTACACTAAGCTACGACTTTAACTGAATATACATGCCCAATCCCACCCAGTACTCCTTGTGCCGCCACACAATAGTTATTCCCACTTTATACCCCCTTTACAGTAATTAATCCCCTTAGTGCACCACATATAGTTATCCCCCTTTATTGCCCCCACACAATATGCATATTCCCTCTTAGTTCCTACATACATAGTAGTTATATCCTTTTAGTGCCCCACATAGGAGTTATGCCCCTTAGTGCATCCTTCACAGTAGATAGGCCCCTTTAGTACCCCCACACAGTAGTTATCCCCCCTTATTTCTCCCCAATCAGTAAAATGCCCCCTTATTGCCCCCACACCGTAGTTATGCCCCAATAGTAGAATGTCCCTTCACAGTTGTTGCCCCCACACAATAGAATACCCCTGTAGTGCCCCCACACATTAGGATGCCTCCTTAGTGCCCCTACACAGTAGTTATGCCCCAGCATCTTTCCCATGGTGCCCTTCCACAGTAGTTATTCTCCCTTATTGCCCCATACAGAAGTTATGCCCCTTAGTGCTCCCACAAAGTAGTTTTGTGCCTTTACACAGTAGGGCTTAACTGATTGGTGGAGATCAAATCATGCGCCCTGTCACTCCGTTCTTTCTCTGTGGAACATCCAGAGGTAGCCAAGCACTGTCTTTGGCTATATCTGGCAATCCAATAGACAATGAATGGAGCACTAGAGAGCATGCTCAATTTGCCTGTCCCTCAGGAAAAAAGCATGGGACCCGCATTCTTAGAATTGGTGGATGTCCCAGGTGTAGTAACCCCACAATCAGTTATCCCCATCTTGTGAACACCTTTAACATCTACATAAAATTTACATCTGGAGCTGGATGTAACCGCCAAGATTGGAACAGGTGACCATGGCATGTAAGTGGTTAACAAAGGGAGAGGGATCCCTCTACGCCTCTTAGAACAGGGGTCCGCAACCTCTGGCGCTCCAGGTGTTGTGAAACTACATCTCCCATTATGCACACTTGCTTGGCTGTTCTCTGAACTCCCACAGAAGTGAAAGGATCATGCTGGGAGTTGTAGTCTCACAACAGCTGGAGTGCCGAGGTTGCTGATCCCTGTCTTAGAATATGGTGACACAAAAAATATTTTTTTAAACTGATTTTGTTGTGCAAAAAGAGCAAAACATAAAAATGCATATATTTGGTATGACTGTAATAATATTGACCAACAGAATAAACTTAACATATAATTTTTAGTGCCCAGTGAACCTAATAAAATAATAAGAATTGCTATGAAAAATCCATATGTATCCCAAATAGAAACCCATAAATACTACATCTCATCCAACCAAAAAACAAGAACACAGATTTGTTGACAGAAAAAAAAAAAAAGTTATGGCTCCCAGGTCATATTCAGACGGCCAGTAAATCTGACATAATCTGAGCAAAATACAACGTGATCTAAGTTTTTTTACACAGACCCACAATGTGAATGACCCTGTTGATTGCAATGGGTCTCTGTCTTGTCCAAGTCTAGTCCTTTAGGATTCCGACACACACAGTATGGACCATCACCTGTCTGAATGGAGCCTTCAAAAATCATTCTAGGAAAATCCACACTTCAAAATACATCAGAAGCCAAACTGCACTCCTTCTGAACACCGCTGTGTGCCCGATCAGCTGTTTATCACCACATATAGGAATATGAGGAGAAGTAGCATAACAATTTGTGGAATATTAATATGATTACCTGTATTAAGCTGAATTTCCCTATTAACACCTGCTGTGTTTCAAGAAAAATGCTAAGAATTGAGATTCTGCAAACAAATTTTTTTAATTTAATTTCTGTGAAACATCTAAAGGGTTCATAAATGCCATTTTGAATACTTTTAAGGGTATAGTTTTTAAAATGGGGTAATTTATGGATGGTTTATAATATATAAGTACCTCAAATCCAGTTCAGGACCAAATTAATCCCTAGGTTTAAAAAACATAATGTTGTGGTATGACTGCCTTTTTCCAATTTTCTTTAAATTTAGATTTTTTTTTTAAATAAACACAAAACATAATGACCAAAGTTTGCCACTAAGGGTACTTTCACACTTGCGTTATTCTTTTCCGGCATAGAGTTCCACCAAAAGGGCTCTATGCCGGAAAAGAACTGATCAGGCATATCCCCATGCATTCTGAAAGGATAGAAATCTGTTCAGTTTGCATCAGTATGCCTTCCGTTCAGTCACTGTCAGGCGTTTTGGCCCGGACATAATACCGCAGCAAAATGCCTGATCAGTCGCCGGCATTAATTTACATTGACTTGCATTAGTTCCGGATCCGGCATTGCGAAACAACTGAATGACAGATCCGTCCTTCCGGTCTGCGCATGCGCAGATCGGGAAAGCTGTGAAAAAGACTGCAGGACGGATCCCTCCATCCGCATGACAAGCGGAGAGACAGATCCGTTCTTGCAATGTATTTGTCTACAAATGCTGTCAGTTGTCACACTGAACGGCGGATCCGGCTGGCAGCTCCGATAACGGAACTGCCTGCCGGATCACACTAACACAAGTGTGAAAGTACCCTTACATAAGGTATATTGTGCTACAAAAATATTCTCAGGATGATTTGGATAGGTAAAAGTGTTCCAAAATTATTGTCACTTAAAGCAACAGATCTCAGATTGGTAAAATGGGATGCTTCCTGAACGCCCGACTTAGGCTACGTTCTTAGGGTTCACTTACATAGCTGATTTTATGTGCAGATTTCTGGGCTGCACAGAATCCACCCATAGTTGCGAATGGGAATCCGCATAGCTGTTTATACAGCCATGGATGGTGTTACTACTTAGTGCAAGCTTTGAAAGGGGCAAAATCCACAAGTAGATCTGTGGCATGCAAAACTGTGGCAGAAATCCAAGAGACAGACTGGGATTTCTGCAGTAGGTACTACAGTAGATTGTTCTGGTGAACATACCCTAAAATGGTTAAAGAAATGTCTCGGTGAATAATAAAACACAATGCAAAAAAATAAATAAATGAAAAATGCTAAAGATGGCAAGAACACCCCCAAAAATTTGTGAAACCACCCTAGGGGAATATTAACATGGTTTTTCAGATGTGGTTTTGATGCAGTTTTTAACCACACCTCAACTGCAGTGCCTGAATGCACCCTAAGTTAGATGTCCATAATTAATTTTATCTGTAGTTCCACTGTTAAAAGGGGTAATTCAGCCTAAAGGATTTATTACGTATCCGCTGCATAGATGGTAGATCAGTGGGAGCCAGATCACTGGCCTTCCAAGTGCTAGAATGGGGGACCTCTAGAGGTTGCACCACACGTCTACACCTACCTATTGACAATTTTTGACCACAGTACAATTCAGTATTCTTTTGCTACAGTTGTGTGGGTGTGGACAAAACTCTATATAACCCCAGACTCGGCTCCAGAACTCTGTATAACTCTAGACCCTGCTCCATAACTCTGTATAACTCCAGACTCTGCTCCATAACTCTGTATAACTCCAGACCCTACTCCATAACTCTGTATAACTCCAGACTCTGCTGCATAACTCTGTATAACTTCAAGCCTTGCTCCATAACTCTGTATAACTCCAGACTCTGCTGCATAACTCTGTATAACTTCAAGCCTTGCTCCATAACTCTGTATAACTCCAGACTCTGCTCCATAACTCTGTATAACTCCAGACACTGCTCCATAACTCTGTATAACTCCAGACTCTGCTCCATAATTCTGTATAACTCCAGACTCTGCTCCATAACTCTGTATAACTTCAGACCTTGCTCCATAACTCTGGATAACTCCAGACCCTGCTCCATAACTCTGGATAACTCCAGACCCTGCTCCATAACTCTGGATAACTCCAGACACTGCTCCATAACTCTGTATAACTCCAGACTCAGTTCCATAACTCTCTATAAGGCCTCTTTCACACTGGCGTTTTATCTTTCCGTCCTAGAGTTCCGTCCTCGGGGCTCTAGGACGGAAAGATACTGATCAGGATTATCCCAATGCATCCTGAATGGAGAGAAATCCGTTCAGGATGCATCAGGATGTCCTCAGTTCAGTACTGAGACGTTTTTTGGCCGTAGCAAAATTTGCAGCATGCTGCAGATTTTGCTCCGGCCAAAAATCCTGAAGGCATGCCGGAAGAACGGATCCGGAATTAATGCCCAATAAAAAGCATTAATGCAGATCCGGCTTTAAGCTAAACGTCGTTTTGGCGCATCGCTGGATCCGACGTTTAGCTTTTGTGAATGGTTACCATGGCAGCCAGGACGCTAAAGTCCCGGCTGCCATGGTAAAGTGTAGTGGGGAGGTAGGGGAGAAGTATACTTACCGTCCGTGCAGCTCCCGAGTCCCGGGGCGCTCCACAATGACGTCAGAGCGCCCCATGAGCATGGATTACGTGATCCATGCGCGTGGGGCGCTCTGACATCATTGTGGAGTGCCACGGGAGCCGCACGTACTGTAAGTATGGCTCCCCACTACTTACTATGGCAACCAGGACTTTAGTAGCATCCTGGCTGCCATAATAACACTGAAAGCATTTTGAAGACTGATCAGTCTTTAAATACTTTCAGTTGTCTTGCGTTGTGACAGATCCGGCGGCCATTTCCGGCGACGGAAGTGCACACCGAATCCTCACAACGCAAGTGTAAAAGAGGCCCAACTCCAGACTTCAGCACCCTGCTACATAGCCCTATACAACTCCAGACTCTGCTCCATAAATCCATAAAAGTCCAGACTTTGCTATATAGCTCTGTATAACACCACACTCTGCCACATAGTGCTGTATAAATCCAGACTCTTTTCTGTAAGGGCATTTTTTGCCTCCATTTGACGTATATGTTACAAGAAAAAAGATACAAAAATGCAGCACACCATGTTCTTGTATCCTTCAGAGTCCGGCAAAAAAAAATGTATTTCTCCCCCCCAATGGTAAAAAAAAGTATACTTTTTTTTTTTATGTGGGACTCTATGGTGAACGGATGCCACTGTATGGCATCAGTCTGAGGTATCAGTTTAATGTACAGTACAGACCAAAAGTTTGGACACACCTTCTCATTTAAAGATTTTTCTTTATTTTCATGACTATGAAAATTGTAGATTCACACTAAAGGCATCAAAACTATGAATTAACACATGTAGAATTATATACATAACAAAAAAAAGTGTGAAACAACTGAAAATAGGTCATATTCTAGGTTCTTCAAAGTAGCCACCTTTTGCTTTGATTACTGCTTTGCACACTCTTGGCATTCTCTTGATGATCTTCAAGAGGTAGTCACCTGAAATGATCTTCCAACAGTCTTGAAGGAGTTCCCAGAGATGCTTAGCACATGTTGGCCCTTTTGCCTTCACTCTGCCGTCCAGCTCACCCCAAACCATCTCGATTGGGTTCAGGTCTGGTGACTGTGGATGCCAGGTCATCTGGCGCAGCACCCCATCACTCTCCTTCATGGTCAAATAGCCCTTACACAGCCTGGAGGTGTGTTTGGGGTCATTGTCCTGTTGAAAAATAAATGATGGTCCAACTAAAAACAACCCGGATGGAATAGCATGCCGCTGCAAGATGCTGTGGTAGCCATGCTGGTTCAGTATGCCTTCAATTTTGAATAAATCCCCAACAGTGTCACCAGCAAAGCACACCCACACCATCACACCTCCTCCTCCATGCTTCACGGTGGGAACCAGGCATGTAGAGTCCATCCGTTCACCTTTTCTGCGTCGCACAAAGACACGTGGTTGGAACCAAAGATCTCAGATTTGGACTCATCAGACCAAAGCACAGATTTCCACTGGTCTAATGTCCATTCCTTGTGTTCTTTAGCCCAAACAAGTCTCTTATGCTTCTTGCCTGTCCTTAGCAGTGGTTTCCTAGCAAATATTCTACCATGAAGGCCTAATTCACACAGTCTCCTCTTAACAGTTGTTCTAGAGATGTGTCTGCTGCTAGAACTCTGTGTGGCATTGACCTGGTCTCTAATCTGAGCTGCTGTTAACCTGCGATTTCTGAGGCTGGTGACTTGGATGAACTTATTCTCCACAGCAGAGGTGACTCTTGGTCTTCCTTTCCTGGGGTGGTCCGCATGTGTGCCAGTTTCTTTGTAGCGCTTGATGGTTTTTGTGACTGCACTTGGGGACACTTTCAAAGTTTCCCCAATTTTTCGGACTGACTGACCTTCATTTCTTAAAGTTATGATGGCCACTCGTTTTTCTTTACTTAGCTGCTTTTTTCTTGCCATAATACAAATTCTAACAGTCTATTCAGAAGGACTATCAGCTGTGTAGCCACCTGACTTCTCCACAACGCAACTGATGGTCCCAACCCCATTTATAAGGCAAGAAATCCCACTTATTAAACCTGACAGGGCACACCTGTGAAGTGAAAACCATTTCAGGTGACTACCTCTTGAAGCTCATCAAGAGAATGCCAAGAGTGTGCAAAGCAGTAATCAAAGCAAAAGGTGGCTACTTTGAAGAACCTAGAATATGACATATTTTCAGTTGTTCCACACTTTTTTGTTATGTATATAATTCCACATGTGTTAATTTATGGTTTTGATCCCTTCAGTGTGAATCTACAATTTTCATAGTCATGAAAATAAAGAAAACTCTTTGAATGAGAAGGTGTGTCCAAACTTTTGGTCTGTACTGTATATGTTTTTTTGTCTACTTTAAATGGATGGTATAAACGTGATGTGAACCCACCCTAATTCTATATAACTCCAGACTGTTCTGTGCCATGCTGTTTTCTGGCCACTCTTCCATAAAGCCACACTCTCTGGTGTATTGCTTATAGTGGTCATATGGACACATACTTCTATCTCCGCTGTGGATCGTTGGAGCTCCTTTAGTGTTATTATTGATGTCTTTCATGCTCAGCTGTTTGGAAAGGCCATGGCGCTCAGGTGAGTCCTGTGGTCTCTTCCTAGGCCAGTAATATGTTCATCAGTCCCATGGCCTATGAGCAGATCAGTCCCATTCAAGTGAATAGGCTGAGCTGCAGTACCAAGCACAGCCACTATACAATGTACGGCGTTGGGCTTAGTATTCTGTGAGGAGGTCGCAGTTTTCACTAGATTGGTGCAGTGCCAGGAATTGGACCCCACCAATCAGATATTGATGACTTATTCTGAGGATAGGTCATCAATATTCTACTCCCCAAAAAATCTGTTAATGTCCTCCTTGCCTGGTCTGCAGCTGGTGGGCAGCCTTTTCAGGTTTGTAATTGTGCCAGATTTTTTTCCATTTTGTTATAATAGATTTAATGGTGTTTAATGGTCCTTAACCAGTCCCCGACCGCCGTACGCAGGATTGCGTCCTGCGGGCGGCCGGGATCTTCTGTTTGGACGCGCCGGGGCGTCATCTCGCGAGACTCACAGTGAAGTTCACAGTGAAGCGCGTCTCGAGAGTTGGACTACAGCCTGCCAGCGATGATCAATCGCTGGCAGACTGTAGATGCGATAAAAATCGCATCAAACAGCTATATCAGACGCTGTTTTATGAACAGCGTCTGATATAGCTGCTACCTGGTCCTCTGGTGGTCCCATTTTCTGGGATCGACCACCAGAGGACCAGGTAACACAGTAAAAGTTGCACCAAACACTACACTAACCCCCCACCCCCTCACCTATTAACCCCTTGATCACCCCATCTAGACCCCTGATCACCCCCTGTCATTGATCACACCCCTTGTAAGGCTCCATTCAGACGTCCATATGTGTTTTGCGGATCCGTGGATTCACGGATCCGTGGATTCACGGATCGCGGATCCGATCCGCGGATCCGATCCGCGGATCCTCAAAACACGGACACCGGCAATGTGCTTTCCGCATTTTGCAGATCCGCACATTGCCAGAACTATATAGAAAATGCTTTTTCTTGTCCGCAATTGCGGACAAGAATAGGACATGTTCTATATTTTTGCGGAACGGAAGTGCAGACCCGGAAGCGCGGATCCGTAGTTCCGGATCCGAGCGGGACGAAGTCTGTCCCCATAGAAATGAATGGGTCCGCAATTCCGTTCCACAAACAGAATTGCGGACGTGTGAATGGGGCATAAGGGTCCCCTATCACCGCCAGTTAGCAAGCTACTTGTTAGGTAGCTAGCGCCCAGCCCACCGCACCGCACCGCAGTCACTGATTTTGGCAGAGATTTTTTCATCCACATTGATCTATGCGAATGAAAAAATCTGTGCCGTTCATTTTTTTTTTTTCAGCGCAGAGGCTGAACGGAAAAAAAAATCTCATTACCCGTATGCTCAATATAAGGAGAATCGCAGAAACTCCTAATGCTGGCCATACGTGTAATGACTGCGGAGACCCTCAAATGCCAGGGCAGTACAAAAACCCACATGTGACCCCATTTTAGAAAGAAGACACCCCAAGGTATTCCGTGAGGGGTATGGCGAGTTCATGGAAAATTTTATTTTTGTCACAAGTTAGTGGAATATGAGACTGTAAAAAAAAATTTTTTTCTGTGAACTCGCCATACCCCTCACAGAATACCTTGGGGTGTCTTCTTTCCACAATGGGGTCACATGTGGGGTATTTATACTGCCCTGGCATTTTAGGGGTCCTAAAGCGTGAGAATCCAAATGCGTAAAAATAGCCTGTGAAATCCTAAAGGTACTCATTGGTTTTAGGGCCCCTTTGCGCATCTTGGCTGCAAAAAGTGTCACTCATGTGGTATCGCCGTACTCAGGAGAAGTAGGGCAATGTGTTTTGGGGTGTATTTTTACATATACCCATACTGGGTGTGAGAAATATCGCTGTAAACGACAACTTTTTACATTTTTTATTCAAAGTTGTCAATATACAGAGATATTTCTCTCACCCAGCATGGGTATATGTAAAATACACCCAAAACACATCGCTCACTTCTCCTGAATGCGGCGATGCCACATGTGTGACACTGCAGCCAAATGCGCAAAGGCTCAAATTCAACGAGTACCTTTTAGGAGGGTATTTTTACGCATTTTTCTTCTCACGCTTTAGGGCCCTAAAATGCCAGGGCAGTATAAATACCCACATGTGACCCCATTTTGGAAAGAAGACACCCAAGGTATTCGCTGAGGGCATAATGAGTTCATGAAAAATTAAACTTTTTGTCAAAAGTTAGCGGAAAGGGAGACTTTGTGAGAAAAACAATAAAAATCAATTTCCACTAACTTGTGCCAAAAAAATATATTCTATGAACTCGCCATGCCCCTCATGGAATACCTTGAGGTGTCTTCTTTCAAAATGGGGTCACACGTGAGTATTTCTACTGCCCTGGCATTTTAGAGGCCCTAAAGCGTGAGAAGAAAATGCGTAAAAATGCCCTCCTAAAAGGTACTCATTGGAATTTGGGCCCTTTGCGCATCTTGCCTGCAAAAAGTGTCACACATGTGGTATCGCCGTACTCAGGAGAAGTAGGGCGATGTGTTTTGGGGTGTATTTTTACATATACCCATGCTGGGTGAGAGAAATATCTCTGTATATTGACAACTTTGAATAAAAAAATGTAAAAAGTTGTCGTTTACAGCGATATTTCTCACACTAGCATGGGTATATGTAAAAATACACCCCAAACCTTGCCCTACTTCTCCTGAGTTCAGCGATACCACATGAGTGACACTTTTGCAGCCAAACATGCAAAGGGCCCTAAAACCAATGAGTACCTTTAGAATTTCATGAGCCATTTTTATGCATTTGGATTCTCACACTTTAGGAGCCCCTAAAATGCCAGGTGAGTATAAATACCCCACATGTGACCCCATTTTGGAAAGAAGACACCCCAAGGTATTCCGTGAGGGGCATGGTGAGTCCACAGAATTTTTATTTTTTGGCACAAGTCAGCGGAAATTTTTTTTTTTTTTTGTTTTTGTTTTTACAAAGTCTCATATTCCACTAACTTGTGACAAAAATAAAATTTTACATGAACTCACCATACCCCTCACAGAATACCTTGGGGTGTCTTCTTTCAAAATGGGGTCACATGTGGGGTATTATCTGTCCTGGCATTTTAGGGGCCCCTAAAGGGTGAGAAGAAGTCTGGAATCCAAATGTGTAAAAATGCCCTGTGAAATCCTAAAGGTACTCATTGGTTTTAGGGCCTTTGCGCACCAGGCTGCAAAAAGTGGCACACATGTGGTATCGCTGTACTCAGGAGAAGTAGGGCAATGTGTTTTGGGGTGTATTTTTATATATACCCATACTTTGTGTGAAAAATATCTCTGTAAACGACAACTTTTAAAAATTTTATACAAAGTTGACAATTTACAGAGATATTTCTCTCACCCAACATGGGTATATGTAAAAATACACCCTAAAACACATTGCCCTACTTCTCCTGAGTACAGCGATACCACATAAGTTCCGCTTTTGCAGCCTGGCGCAAAGGGGCCCAAATTCCAACGAGTACCTTTAGGTTTTCATGGCGACTCACAATTTAGCCTCGCCCAAAATGCCAGAACAGTAAACACACCCCACAAATGACTCCATTTCGGAAAGTAGACACCCCAAGGTATTCACTGAGGGGCATAGTGAGTCCGTCTGAGATTTTTTTTTTTTGCCAGAAGTTATCAGAAATTGAAACTTTTTTTTTTTTTTCTCAGAAAGTGTCATTTTCCGCTAACTTGTGAAAAAATGAAATGATACATGAACTCACCAAGCCCCTCCGCGAATACTTTGGGGTGTCTTCTTTCTAAAATGGTGTCATTTGGGGGTATTTATACTATCCTGGCATTCTAGCACCTGAAGAAACATGACAGGTGCTCAGAAAGTCAGAGCTGCTTCAAAATGCCGAAATTCACTTTTTGCACCATAGTTTGTAAACGCTATAACTTTTACCCAAACCAATAAATATACACTTATTGGATTTTTTTATCAAAGACATGTAGAACAATAAATTTAGAGAAAAATTTATATAGAAATGTAGTTTTTTTGAAAAATTTTACAACAGAAAGTGAAAAATGTCATTTTTTTGCAAAAATTTCGGTAATTTTTGATTAATAGCAAAAAAAGTAAAAATGTCAGCAGCAATGAAATACCACCAAATGAAAGCTCTATTAGTGAGAAGAAAAGGAGGTAAAATTCATTTGGGTGGTAAGTTGTAAGACGGAGCAATAAACGGTGAAAGTAGTGTAGTGCGGAATTGTAAAAAGTGGCCTGGTCATTAAGGGTGTTTAAGCTAGGGGGGCTGAAGTGGTTAAAGGGGACGTGTCCCGTCTCCAGACACGTCTGTTGTAGTAAATACTTGCATTCCCCATGCTATAACAATTCTGAAACATCTATTCTTTTGGCTCTATGTTGTGCCATTCCTTTAATATTTCTTCTAG
This sequence comes from Bufotes viridis, assembly GCA_033119425.1. Lineage (NCBI taxonomy): Eukaryota > Metazoa > Chordata > Amphibia > Anura > Bufonidae > Bufotes > Bufotes viridis. Next base: position 100,290,735 of record CM065594.1, on the reverse strand, counting down.
AAGTAAGGCTACTTTCACACTAGCGTTTTTACTGGATCTGGCAGGGTTCAGCAAAAATGCTTCTGTTACTGATAATACAACCATCAGCATCCGTTATGAACAGATCCGGTTGTATTATCTTTAACATTGCCAAGACGGATCCATCAATAACTCCAATGAAAGTCAATGGGAGACGGATCCATTTTCTATTGTGGCAGATTGTGGCAGAGAAACAGGTCCGTCCCCATTGACTTGCATTGGGGGTCATGTCGGATCCGTGTTGTTCCGCATCCCAGGACAGAAAGCAAACTACAACCTGTTACGGTTTGCTCTCCGGTATGGGAATGCAACTAAATGGAACGGAATGCATTTTGGAGCACTCCGTTCAGTACAGTTCAGTTTTACACAGTAACATAGTACATAAGGCCGAAAAAAGACATCTGTCCATCCAGTTCGGCCTGTCATCCTGCTAGTTGATCCAGAGGAAGGCAATTGACAATGAATGGGGACAAAACTGAAGCTAAAACGCTAGTGTGAAAGTAGCCTTCTGAATGAATTGCCAGCAGCTTGCAGTGACCCTCAGTTCACACTTGCGCGTTTTACAGCGCGTTCGAACGCGCTGTAAAATGCTCAACAGGAGAAAGCTCATGTTTCCCTATGGGCATGGTTCTCACATGAGCGTTTTACAGCGCGTTTGAACGCGCTGTAAAACGCCCTACACTCAAAGAAGTTCTTGAGCTTCTTTGGGGCGTTTTGTCGCGCGTTTGCACCCATAGACTTCAATGGGAACGCGTGTAAAATGCACGTTTAATGCGCGTTAAAGTGTAGATATGCCTTTTTCAATTGGTCTCCAGAGTCACGAACGCGCGTATGACGCGTGTTTCCTATTTGCAAAAACGGCTGTAACATGCGCGACAAAAACGCGCGTAAACGCGCGTCTCAGAAACGCTCAGGTGTGAACCCAGGGTAAAGGTACAGATGGGTGTTGCCAGTTTGGGGGTGCGGTGTCCCTGCACAGTTTGACACTAGTAGCACTGATTGGGCAGAGTCAGACACAGCCGCTACTAGTAACAACCAGCTGAAGCTTTACTCCAGACTGCTAGTAATTTGTTTGTGAATTTCTAGCAGTAATATTACAGGAATGGCACAGCACAATGCAAGTAGTTTCTAAAAATGACGTGCCAGGAGAGGTTACGGGTTCTCTTTAACTCTATATCACTGCAGACTCTGCTCCATAATTGTGTATTACTCCAGACTTTGCTCCAGAACTCAATAAAGCCAAGGGTTGGATTTCTACTGCAGATTCCACGGAAAATACACATCAGATTTAAAATTATGTAAACATTCCCTTACGCTTTATTAATCCAGATTCTGTTCAATAGGTTTATAGAGAGCTGTTTTAATATATATATATATATATATATATATATATATTAAATATAGAACATTATATCATGTCATGTAATTTGCCAGGGATCTCACAATCCTGCTCTTGTTCTTCATTAAGAAACAAGACACTGCACCCAGGTCAATGAGTGGCAGTCTCCTGCTGCTCCCCATTGTCTCAGGCACATCTGTTCTGTAGTGTCTGCTTGTTGTGACTCACGCAGAACAGGTTCTCTCTGCCTCCATCCATATACTGCCGTCTGCCCTGTGCACATACCTGCGCCCAACTCATTACAGTCTAAATATCCACAGTGCAGAAAGACACAGGACTATACATTATAGATTAATTAAATAGAGATTGTTTTCTCGACACATATTGTACTTTATGACAGTGGCAAACTTGAGTCAAAATATTTAAGTTTTATTTATAAAAAAAATACCAAATTTACCAAAAATTTTGAAAAATTCACAATTTCAATTTATCTGCTTTTAAAACAGATAGTGATACCTCCTAAAATAGTTATTACTTCACATTTTCCAAATGTCTACTTCATGTTTGGATCATTTTGTAAATTACATTTTCTTTTTTTGGGACGTTCGAAGGCTTAGAAGTTTAGAAGAAAATCTTGAACTTTTTCAGAAAATTTCCCAAACCCACTGTTTAAGGACCAGTTCAGGTCTGAAGTCACTCTGTGAGGCTTACATAATAGAAACCACCCATAAATGGCCCCATTTTAAAAACTACACCCCTAAAGGTATTCAAAACTGATTTTGCCAACTTTGTTAACCCTTTAGGTGCTCCACAAGAAATTTCAGAATTTGACTTTTTTGGCAGATTTTCCATTTTAATCCATTTTTTTTCCAGTAACAAAGCAAGTTTAACAGCCAAACAAAACTCAATATTTATTACCCTGATTCTGTAGTTTATAGAAACACCCCATATGTGGTCGTAAACTGCTGTACGGGCAGACGGCAGGGCGCAGAAGGAAAGGAGCGTCATGTGGTTTTTGGAGATTTCAATGGGATAATTTTAAGTTGCCATGTCACATTTAAAGACCCCCTGATGCACCCTAGAGTAGAAACTCCAAAAAAATACCCCATTTTGGAAACTACGGGATAAGGTGGCAGGTTTGCTGGTACTATTTTAGAGTACATATGATTTTTGGTTGCTCTATATTACATTTTTTGTGAGCAAAGGTAACAAAAATAGCTGTTTTGGCACCGTTTTTATTTTTTGTTATTTACAGTGTTCATCTGACAGGTTAGATCATGTGGTATGTTTATAGATCACGTTGTTACGAACGCGAAAATACCAAATATGACCAGATGTTTGTTTAAGTTTCACATATTAAAGCATTTTTGAATAAAATTATTTTTCAGTGTCTCCATATTCTAAAAGCCATAGCTTTTTTGATTTTCTGGGCGACTGTCTTATGTAGGGGCTCATTTGTTTTCGGTATGAGATGACTGTTTGATTGGTACTATTTTAGGGTGCATGTGACTTTTTGATCGCTTGGTATTACACTTTTTGTGATGTAAGGTGACGAATAATGTCGTTTTTGACCCACTTTTTTTTTTTTTACGGTGTTCCCCTGAGGGGTTAGGTCATGTGATATTTTTATACAGCAGGTTCTTACGGATGCGGCGATACATAATATGTATACTTTTTTTATTTATTTCAGTTTTACACAATAACAGCATTTTTGAAACAAAAAAAATCTTTTTTTAGTGTCTCCATATTCTGAGAGCCATAGTTATTTATACTTTTTGGGTGATTGTCCTAGGTAGGGTCTCATTTTTTGCAGGATGAGATGACGGTTTGATTGATACGATTTTGGGGTGTGTATGACTTTTTGATCGCTTGGTATTAGGCCTCTTGCACACGGGCGTCATGTTTGACGCCCGGATAAGAGGCGGGTGCGTTGCGGGAATCGCCACGATTTTTCCACGCGTGTGCTAACGTTTGTAGTGCGTTTAGCACGCGCGTGAAATAATCCGCATGCTTGGTACCCAGACCCGAAGTCAGACTTCATCACTGAAGTCCGGTTTCGGGATGAGTATTCTGTATATGTAATTATTTTCCTTTATAACATAGTTATAAGGGAAAATAATCGCATTCTAATTACAGAATGCAATGTTCCCCGGGCTATAGAGGGTTAAAAATAATAAAAAGTTAACTCACCTTCTCCCATTGTACGCGCAGAGCCCCAGAATGTCTTCTCTCTTGATGATTGCTTGCTTCAGGACCTGTGGTGATGTCACATCTGACGTCACATCTGTTGGATGAAGGACCTGCCGTGATGTCACAGGATCACATGGGTCACATGGTCCACTCAAATGCTTCTATGATTTGACCATGTGACCCTGTGACGTCACCACAGGTCCTGAAGCAAGCAATCATCAAGAGAGAAGACGTTCTGGGGCTCTGCGCATAATGGGAGAAGGTGAGTTAACTCTTATTATTTTTAACCCTCTATAGCCCGAGGAACATTGCATTCTGTAATTAGAATGCGATTATTTTCCCTTATAACTATGTTATAAAGGAAAATAATAACGATCGGGTCCCCATCCCGATCTTATCCTAGCAACCATGCGGGAAAATCGCAACGCATCCGCACATGATTGCGGATGCTTGCGATTTTCCCGCATCCCCTTTCACTTCTATGGGGCCTGCGTTGCGTGAAAATCGCAGAATATAGAACATGCTGCGATTTTCACGCAACGCAAAAGTGATGCGTGAAAATCACCGCTCATGTGCACAGCACCATAGAAGTGAATGGGTCAGGATTCAGTGTGGGTGCAATGCGTTCACTTCACGCATTGCACCCGCGCGGAAAACTCGCCCGTGTGAAAGGGGCCTTATACTGTTTGTGATGTAAGGTAACCAAAAATTGCGTTTTTTACACCGTTATGGTGTTCATTTGAGGCATTAGGTCATGTGATATTTTAATAGAGAAGGTCGTTACGGACGTGGCAATACATAATATGTATCCTTTTTTTTTAAGTTTTACACAATGATATCATTTTTTAAACAAAAAAATCATGTTTTAGTGTCTGAGAGACCGATTTTTTAAATTGTTTTGGGCAATTGTCTTAGGTAGGGGCTCATTTTTTGCGGCATGAGATGACGGTTAGATTGGTACTATTTTGGGGGGCATACACCTTCTTGATCGCTTGGTGTTGCACATTTGATGATGTAAGGTGACAAAAAAAATTGGTTTTTTTTTAGCACAGGTTTTTATTTTATGTTTTTTGATAGTGTTCATCTGAGGGGTTAGGTCATGTGATATTTTTAGAGAGCCGGTCGTCATGGATGCGGCGATACAAAATTAGTTTTTCTTTTCCTTTTTTACAATTTTATGTGTTTTATTTTGGGAAAGGGGCGTTTATTTTTTTTTTCTTGAAAGTAAATTTTTTTTATTATGGAAAACAATGTTGTTTTACTTTTTTTAAACTTTTTATTTTTGTCCCACTCTGGGACTTCAACTTCTGGGGGTCTGATCCCCTTTACAATGCATTACAATACTTCTGTATTGTAATGCATTAGCTGTAAGTGTATTACACAGATTCGCAAAAAATATGGATAACGCCCGTGTGCATTCCGTTTTTTGAGTAACAGCTGGCCCCTGATAGAACAGTACTATCCTTGTCCGTTATCTGGACAATAATAGGACATGTTCTATCTTTGAACGGAACAGAAATATGGAAACGGAAGGCATACAGGAGTACCTTCCATTTTTTTTGCGGATCCATTCAAATGAATGGTTCTGTATACGGTCCGTATACGGATCGCAAAAAATGGAACATAAACAGAAAAAAAGACCGTTTGTGTGCAAGAGGCCTAACAGCCTCCTGGGGGCTGGATCTCACGGAAGGCAGCCACGATGCCTAACGAAGGCATCGGCTGCCTTCCCTGCCATCGGGTCCCCATCACAACAGCGCTGTACATGTACGGTGCGGGTCGATAAGGGGTTAAAGATAGATGGATAGATAGAGTAAAAAAAAATCTTCTATATTTCTAACACAAAAAATATGTATACAAAATATGAAGTTTATATGTACCCTCAAATAGCGCCAAAAATGCAGTTTCTCTTAAACGCATAAAAATAGGCCTCATTCAGCGTCGTGCACCTGTGCACTGGGATGTGCTGACTGACTCCCAATTTTATTTTCTTTGCAGCTCATACAGCCATGTCAATAAAAAAAAAGTTTGGCTAGTCATTATGATTTAATGCCATAAAACAATCAGACAAATCGCTTATGACTTCATCTAATTCCCTTCAGGTCAAATAACTTTCATTATCAATATTTTAGTAACTTACAGTTGTGGCCAAAAATTTTGAGATTGGCTCAAATTTTGGTTTTACAAAGTTTGCTGCTTCTGTTTTTAAGGTGGTAATTAACATTACCTCTACATTGTTATGAAGTGTGATCAGACGATTTGCAAAGTCATTCCTTGTCAGGAAAATGAATTTAATCATAAAACCCCGTTTCCACTGCATTTCAGCCCTACCACAAAATGACTTGATAACATCATTTCACTGATCTTGTTAGCTCAGGATAAAGCATTAACAAGGACAAGGCAACTGATATCACTGTGTCAGGCTGATTTAATTAGAAGAGCAGACTGGTTGCTTTAAATGGGTAGTGGTACTTGAAATCATTGAAGTTATTTTGTGTTATAAAGCCCCCTTCAGACTGTTTGGGACATCTGGAAAAATGATTGCCCGGAGAAGAAAAGATGAGCCACCACCATAAGTCCTGAGTCATACCAATAGTAAAGCATCCTGAGAATATTTATGTGTGGGTTTGATTCAAAGGCAAGTGCGCTCACTCACAATTTTGCCTAAGAAATCTGACATGAATAAAGATTGGCAACGAAACATCCTCGAGGAGCAACTTCTTCCAACCATCCAGCAGTAATTTGGTGAAGAACATTGCTTTTTCCAGCATGATGGAGCACCATGTCACAAGGCAAAAGTGATAACTGATTGGTGGACAAAACATTGAAATTTGGGGTCCATGGCCTGGAAGCTCCCCAGATTTTGATCCTATTGAGAAACTGTGGTCAATCCTCAAAAAGCAGGTGGACAAACAAAAACTCCAAGAACTGATAAAAGGGGTTTTCCAAGAGTTTTTAACTGATGACCTATCCTCTAACCCCTTTAAGCAAGAATGGGTTGCCATAAGTCAGAATTTGGCCCAGAATCTGATATACAGCATGCCAGGGCAAATTGCAGAAGTCTTAAAGAAGAAACATCAACACTGTAAATATTGGGTCTTTGCATAAATTCGTTGTATTTGTCAATAAAACGCAAAAAGAATATATGAAATGCATATAATTGTACTTTAGTATACCATACAAACATTTCAACCACAAATTTTAAAAACACTGTAGCAGCAAACGTTGTGAAAACTAAAATTTGTGTCAGTCTCAAAACGTTTAGCCACGACTGTAGTTTATCAGTTTAAATTAACCACAGGCCAGCATGGAAAATATTGTAATAATTTATGTTTAATGTAAGTGTTTAAACTATGGAATTAAGAGCACATCAGAACATATCTACAGTATGTTTTTTTATCTTCTCACTTTTTTTTTTTTACAGATTAAGGAGGTGATTTTACATTTTCTTAGCCCACTTTAAATTATTTTGCAGAACAGTACCTGATCAGTTCCTTTCTTTGGTTCCCGCTTTCTTTTTGTAACAGAGAAGAATAAGAGAAAAGGTAAAAGACAATAGCTGATGCATAGAAAGCCACTGACTTTCCATGTGAAAAGCTTGTGTAATGTGCAGCCATTGTGCTGGGACGCTGCCCAGTAGGTGTGATACAATGACATGCAGCTCACAGATTTCTGGAATCTTTTCTGTATTCTGTAATATGCAGCCTTCCAGGCCTTATATCTGCTTGAAATGTTACTTCTTTTTAAACATTTAGCAAATATTTAATAACTTCTTAATCACACATTCATATACACTAGCATCCCATCTGCTGTATCCATAGAAATATCAGATGCTTCTAATTACTGCAAGTGCTTTTTATGTTCCATACATGAATATGTATGTCTCTGTGTAACAAAGTTCTTGAAAGGGACTGTTTGAAAATATACCATTATATGTAGATTTAGGGTATCTAATGTTTCTGTTCATTTCAAGGATTTAAACTCAATTATATCTAATTCATCCTTAACTTTCCTGAATCCTCATATAAGAACTTTTGTTATCTCTTTCAAGCTGGTGAATAATTTGGATCATTACAGTATTTATTTGCTGTGTAAAACAGGATTTTGTTTAACTGCCATGCTAATACCTCCACCTTGTAAAAGGTTATAACTTCTATGATACTGCCTCCTATGCACAAGTCTATAACTACTATAATATTGCTCCTATGTACAAGAATATAACTACTATAATACTACCCCATGTACAAAATACCAACCTATATATGCAAGAATACTATAATACTGCATCTTATGTACAAGAATATAACTACTATAATACTGCATCTTATGTACAAGAATATAACTACAATAAAACTGCCTCATGTGTACAAGAACAAATCTACTATAATACTGCATCCTATGTACAAGAACATATCTACTAGAATACTGACTCCTATGTACAAGAACATATCTACTACCTATATCTACCCCCGCGGGAAGAGCCTGCCGGATAAGGCTACCGCAAATGTGAATGTAGCCTAATACTGCCACCTATGTACAAAAACATAACTACTATAATACTGCCACCTATGTTCAAGAATATAACTACAATAAAACTGCCTCATGTGTACAAGAACAAATCTACTATAATACTGCATCCTATGTACAAGACATATCTACTTATAATACTGCCTCCTATGTACAAGAACATATCTACTATAATACTGCCTCCTATGTACAAGAATATAACTACTATAATACTGCCCCTGTGTACAAGAACATATCTATTGTAATACTGCATCTTATGTACAAGAATGTAACTACTATAATACTGCCTCCTATGTACAAGAAAATAACTGCTATAATGTCCCTGTATAGAGAATAATGTCATTTTTACAGTATAGGCAGCGTATTGGATTGTCTGGTAATTCAGTGCAGTAGGACAGAGGCTAACCATTTTATATGACACAGTTGTGATAATTATTTCTATGTATCGTTGATTAATACTTTTGAAGTGAGAATTTTTTCAAATCTCCATTGTTACAAAGCCTCAGAATCGTTTGAATGGCAGTGATAATTTCTGCTTTTCAAGAGGTTAGAAGTGCTGAATATACAGAATGAAAGGTCACCTCTGCCAAAGAGGATCAGAATCCTCTGAGCTTTCCGTTTCTCCAGAATAATAAAGAACGGTCTTTATGGTGCTGATTCAATCACCAGTTGCTGCACCAATGTGAACAGGTTTCTAAATAGAATTATGTATTAACATAAGGGCTCTGGTGTTTGTGTGTATATACAGTAAGTTCATTTTGTTCTTCTTATTGTGTTGCTAAACAGGTTTCCATTCTGTTTAGTCTACAGAGGTGTAAATGCCTCATTCTTCTGTCCTTTTTTGTAAAACCCTGTTATCTGGAACAGATGGAAAACTTCTACCAAGCCGTGGTCAAACATACATGTAATAGACATGGTTGGGTTAAAAGTGGGCTACAATTCTGATAGCAACTAGTGTTGAGCGAACTTGTGTTTTAAGTTCTGCGTCCAAAGTTCGGGTTCTTGAAGAATCCCATTATGGATTCCGCTACCACGGACCATAACGGTATTTGGAATCCATAAGGAGATTCTTCAAGAACCCGAACTTTGGACGCAGAATTTAAAACACAAGTTCGCTCAACACTAATAGCAACCACTACTCAGATGGACATAGTATTTTATGATATGACCTTCATTCTACAGTTGCACCTAAACTATTAAGTCACTTTGTGGTCAGGGGTAGACATTTGCTTTAAAGGATTCCGAGACCAAGATAAGACCCCTCAAATCAGGATAGATGCTTGGTGACAACCACTAGCGGCCTCACCTCTTGGGGGTTTGTCAATCAACCTTCCACAAACCCTGAATGGCATTTTAATCACATCTTTCCTACAGCCGTAGCTAGTATCTGTCTGTGTCCACTGCAGTTCTAGTATTGTATTCATTAACCAGGTTGAAATGAGCTTTCTGCCTCTGGCAGAGGAGACGTGCTGCAGTGTATGGATTTCTGAGGGTGGTCATAAAGGAAAGTAGAGATGAGATGACTACATGATACTGAATAAAATCTGCGGCTGCTGTCAGTAGAAAGCTGGAACAGATCTGTATTCTGTAGTGTCATGTATCACTAAGGCAATACCGGTCTAAGTTGGAAGCAGAGCAGCAGCGAGCAAGGAGAAACCGCTGCGCCAAATCTACTGACTTCCTTCACTAAGTGACATCATTAGTGACAATTTTCTTTTTTCACTTTAATCTGCAGCACGGGAATAACAATAGTCTCCAGCAGGTAATGTGGTGGAGCAATCACTGAGCATTCTTGCACTTTGTACTTGTTGCGTTACTACTTCTGCTTGTATAATACAGTTTACACAGCGTCTTGGGCAGGACTGTGACAAAGATCTGCCTTGCCGTTATCACCAAGAGATTAATCCCCAGGTTGTGTGACATGAACCTCACAGAGTATTTGTAAATTATCTCCAGTAAGCAAAAGTCCTTGAGTGGTCCTCTTATGTCGAGGAGGTACACATCAAAACTGATGTAAAGGAAAACTGCCTTAAAGGGGTTGTCTCATCTCAGAAAATGGTGGCATATCGTTAGGATATGCCCCCATTGTCTGAAAGGTGCAGTCCCACCTCTGGGACCCGCATCTACACCAAGGACGGAGTGGCAAAAGTTGCGGAGGGCCCACTGCCCATGCAGAGCTGCCCTCCATTCATTTCTGTGGGCCCGACAAAAATAGCTGAGCACTGGCTCGGTTATTTCTGTTGACCCCATAGAAACAAATGGGAGCTATGGCTGTGCAAGCGTGGTGCGCTTCCATTCACTACTATGGGGAGAACTCTTGATGGTGGCCAGACCCAGGGTCCTCTGGTCACCACCTTTGGGATCCGCACCTAGTAGACAATCATCATCCTAGCGATATGCCCCAATTTTCTTAGATGGGACCCTTTGGCTAGTTTAACACTAGCGCTAGGCTATGCCAGATACGATGAATTCTAACTGGCTGTTCCTCTACTAGTACAGCCTGCTGGAACTGTTTAGCGATATGGTGAAACTAGCCTTATACTGCTAGATTGAGCAGACCATTGTTGGTAAGGAAGTGTTCCTTCCCGGCAATTGCCTGCTCGTCAGTGGAGGAGACTGCTGCATTTACATTCAGCGATCTCTTCCACAGTATGGAGAGGAGTGATCGCTAATGCCATTGCTCTTCCCCGTACAGAATCGTTTCCTAGCATCAGACTGCTGTTTAGACGGCATGATCTGCAGATGGCAAGTGATGATTGAGTTGATCACACGATAGCAACCAATCAGATTCAACCTTTCATTTTTCAGAGCACCTTTGATAAATGAAAGGTACAATTGGATTGGTTGTTATGGACAACTAAGCCAGTTTTCCTTTACACCAGTTTTGATGAATCTCCCCTTATCTGTTCAGCTCTTGTAATGTTCTTTCAGCTTCCTGGAAAGCTGGGTGACAACAAACACAACAGCTTCGTCTGCACTATCCATTAAACCATACAATTAGGTTTCCTGATTCGGTTTTGGAAGCCAAAATCAGGAGTGGATCATAAAAGGATAGAAAGTATAAAGGACAGATACGACTTCTCCTTCTATTTTGAATTCACTCCTGGTTTTGACTTCCAAAACTGGATCAGGAAACCTGACTGAGTGGTCGTACCCTAAGTGAGAAATATTACATGGAGCTCATTAGAGTTAGTGGCCAATTGGTAATTTCGAGGACACAAATAGAACTGAGTGAGAGCTGCTTTGCTGTGGCTAATAGCTCTGGAAACCCCAATGTTAAAAATGGTTGTTCCACAGTCTTGTCTGCCCAGTGCTGCAGCTATGAGGCTGGGGTTGGTGTTGTTTAACTGCACGTCTCAGAAAAGTTGTGCAACTAAAACCTTTTGTGTGACTTGTCTGCAACTGGCTGTCAGGCGACTATGTTAGAACTGGGATTTGGCTGTAATAAAAAAGCCTAATCACAGAATAGTGGCAGGCAAATCACACTGGTCTATGAGGGCAAAGTCACTTGTGTGTCATAGTTGTGGTGTCTCATTATGACCCCTTGGCAATCATTGGATGCAGGGCCGCAGAGTGACATCACATGCAACTGTGTACAGGCTCGGACTGGCCCACAGGGGAACAGGCAAATCCCCGAGTGGACCCATGAGCAAAGTGGACCCCTAATCCCCCACCTCCTGCACAAGTGGCACATGGCACAGTACACTGACTGCACTGCATAAAAGGCAGCATATGGCATCTCAACGAGCCTATGTGATCATATAGTACCTAGTTTATTATTATAGATGCATCAGGTGGCTGAGGTGACTTCTAGGTACACTAGCCAGTTTTCTGTGGATTGGATAGTATTTGCATGTTGCTATACATTGGGCCCTCAGAATGAATTTTACTAGTGGGCCCTAGGAACCCAGTCTGACACATGTAACTGTGTAGCCCCAGCCTATATCAGGCAACAGAAAAAGCAGGGTGACAAACATTTAATAATAGATTGAAAGCTCTTGTGTGCAGGACTCTCAGTCCTGGTGATTTAGTTGTTTATTACCTTGTTGTGATATCTTTTGATCTGCACATGAACCCTCTGAATTGTAAAGCGCTGCGGAATATGGTGGTGCTATATAAATAAAGGTTATTATTTGGGGCTTAGCAGCCAGGTTGATTGTTGGTCACTAAGGCTACTTTCACTTTAGCGACACGGACCTCCGTCAGGCTGTTCCGTCGGGTGAACAGCCTGTCGGATCCGTCCTGCCGCTAGTGAACGTGTGCCCCCGGACTACTGCTCCAGCCCGATTGATTATAATGGGGGCTCGGCGGAAGCACGGCAGCGAAGAATAAAACTGCGATATGTTGTAGTTTTATTCTGGCGGCATCTCGGTGTGCCTCCGCTGGAATTCCGCCCCCGTCCCCATTATAGTCAATGGGGCCGGAGCGGTAGTCTGGGAGCACACGTTCACTAGCGACAGGACGGATCCGACACGCTGTTCACCCGACGGAACAGCCTGATGGAGTTCCGTGCCGCTAGTGTGAGAAATGACATATACACATTAGTTACATTTATTTTATTTGTTTGGGGGAGGATGCAGTGTGACATGTACAGCAAGAACAGATGTAGCTATAAACCAGAGACTCATTTGTGATGTGACCTGGACATGGCTTGTGTGCAGATATACAACAACTGTCAGCGACATTTCCCTGCACGCTCTGTGTGCATCTATGGGGCCCATTGTTAGATGTGACTCGTGTGGGCTGTAGGGTCTGCAGTGGCGGCCTGCAATCTGCCATCTACTGAGAGTTGTAGCTTCCCAGCAGCTGGGAGCCACAGGTTGTGGGGAGGCCGAGACTCCAGTGCATAGTCCTCCTGCCTGGTAATACGATGCAGCTATTGTGTCAGCAGAAGTGGTTGATATGGCGGAAGTAACAGCCTTGTCCTCACATCTACAAAGCTGCTCATGTGCCTGATAAGGGACAGTTCATCACACAAGATGCTGAAACTGGGAAGGAAGAGGCTATTGCACAATCCTGGGAGAACTGTGTATGGCAGCAGCTATTAAGCGGTTAATTTAGCAGTTGCCAGGTATCTTGTGACAGTTCTGTATGACACAATTCATCACGTCTGCTGCCCGTGTCCTGCTTATTCCATGTGGTCGCTGATTCCATGATTGATGTAGAGTGAGATAACTGATCCAGAACCATTGAACCTATAGACTTCTAGTAATAAATCGTACACAATGTAGTGCAGTCTGTGGGGAGGGAGCCAACAAATATACCTGCTACATTGTGAAATTGAACCGTAGTGGTATATACTGTCTTAGCGTCTTAGCTATGAATAGAGCCTACTGTAGGTGCAAATACTGGATATAAGGAAGCAAATGGTTATATACAGCACACATGTAGATAGTACAGAAATGTAAGCGAGTGGCACTGTACGTACTACGAGCTGCAGATTGGTGGGTTGCAGATCACTTCTGCCTGGTATAAGTGGTACAGCGGCATTATCGCGCAAAATCAGCGCCAGATACAGGCTAGAAAGTGTAGGGAATACAACAAAGGAAGAAATGAACTCCTCCGAGAGAGATGATGACACTGTAAAGCTGCTGATAGACCAAGACCATTAATGATTTATGAAGAACCCTCATGATACATGGACGGCAGGAAGTATACTTACAAGGAGGACACGCATTGTTCCATGCTGAAACAGGGTAGGCTAGATCCATTAAGGAGAATGAGTCCTGCCTTCAGTCTCTAGTGAGTAAAGGCACCTTCCTTTATACCTCTGATGGAAGATGCCTTTTGTCCAGCAAAAGTAGTAATTTATTGTGAAGATCAACAATGCCAATAAAAAAAGAGGAAGAGCAGAATTCAGAGCCAAATGTACGTGAAGAAAGGGAAGGCAGGAAGTCCTTCTTTGTAATACATCTTACAGTGGGGAATTCCTGCCCTTACCTGATATAGCTATATAATCTCCGTGTATGAGCAGAGAATACAGTGGGTGTAAAGTGTTGCTACTAGAGGCTGATACATGTGGGGTCTTCAGCTCACACCTCATCAAAGGCGAACAGGACCACCTCATTATAGGAGTCTGAGGGGTCCCAGCAACTCCCAGTCAGGGCCGGTGCTATAATAAGGCAGACCAAGCGGCTGCCTTAGGGCCCATAGAAGGGGGCTCCAAAATGAACTTTTTTTAAAAAAAAATCACTTTTGTGATGTGATCATGGGGTGGGGGGGGGGGGGGCACCAAAATGTAGCTTCACTTGTGCTGGCAAAAATCCTTGCACCAGCCCTGCTCCCAGTCTTGCCTATTCTGCAGTATTTTGTATAATTTTGTAGATTTCCATGTACTCATTTTTACCATACTAAACATCTGGGGCGAGAGTTGCTACTAACCAAACAAATTACCATAAGGGCTAAAAGCTCCAGCAGAGACCCAGCCTCCCCTAACAAACCCTTAGAAATACACCTTAATAATAAAATATCAATATATAGTGGGGTGCGCTACCATTGCAATATCAAAATTGAGAATCATGCAGATCATCGCTAACAAGCATTTATAGGAACACTCGTTAGCGATGGTCTACCTGTGTAAAAGTGCCACGGATTACCCGATGAACTAGTATGCTTCAAAATCACCTTTGTGCACCTACACAGTACTTATGTCCCCTTAGCACCGCCCCCCCCCCATAGTACTTATGTCCTCTTAATAACCTCACACAATAGTCATGTCTCCTTAGTACCCCCACACAGTATTTATGTCCCCCTAGTGCCCCCACACAGTATTTATGTCCCCTTAATGCCCCTACACAGTAATTATGCCCACTTAGTGCCCCTATACAGTAGTTCTGCCCCCTTACTGCTTCCACACAGTAGATATGTCCCCTTTGTTCCCCCACACAGCACAATGTCCCATAGTGCCTCCACATAAATAAAATTGTGACCTTTTTGAGCACTGTGCCTTCCAGCACCACCTACAGATTTGGAGTGAAAATTTGGATAGAATTTGAGAGCTGATCACTTCTGTGAGACATTTCTGAAATGTGACTGCACAGTGAACAAGACATTCATAATGGAAATGAGTCAGTAACGCACAGCAGTGTATTTTTAACACACTTTATTATACTCATTTCACAATATATTGATATTTTAACCATTTATTAATAGTGGTGTATTTTAAAGGTTTCTTAGGGGAATCTGGGTCTCTGTTGAGGCTTTTACCACTTAAACTAATTTGTTTGGTCATTTAAACAATGAGATGTACAATGTAATGTAATTACTTACAATCCAATTTACTCCTAGCCGCCCCACCCCCACATCACGTCAGCAATGCATATCCTAAAGCCTCATTCACACGTCAGTGTTCCACGGAAGTGTACTGTACGGGTTCTCCACAGACAGCACACGTCCCTATTCATTTTACGTTTTTTGCTGTCCGTGTTGCATCACAGATCATTAAGAAGAGATTCTTTGAAAATAATTTTTCATCTGTTCAGTGTCATTAAAACACGGATGCAACACGGACAGCAAAAAACTGACCCACGGACAGCTTCTCGGATGCATCACTGACCACTTGCTCACGGATTTTAGAAATGGACACGGACGTGTGAATGAGGCTTAACACTGTGGAAAGGGATTTGCAGAAAAAGAACTTTCTAGTGCAAAAGACTACTGAAATCTATGCCAGCTAGGGATATTTATATATGACCTTGGAGGTTTTTCAGAGCAAACAAATGCTGTTGGTGTATCTCATGATGGGTGCAAGTCTTATTTACACCAGTGGTTAAAGGGGTTTTCCCACCTCAGATATTGGGGCATATTGCTAGGATATGCCCCCAAAATTTGATAGGTTTGGGTCCCACCTCTGGTACCCACACCTATGTTTAGATAGAGCCTGCAAAGTGAAGGAGGGCACACTGTGCATGCGCGGCTGCTCTCTATTCATTCCTGTGGGATCACTGAAAATAGCTATTTCCGAAAGCCCCATAGACGTGAATGGAGCGGTGGCCACACTTGCACAGAGTGCTTTCCATTCATTTCATTGAGACTCCTGAGTGCGTCGCTCGGCTATTTTCAGAGCTCTTATAGGAATAAATGGAGTGTGGCCATGCACGCGGGGTACGCCCTCCTTCACTTTGTGGACTCCATTCAAAAGTTAGGTGCGTGTCCCAGAAGTTAGACCCACACGTATCAGACATTGGGGGCATATCCTAGCAAATGCCCCCAATGTCTGAGGTGAGACAACCCCTTTAAAGACCAGGCCTGAAAAGGCCTTAAAGTGGTTCTCTGTGTATAATGACTTTATTTAATGACCGCAGCCTGACTTCGTAAAGAGTAGATTCATACTTACCTGCTTCCCGCTGTTCAGGTCTTCCACGTTGGCTTCTTCATAATAAAAAGTATTTTGAACTAAATAATAGCAATATACTTGGGGCGTTTGGGGATTTTTTAATGTAACATTTAAAAAAAAAATCCCTGTATGGGATTACTATTTATAGCTTTTCATTTAGGATTTATAATGTATTATTATCATACTCCTGTATGCTAAGACACTATGCTCTGTGTCACTGACACAGGCTGCTGTTAGGACTAGTGCCCTATCAGCAGGCTTACATTACAGACAGCCTTAAGGTCCTCAGGGCTGACTGCGGATGACTCCCATAGTCTCTGATCGGGTCACTAGGAAACTCGCAGACCTAGTCACAGAGGGAGTCCTCTTTGATCATGCCGCAAAACTGGGAAGATGGTACTAGGAGAAAGAAGGAAGGCTGCGGGCATGAAAAAAAAGCTAGAGGGCAAACACATTGGTCCGGACTTACTAACCGTAAAGATGACATAAGCTTAGACAGGTTGTATAGACCTGCACCTGATTTATCACAGAGCCTTAGGCTGGTTGATAAATTTGGTGCAGTGATAGATACTTTTCTCTGGCTCCATACCAAGTATTGGTTGGCCTGCTTTGAGACAGTTTTTTATGCCAGAATTGCGCTGAAATTTTGGCACAAAATGGCATATCTTACACCCCCTTTCCTATGACCCACTTTCTACTAAGCCCCACCTCCTTGCCAAGGATGTTGGAAAAAAGTGTAGAAACCCTAGATGCGCCAAATTGCACAAAATTTTTTGCTAGATTTTTGCCGCAGGCACATTAGTAAATCTAAGCCACTCCCAAAAAATGGCGCTAAATATTCAGGTGACGGGAAAAAAAAATGTGTGTGGTTTTATTCTGGTATTTTTACAGGTTAAAAAAATATACCAATAAAAATTGTATAGAGACCCTAAAACTGGCCATCTATATTATAACGGTTTAATATAACGGTATTCCTGACTTCCACATAAACATGTAACGCAGCTTGAAGGTGTTTGTCATTTAAGAGTTGTAGCTCTGACGCCGCTTTTCTCTAGCGCTAACTTGTCTGGTCCATGTCTTCCTTGACTGCAGACATGGGAGACTAGGGTTGAGCGAACTTGTGTTTTAAGTTCTGCGTCCAAAGTTCGGGTTCGGGTTATCGAAGAATCCCATTATGTATTCCGCTACCACGGACCATAATGGAATTTGGAATCCATAACGGGATTCTTCGATAATCCGAACTTTGGCCGCAGAACTTAAAACACAAGTTCGCTCAACACTATTGGAGAGCATTCTGTTAAGGGCCTACTAGACTGCACAATTATCGGGAACAAACGTACATAGGAACGCTCCTTTACAATAATCGAGCAGCCAATCAGCCGATGCTGGGCATCCTTCATGAGGATAAAGGATGCCAGATTATCGGCAGCATATCTCCATTTCTAATGAACAGAACAGAATGAGAGAGGAAGAATCATTCGTCCTGCATTCAGTTTGCCTCAGCCTGTGTAATCAGACCGATGCAAACGAGCGCCAATGGATGTGTTATTATCTATCGACGCTCACACTGCCCGTACTTCGGGCAGTGTAATACCGTCCATAGTCCTATAGATCAGTGATGGCGAACCTATGGCACGGGTGCCAGAGGCGGCACTCAGAGCCCTCTTTGTGGGCACCCACGCCCTGGAAAAATTCCAGGGTGTACCAATATGCCTTAGATTTTTCCTGCCATGTAGCGCACTGAATGTAGGCGGCTATTCTAGCTAAATAATAAAGTACATAGAAGATATACTATACTGGACTGTAGTATTCAGGTTAAATTGCCATGTTGGCACTTTGCGATAAGTAAGTGGGTTTTGGGTGATAGTTTTGGCACACGGTCTGTAAAAGGTTCGCCATCACTGCTATAGATTATTGACAGATCCTGCTGTGAATCTAATATTTAGAGCCTGGTACCTATGGAGAATTTCTCTCAATGTATTTGTCAATGTACTGAGTCTTACTTTCTGTGATGAAGCGGTTAGCCATCGACTGACATTGCCAACTTCAAAGTCAAGTGATGCAGGCCTGGGGGTGTTTGTCTATTCTAATAGCCATGTGCTCCTTCCAGCAAATGGTGGCCATAAATACAATGGCAATCCTCCTGACTGTGCCCTGCCCTTCATGAGCTCTCCCTGCTTGGCACATTAACACTTTCTTTTCAAAGGTTGGAAACTACTTCACTAAACCATTAAAGGTAGAGCGTCCGGGATAAAACAATGTCGGGATCCTGTGCCTCATAATATTTGCACAGTTCAGGTTTAACTGAAGTATTTGTGTAAACTGATGGCTGTGTTAGCAGTTCTGGTTAGTAATCCTGGAGTAAAACGTTTAACCCATGAGTTCCTGGAATAGTCATGACAACATTGTGTACAGCACGCTGGAAGTCGTGAACCAGAAGGTATAACTGTCCTCTGTATTTCTGTGCCATAAAACATGACTCATTCCATGTTACATGCTGGGGATGGCTCTGCATAGCTTCAGTTTGAAAATGAAGTCACTTTTCTCATTTTTTTTTCTCTATATAATTATAGCAGTTAAAAAAATAAAAAGCAGAATTTTGGGAGGAAGACTGTTCTTATTTTGCCTGTTTTTTTTACAGATTGCTTTTTTTACGTGACATTTTCATTATCGTTTATATTATATTAATTTGTATTTTGGGCAAAAATGCTGAAAAAAAAGCAATCCTATGAGGATAACAATTAGGCCCCTTTCACATGAGCGAGTTTTCCGCACGGGTGCAATGCGCGACGTAAACGCATAGCACGCGCACTGAATCCTGACCCATTCATTTCAATGGCTCTGTGTACATGAGCGTTTTTTTCATGCATCAGTTCTGCATTGTGTGAAAAGCATGTTCTATATTCTGCGTTTTTCACGCAGCTCTGGCCCCATAGAAGTGAATGGGGCTGCGTGAAAAACGCATTTCATCTGCAAGCAAGTGCGGGTGCGATGCGTTTTTCACTGATGGTTGCTAAGAGATGTTGTTTGTAAACCTTCAGTTTTTTATCACTGCATGAAAAACTCATCAAAACGCATTGCACCCGCGCAGAAAAAAATGAACAACTGAATGCAATTGCAGGCAAAACTGACTGAACTTGCTTGCAAAATGGTGCGAGTTTCACTGAATGCACCTTGAACGCATCCGGACCTAATCAGTCACGCTCGTGTGAAAGAAGCCTTAGTCTACATTATTTAGGCATTTGAGACTTATATTTACGGTAATATATTTTATTTTATTATAAAAAAAAAAAATTTAAAGCTAAAAAGTACATTAGGTTTTCTGTATATGAAAGAGGGAGGATTATCCCCTGTTGAGTAAGCACTGGATATGGCCAACAAAGAATATTCTGGCACTGAAAACAGGGAGGAGCACAAAAAGATAGAAAAAGTAAAAAAAGATAACACATTAAATTGCATTAACTTGCACAGATTTCTTCTTTGAGGACCAGAAATATTTAATGTTTGTTCTTTGCATTTCATTGGTCATATCATTCTATTTATTTCTTAATATTTTTTTTCTTCACATCAGTGTTTTTTTATTTCTGTTCAAGGAAAAAAAAAGCAAGAATAACTAAAGTGCCATATTCGGCACATAACTGACAGGAATAGAGCCTAACAGATCCCATTGACTATAAGGGGATCCGTTCGGGAGAAATGCAAGCCTTTTCTCTCCTCTATATTTGATGAGCTCTGTGACGAAGGCCCAGAATGAAGCCTACGACGCAGATGTGGACTTAGTCCTTAGCTGTATAGGGTTTGGTTTTGTGAGTGACAAATTTGGGCTCATGCACACGACCATAGTTTTGGTACGCATCCGATCCGCATTTTTTGTGTATTAGATGCGGACCCATTCATCTAAATGGGGCTGCAAAAGATATAGACAGCACACCTGTAAGTCCGTTCTGTGGCCCCGCAAACAAATAGAACATGTCCTATTCTTGTCCGTTTTGCAGACTTTCAGCTGGTATCCATGTTTTGCAGATCCACAATTTGTGGACCACAAAAATGGATACGGTCGTGTGCAGGAGCCCTTTATGTAGATAACAGTTTTGGGCACATGATCATTAGCATTTACTAGAAATTAATTTAAATGCTAAACATTTGGTAATATGGCAAGACCGCTCTAGGTACTTCAGTGGATTTTAGGCTGTCGTCCCATATTAGTTATAGGCCCTGATCACATCACAGCTATTGCGTGTTTACACAGTCAAGGGGGGGGGGGGGGACTCCTCTTATGAGATGTCTTAAAGGGGTTGTTCATTCCTGGTAATCTTTTCTGCAGCCCTCCTTCCCCAGAGTGCTTAGACCTGATCCCCGGCCCTTGGTTTCCAGCTCCATTGCTCCCCTTCATATGCTGCAGGTCACGAGGATCCAACATCAACATCTGGTTTGACGCTGGTCACGTGGCTGTTGCAGCCATTTTTTAACCCTAAGCCATGCCTCTAACTTTACCCAGTGCCTATTCATACACACACCCAATTTCCCAGAGTCTCCTTAGTATCCCCACACTGCAATTATTCCTCCCTGGTGACCCCACGAATTAGAAGTCTCCTTTAGTGCTCCCTGCACTGTAATGATGCGCCCTTACTGCCCAAACACAGTAGTTATGCCCCCTTAGTGCCTCTTTCACAGTAGTTATGTCCTCTTAGTGCGCCCTCAGAAAAAAAGGTATGGCAGTATTTATGCCTTTTTTATTCTTCCAGAAAACCCTTTTAAGATGTGGCTGGACAAGAAATGTGCACTTCTTGTAGAAGTTATATTTTAATGCAATGCTCAGTTTATAAGGCTGTGCTCAAATTGCCATTATTCACTTTGTATGTCATTTTGATATGTCATAGGTGTCATGACTTTATAAAAAAAAATATTCTAGTGTGAATGAAGCCTGATGTGTTTCTTCTGTTTACATTTAATTAAATGTAATGTAAATATTTAATTTAAAAAAAGAAAATAAGGAAAATTAAGTTTAAAAAGTTATTAAATATTCAGAACACATGCCGTCTTAAGAACCAGTTTTAGTTCAGAGCTCCTGTAATAAATTATTTCAGAATGAGCTGATTCTTGCTTCTGATAGGAGAAGCTGTTTGTCCCCTGTTGTCTGCGCTGCTGATAGCGATCAGTTACTTCTAGTTGGGTAGATAACTAGACCACTTGGGGTCAGAGGTGATCCACGCCCCTCAGTATTCTCTGCTCCTCTTGTATTTACTTGTCGATTAACCAGCACTGAACAAGGACAGGCAATGTCCTATCGATTTGAAAAAAAAAAAAAAAATTATTGTAGCCCAGAATACAACAGACATGTCATTCCTCAGATATGAGAAAAAGCACGGTTAAATTTTACTTCCTGTGGCTACACCTCCTGGCTTAATATCCTCCTCCACACTCTCTGTCATACAGTGACTTTTCAAAGCATATCCTTTCAGCTCACACAGCAGCTGTAAAAGTAGAAAAACCCAATGATATCACCATCAGGACACGAGCCTGTCAGATTCTGGGGATTCCTTCTCAAGTAGCAATTGCAAACCGAAATAACTAATAATACAGAAAAGAATGCAAATAGGGAAACAAAGATACAATAAAGTATTAAATAGCTGTTTCCCCTGCCTGGCTGTAAACCACACCCTTCCCTTGTCTGGCAAAGCACGGCTTTGGGCAAAATTAACATAATACAGAATGTGTCATATGAATCAATTTATTAAGGCTAAAAATAAAAATATAATAGTGAACTTTTCTTACATAAATTGCAATCTACATTATTTAGGATGTATGAATAATATTGTAAAGGATACAATAATAATAACATAATATTTCTAGAAATCTACTAGAATTTCTGCTAGAAATCTACATGATTGAAAATATTTTTTTTGTATGTGGTTTGATAGACCCTCAGCTACTATAATACTGGTCCCTATGTACAAGAATGTTACTACTATAATACTTTTCCCTGTGTACAAGAATATAACTACTATAATACTGCCTCATGTACAAGAATATAACTACTATAATACTGTCCCTGTGTACAAGAATATAACTACTATAATACTGCCACATGTGTACAAGAATATAACTACTATTATACTGCCACCTATGTACAAAAACATAACTACTATAATACTGCTCCCTATGTACAAGAATATAACTGCCATAATACTGCCTTCTATGTACAAGAATATAACTACTATAATACTGCCTCCTATGTACAAGAATATAACTACTATAATACTGCCTCATGTACAAGAATATAACTACTATAATACTGTCCCTGTGTACAAGAATATAACTACTATAATACTGCCTCATATGTACAAGAATATAACTACTATTATACTGCCACCTATGTACCAAAACATTAGTACTATAATACTGCCCCCTATGTACAAGTATATAACTGCCATAATACTGCCTTCTATGTACAAGAATATAACTACTATAATACTGCCCCTGTGTACAAGAACATAACTACGATAATAGTGCCCCCTATGTACAATAATATAACTGCTATAATACTGTCCCCTATGTACAAGAATATAAGTGCTATAATACTGCCTCCTATGTACAAGAATATAACTACTATAATACTGCCCCTGTGTACAAGAACATAACTACTATGATAGTGCCCCCTATGTACAATAATATAACTGCTATAATACTGTCCCCTATGTACAAGAATATAAGTACTGTAATACTGCTCCCTCTGTTCAAGAATATAGCCAGCCAAGTCACATTATTATGACCACCAGCTAATATCCAGAGTAAACACCGTTCTCACCATGGACAGCTGGGTGTGACTTAATAAGGCCCTGGTAGTGTGTCACAGATATCTCGAGCAATGCTGACTGCAGTGCATCCCTTCTGCAGGAGGGTGTGTGAGCAAAGATGCATAGAGCAAATTCAATGATCGAGGTGGTCCCACAGAATTGGGTTCAAGTCTGTGGAATTAGGGGGCTAGGGTAGTACTTAAAAGTCTTGGTTATGCTCTTCCAACCAATGTCAGACATTTCTAGCTGTATGACGTTGCATTTTCTTGTTGGATCCCATGCACCCCAGTGAAGACCCTTGACATGGATAGGTGTACATGATCTACAAGTAGTGTTGAGCAAATTGAAGTTAACTAAGTGGACTTCGATCCGATTTTCAGAAAAAAGTCAATTTGTCACGAAACCAAATTTCCTTGCTCTTCGTGGTAACAAATCATCATGGTAACGAATTTTCCTGAATCGGTTGTAAAAAAAAAACCAAAAAAATACTCACCTCATCTATTTGTTGCGGTCATCTTGATTGAAAAAACATGCCAAATCTTGTGCGTGCTGACATGTGACATCACCATGTCATCACATCAGCGCACACACGATTCGGGGCGTTTTCTTCATTTAAAATGGCTGCAGCAGCCTCTCCACAAGCAAATGGATGAGGTGAGTAAGTATTTTTTTTTGTTTTTAACCCCTGAAAAACCTCAATGTTACTGTCAGATGCTGCAATCCGCGCTGAATGCAGCACCTGAGGAGTTTAGTGATGGCTGGCGCCACGATCGCCGTTCCTCGTCATTGCGCCTGCTATATATAATGGAATGCAATTCGTGACAAAGTAATTTGTAAGGAATCGAATTTCTGTGTGAACTTTGGCGAAGCAGGTGATTTGATAACTTCACTCATCTCTGTCTGCAAGGTTGGATTCATATCCTAACTGGTTGAGAGTCCCTTCCAAATGGATTGGGCCCAAGGAAGGTCACGAAAACATTCCCCAGACTATAACGCTGCCACCACCAGCTTGTGTTCTTCCACCAATGATTCCAGCCCCCTGGTTCATTTTGGAGGTGAGCTGCTCCACTGCAGCTGGTCGACCCGCCCTCGCACACCTTCATAGCCGACGTTCACCTCTCACATCAATGGCACGTGATGCTCCGCAGTTTTCACGTTGTTCGCTGTGGTTCCATTTGTCCACTCACAATACACTTTTACCACAGCAGCACATGAACAGTCCATAAACTGTGCAGTTTCACAAATACCGCCACCCTTGGTCCGAAAACCAATATTCATCCCTTTTTGTAAATTTGATAAATCACCCTTATTTCACTGGCCTTGGCGCTGCTTAGCCCCATTGAAGTGAATGGGGCTGAGCCACGCCCAGGCCCGTGAATTAGCCGTAATGTCACTGGCCTGTAGGAAACGGTGAGAAGGCCGCTGTACTACATCGAGCGCCGCAGCCTTCTCGAACTGCTGATTGGCGGGGGTCCTGAATGTCGGACCCCTGCTAATCAGATGCCAAAGGATAGATCATCAGTAAGAAAAAAGTGTAGTACCACTTTAAGGAGTGTATAATGTAAATGACACCAAGTCATTTACAAGTCTGTAATTTTTATCTTGATACTCGCTTACATTCCAAAGCTGCGCTCCTACAAAACAGCTGTAATATGCACTGAGAGGACTCCTGCTTGAGTCCCCTCCATCATGTGGGGATGAGCTAGTGAGTCCTCTTACCGCATTTTACTGCTGGTTTAAGGAGCACAGCATCAGAATGCAAGTTAGTATGAAGATAAAAATTACATAATTGAACCCACTGACACTATTATACACCACTTACTCTAGTGTAGAGGGTGTTTCAGCGCTGACAGATTCCCTCTAAGGTCAATTCTAGTCGAAGATGTGTGTCCCAGATTCATCAGGGTCAACACAGTATCCCTAAGTTCACACCTGAGCGTTTTACAGCGCGTTCAAACGCGCTGTAAAATGCTCAACACATGAAAACCAATGCTTTCCTATGGCCCTGGTTCTCACTTGAGCGTTTTACAGCGCGTTTGAACGCGCTGTAAAACGCCTGACGCATAAACAAGTACTTGAGCTTTTTTTGGGGCGTTTGTCGCGCGTTTTGTGATTGACACCACAGTAGTCAATCACAAGAACGCGCGTTTCCTATTTGCAAAAACGCGCTGAAATACGGGCGTTTTTAGAACGCTCAGGTCTGAACCCAGGGTATATGAAGAACACTTGAAAAATTCCAGCACACCGTAGCTCAATATAAAGCAGCATACAGACAGAAGAGACAACATTCTAAAAACATACTCCTAGAATAAAACCACATGTACATTTTTACACATATAGCCATTGTGCCAACCAAACATAAGAATATAAGTACTGTAATACTGCCTTCTGTGTACAAGAATATAACTACTATAATACTGCCCCCTATATACAAGAACATAACTACTATAAGGCTACTTTCACACTTGCGGTAACATTTTCCGGCAGGCTGTTCCGACGGGGGAACAGCCTGCCGGATCTGTGCTACTGCAGGTCCACCGTGCTGGAGGAAGTGTGCTCCGAGAGGCGGACGGACAAAAACCGCAGCAGTAGTTTTATTCTGGCTGCCTCTCGGCATGTTTGCCATGCTGCGGCTGAACCTCTATTCCACCCACATTATAGTAAATGGCTGCCTCCTATGTATAAGAACAAGACTACTATAATGAATAGAACTACTATATACATAGTCTTCTGTGTACAAAAATAAAACTACTATTATACTGCCCCTATGTATAAGAATAAACTTTCTATAATACTGCTCCCTATGTGCAAGAAATTAACTACTATAATACTACATTCTATGTCAATGAATATAACTACTATAATATTGCTCTATATAGATGTCATATAAGACTATACTATAATACTGCCATCTATGTACACAAGTGTAACTACTATAATACTGCCTTATATGTACAAGAATATAACTACTTTAATACTGCTATAATAATTATCCTATCTAAATTTTGTGTGTGCTGACGAGGTCCTCCATGCAGTATTGGCACTGTTATGAAATCCCTTTTGGTTCACAGATGTCTTGGTGGCTTGCGTGCTGTCCACATTGAATAGGATACCACTATGGCATGTCTGTTTTAGTAAATAATTGTATTCCCACCAGGGAATTACACCAAGGGGGTCATTTATTAAGATGGGCATTTTAGACGCTGGTCTTATTAACCGCTATATCTGTTGGTGGATCCGCCGAAGTTATGAAGAGGCGCAGGCCTCTACATAACTTTGGCGCATCCAGCGGCAGTCTAAATTAAACCAGCTTTCAAGCTGTCTTACATTTAGACCATTTTGTATGCCTAAAACAGGCGTGGAAAATGATGAATAAGACAGGCCTGCCTCCCCTTCCACACCCACTTTTTAGACCTGGCGTGAGCGTTAAAAAGGCACGGATTGTGGTGCAACTAACCGTTGTTCTGCAATTGGTGCCAGAGATACTCCTAATATAGGTGTATTTCTGGATAATAAATGACCCTCCCTAGGTTTCCATAACAATTCAGTTATTTTTCTTCACTGGTATAGGTCATTGTTAAGGAGACGGGGCATTGTGGAGGTCACTGTTAAGGGGGTGAGGCACTTTGGAGTTCACTGTCAAAGGGGGCACTGTGGAGGTCACTGTTAAGGGGTTGGGGTGCTGAGGAGGTCACTGCTAAGGGGGGGGGTGCTGCACAGGTCACAGTTAAGAGGATGGCACTGTGGAGGTTACTGTTAAGGGGGTGGAAGCTTTGAAGGTCAATGATAAGGGGGTGAGGTGAAGTGGAGGTCACTGTTATGGGGGTGGAGTGCGGTGGAGGTCACTGTTATGGTGGATAGCTAAAAATAAAATAAACTGTGTGTAACTTCTAGGGTATATAGGGTTTCCCCGTAAAAAAACGAGGGCATGGATTGGCTTCCTGGGCACCCTTAGAACAAATCCAACACACTTGTGAAGGCTCCCACGTCATAGCGAGGCAAGCCTTTGAAAATCCCGTAAACAGCAGTCATGTTCTAATGCAGTCTGTGGTAAAAGCGATCATAAAATCACATGTACAATTTCCTTAAGAAGACCAAAAAGTACTGTGAAAAAAGTAAAACGTTTTTAAAAATCTAAAACATAAAAATATAAAAAAAATTAATCACCCCCATTTTTCCTAACTTTACATGTAAAAATAAGCGATAAAAAAAATAAATCATTGGTATCATCATGTCTGACAATGTCCAAACTATAAAAATACTGATACTTTGTTGTGCGGCAAACAGAATAAAAGGGAAAAAAAAGAATAAAACTAACCAACCACGTTCAATAACAAGTAATCAAAAAGACAACTCGCCCTTTAAAAAATGAACCCTCGCATAGCTCTGTAGATGGAAAGATAAAAAAAAAAAAGTTATGGCTGTCAGAATATTTTTTGCAGGAGATGCAAAAAATTTTCAAAGTTTTTTTTTTTAAACCTGGTTAAACATAATAACATAAAACTGTATACATCTGATATTGCCGTAATTGCACTGACCCACAGAATAAGGTTGTCGTGTAATTTTTAGTGAGCACTGTAGAAACAAAACGTAAAAATCCAATACAATACAGTTTGGTTGCTGGATATTTTTTGGTTGTTTGACGTGAATGTTCTGGACGGGAAGTTTCCAAAATTTCTTTTTCTGTATGTTGAGGAGGGGGGTGGGGGCGCCTGGGGATTTACAGCTCCACATACAGGATAATGCAGCCGGTGTTCCTGTTTGCTGTGTTACTTGAATCCTCATTTGTCAACCAATCCATGACTGTTACCAGGTAGAACATGAGTCTGGTGAGTGACAGCGTCAGATAACCGGCAGTTGTTCTCCTACAGTATTGCACAAGACCGGTCACACGTTGTCACCTAGAGCAGACATTTACCCTGTAATAAAACTGGTATAAATATGAAGGATATTAGAGGATCTTATTGGATTCAATTTGGAACTTATATGGAAAAATGACATAAGGTTTATATCTGCCGCTTCCCTCGACTAACGATATCAGTAATAATGAACAATATAATTATAACAACATTTTAATAATTCAGGTTTACGTTTGAAAGGACAATTTAAAGGGGTTATCCAATTTCACAAACAGTCCCCCCATGTGCCGGCCCCTCTGAGGGAATATACTTACATCGCTCCTGGTCCCAGCACCGCCGCTGCTGCTTCTCCCTGTACATGGATAAAAACATCCGGTGTCCGGGGGAGCAGCCAATGGCAGGCGGGGACAAGCCTCCCTAGCACTAACACTAGGGAGGTTCGTCCCCGTCCCCGACTGCCATTGGCTGCTCCCCCCGATACTGGATGTTTTTATCCATGTACAGGGAAAAGCAGCAGTGGCGGTGCAGGGACCAGGAGCAGCGCAGGGAGCGGGGTAAGTATATCCCCTCTGAGGGGCCCGGCACATGGGGGGGCTGTTTGTAAATTTGCATATCCCCTTTAAGCTTTTATTATCTGTGATCAACATCATGAACAATATAAGTACATGAAAAGATGCAGTGCAGAATACAAATGTTAGGATTTCTGATTGCCGTCAGGAAGTTGTATGTCTGTAGTGTAAGAATCTCTACACAGGAAGTCAATGGTTTACAGAACGGCAGACGTCTGCATTCAGCCAACGAAATCCCACAACCACACGCATACACCTAGATTTATCCACACAAACGTATGCACCTACAGAAGCATAACTAGCATAAACAGTTATACATATATGCACATACATATACTGCGTTATAGATTTAGTCATATACAAGTACACAAATCTCTTATCGTATCTATTCTTAGAGCAGGAGTATTTCCATGTTGTCACGTCATTTCAGGGAAGTACTCCAGGGTGATCTAACCTTATTTACCTTTCAGGTCATTGAAAAGTGGTTCAGCCCTACAGAGGGAAAGACCGTGTTATAAAACGTATCAACAGAGAAACAGTTTGGATATTCATATTAGGTATGAGATTTCCTGGGGTATGAACCACACTAATATTTCTCATGAGGATGCATGTTACTAATAATCTACATGAGAATGCATGTCACTAATAATTCTCATCAGGATCCATGTTACTAATAATATTCATGAGAATGCATGGCATGTCATTAATAATTCTCATAAGGATTCATGTTACTAATAATCTACATGAGGATGTTAACTAAGCATTTTGAGGATGCATGTTACGAAAAATTTTCATGAGGATGCAAGTTCATGTGACTATGTTTGTTTTTATAAATGCATTTGTATGCATTTGTATGCATTTGTGCATGCCATGTGGGCCATGATTAACCCCTTACTTTTAACGCTTAATGTCCGTACGTGTACACCATTATGCACCCACATTTGTATAGAGCAGGCTGCGTCACTGAGCCCGTTCCATACGCAACGAGTGCCAGCTGTATCATACATCAGGTACCCGGCTGCAGTGACTGGGAACAGTGATCGTGCTGAACCCCTTCATTTAAGCTCTCAAATGGCGCGTTCAACGCTGATCACAGCATCTGTAGGTAACGCAGAAGGATGCGACTCCCTCTGCTTTCCGATTGGAGCCTCCGCAGTGAAATTACGGGGCTCCGATCGGTTACCATATCAGCCTGGAAGCTGCTGAAGCCTGCCATGGTAAGCTCACTGCTGCGCTGTGCACAGGGCACAGCAGCAGCAGGGATAGTGTCAGAATCCCATTCACCATAATAGATCTCTTTTAGAGTAAATAGGACAAGAGATCAAAACATTCCAGGTTCTAGCCCCCTGAGGGGGCTAATAGTTATTAAATAAAAAGTAATTCTTTTTTTTAAAACACCAAAATATTAAAAGTTTAAATCACCCCCAAAATCACAATTTTACATATAAAAATATATATAAAAAAATTGTAATTGTAATGAAAAAAAACAAAAACGCAATTTAATATTTTTTAGTAATCTTGTCCCCCAAAAAACGGAATAACAGTGATCAAAAAGTCATACAAGCCACAAAAATGGTGCCAATAAAAACTACAGTTAGTTAGGCAAAAAACAAACCTTGATACAGCTCTGTAGACTGAAATATAAAAAAGTTGTCAGAAAATTACGATGCAAGTTGTTTTTTTTTTAAAGTAATGAAAGAATTCTATTTAGCTGCAGAATAAGGGCATCGTGTAATTTTTAGTGCACAGTGAACGCCGTGATAGCAAAACCTCTCAAACCTTGGCGGAATCGTTTTTTTCCCCCAACCACAAAGAATTTTTTCCCCTTTTTCCAATACAAGACATGGTAGATGGAATGGTGGCATTAAAAATGTATCTTTTCCCGCAAAAAAAAAAAAAAATTATATTGCTATGTGAACAGAAACATAAAAAAGTTATGGCTATTGGAACGTGGGGAGGGAAAATTAAAAATGTAAAAAGACCCAGTCTTTAAAGGGTTAAGAACCGTAGGGTTCAAAACGCATAGATAAGACATGCAGTGTTGTGCTACATGGTGTCATTTTATCTCTTCAATAAAGTCTGTGGATTTTATCCAGACCTTTGTGTGCTGGATCACTTTATCTTGTATCTTCATCTGCTCCAGGTTTTCCGTCCATCTAGCTGTCTGGGTAAACAAACAGAGGTGAGCTGAACTTTTCTTTGGATGCTAAATTACAGCCTGTATTATACTCCAGAGCTGCACTCACTATTCTTCTATAGGAGTCACTGTGTATATACAGTATATTACATTACTTATCCTGTACTGATCCTAAATTACATCCTGTTTTATACTCCAGAGCTGCACCCACTATTCTGCTGTTGAAGTGACTGTTTACATGCATTACATTTCTTATCCTGTACTGATCCTGAGTTACATCCTGTATTATACTCCAGAGCTGCACTCACTATTCTGCTGGGGGGGGGGGGGGGGGTGTCACCGTGTACATATTTTACATGACTTATTCTGTACTGATCCTAAGTTATATCCTGTTTTATACTCTAGAGCTGCACTCATTGTTCTGCTGGTGAAGTCACTGTTTACATACATTACATTTCTTATCTTGTACTGATCCTGAGTTACATCCGGAATACTGCAGAGCTGCACTCGCTATAATGCTAGTAAAGTCGCAGTTTACATACAATACATTACTTATCCTGTACTGATCCGGAGTTACATCCTGTATTATACTCCAGAGCTGCACTCGTTATTCTGCTGGAGGAGGGCACTGTGTGCATAGATTACATATCTTATATTGATACTAAATTATTATTACAATTATTTATTTTAAGGTCTCATTAATATCAGGACTTTGTAGGTATGAAAAATGTTTATATAGATGATATAACAAAAACATTTGTGTGATAATTAGAGATGAGCAAAGTTTACAAAACTTCGATTTGAGACCAAACACTGATCTGATCCTAACCTCATCGAGGTAGTACCCGTTAACCTTAAATGTATAACACTAAGGTACACCAATCTCTTATGAAAAATATTAATCTTTATTAAATATCCTTAAAATACACATTAATTACCATAAATAAGAGGAGAAACAAGAAAAATATGCGCCAAACAACTTGCTTTGCCACATAAACGCAGCACAGTGTAGATCCTTAACCAGAGGTGCACTATTAATAACCCTTTAGTGATCAGACCTATTCCGTCCAAAAAAGACTAACCCGTCCATATGGGACTGGACACGATCTACCTAACAATAAATAGTCATTCCCCCCCGCCTTCTTGCTTGACTGGGTGTATGCGGCTGAGGTAAGCACTAGTTGCTAGTGTTTTTCCACCGGGGGGAATGACTATTTATTGTTAGGTAGATCGTGTCCAGTCTCATATGGACGGGTTAGTCTTTTTTGGACGGAATAGGTCTGATCACTAAAGGGTTATTAATAGTGCACCTCTGGTTAAGCATCTACACTGTGCTGCGTTTATGTGGCAAAGCAAGTTGTTTGGCGCATATTTTTCTTGTTTCTCCTCTTATTTATGGTAATTAATGTGTATTTTAAGGATATTTAATAAAGATTAATATTTTTCATAAGAGATTGGTGTACCTTAGTGTTATACAAAACTTCGATTTGGCTGCTTTGCGGAATTTCACAATGAAAATCGCTTTGTGACAAATTACTTAGTTACTAAGTGCATTTCTTTCTAAGTAGTTGGCACAATGATGGGGGAAGGCGATTGTGCTGCCCCCTGTAATTGAACCCACCAGTTGCCATGGTCATCGCTGACTGCGGCATCTGTGATAAAAAAAAAATAGGGCTTTCAGGGGTTAATCGGTAAAAAAGAAAAAATACCTTATCCGTTTGAGTGCGAAGAGTCTGCCGCCGTAGCCATCTTGATTGAAGATCACACGCAAAATCTTGCACAGTGCATGATGACATCATCACACTGGCTGGCATGGTAACGTCCTACGTCGCCGCGCGGAATCTTTAATCAAGATGGCCGCAGCGTCTCTTCACGCTCAGATGGATTAAGTGAGTATGATTTTTTTTTTTACTGCCATTTCAGGCAAATTGATTATTTACCACGAATCAGGAGTAAATTCGGTTCCGGGGCAACTAGAATTTTCCCTGAAAGTCCACTTTGAATACTTTGAATCGCTCAACACTAGCAATGATCATAAACTAACTGGATGACAGACTGATACTGAGGAGGAGGACCGACAATCTACAGGGAAAGGAGACTGAAGGTGAGGTTATCGTAGGTTGTAGGCTTTACTGAAGATGTGGATTTTCAGGTGTCTTGAAAGTTTGAAGGGTTGGGGACAGTCTAATGTGCTAGAGTAGGGAGTTTCAGGTAATAGGGGATACATATGAGACATCTTGCAGAAGATTGTGTGAGGAACAGTCAAGAGGAGAGCAAGGAAGGAGGTCTTGGTAGGATTACATGTGAGGTTGTGTTGGGAGGTTTGGTCAGAGATTTATGGAGGGGGACAGGTGTGTACATCTTTACATGTCAGTAATATTTTAAACCAAATTTGCTGAACAATAGGTAATCCTTGACGGGATTGGCAGATTAACCAGGCAGCAGAGTTGAGGATGGATTGGAGGGTCACACAAGTGTTAAAGCACATTTAGGGGACCGCAATGCACGGGCACTGTCCGTGTGGCTGGTGCTGACAGATGCAAACCCATTCATGTTCTATTTTTTTGCGGTGCGGAGTCATGGACTGAAATGCCGCGGAATCGCTCTGTAGTGCTTTGTGGCCTTCCGCTCCGTGTCTACCGGATTGTAGACCCATTCAAGTGTATGGCCAGTCCCAAGGGTTCCGTTCTGCTGTCCTTACGCTTGTATAATGACGGTATGCAAAACAGAATGCCTCTAAAGGCATTGAATTACGTTATGGATTCCATGAGAACGGAATCCATTATGTAATTCACTTAAACGCCGAAACTGAACTCAAAAGGCAGGTTCACTCAACTCTAGATAAGAGCATGCACTTGAATTCTTCGAGTGATACTGAGTTACAGCCTGTATTATAGACCTGCAGTCAAAATTCCGTAGGCTTCCGAGCTGAAATCTCTAGAGCTCACTCTGTGGGAACCTAACAAACCAGTTATAAAAATTTAATAATGAGAAAATCCGACAATTTGCTTGGAGTTTCAGTTTGTATGATGATGGTCGAACTTCCTCGAGCTGAGACATTTCTTTGAACACTTTTATGACACCATAGCAGAGAATAGACAAGTGTTTCAACTTCAGATGTCTCTTGGCTGTTAGCACCAGTTACTGTGCCCTGAGCACGATGAGGTTTTATACAGTGATGTTGGTTTTTAAATAAACATTTAGCTGCTGATCTCAGGATCACAATATCTCCAAGCTTGACTTAGGCCTCTTTCACACTAGCGTTGTTTCTTTCCGTCCTAGAGTTCCGTCCTCGGGGCTCTAGGACGGAAAGAAACTGATCAGGATAATCCCAATGCATCCTGAATGGAGAGAAATCCGTTCAGGATGCATCAGGATGTCTTCCGTTCAGTATGTGAACGTTTTTGGACGTTTTACAAAAGCGCAGCATGCTGCGGATTTGTCTCCGTCCAAAAAGCCGGAAGACATGCCGCAATGCCGGATCCGGAATTAATGCCCATTGAAGAGCATTATTCGGATCTGACATTAAGCTAAACGTCGATTCGGCGCATCTCCAGATCCGATGTTTAGCGCTGCGCATGCGCAGCAGCCGTTCCGATCGGCGCCCCAGTGTAAGCTGGGGCTCCGATCGGTTACCATGGCAGCCAGGACGCTACTGGAGTCCTGGCTGCCATGGTAAGTACAACGCAGCAGTGTACTTACCTGCGCTGCGCGCGGGCGCTCCATTATGACATCACAGGTCCGGGCGGCGCATTGATCTATGCGCCGCCCGGACCTGTGACGTCATTAGGAGCGCCGCGGCCGCAGCGCAGGTAAGTACACCGCTGCTGAGTACCATGGCAGCCAGGACTCCAGTAGCATCCTGGCTGCCATGGTAACAGTGAAAGCATGTTGAAGACTGATCAGGAAACTGATCAGTCTTCAAATGCTGTCGGTCCACTTGCGTTCTGACGGATCCGGCGGGACGTAAGTGCCCGCCGGATCCTCAGAACGCAAGTGTGAAAGAGCCTTTAGGACAAGACCAGGACTGAACATTCATTCTATAAATGGATTGTGCCAAGTTTAAAAGTTATCCCCTTTCCCCAGGATACCAATCAGTTATACGATACAGTTTTCTGATCTGTTTTTACTTTCTGATGCCAGATTTTTCTATTCTATTTTCTGTACATGAATATGAAAGCAGCTATCCCACCTGAGCTGCTAACAACATTCAGAGGTCTGGTTTACACAGCCACATGGACCATAAGAGCCTCTAATGGGGATATATTCTTTAACTTCTATGAGAGAATTTTCTGTATGTGCTCTGTACTTTTGCAGAAGTCATTGTGCTATGAAGGCATCAGGTTTTCCCTTTTCTGGCCAATTTGTCCCAAAATCACTGACAGCCAGCATTTTTTACGGACGAATTAGAAAGCCACAATGAATAACGGAGACTTTGGGCGAGAAGGACTTTGGCTCTGAATACATTTTAATGCTGCTCGGAAACAGCATTAAAATGGAAGTATTTGAATGAATCGACTTCGGATCTATGATCCAAAGGTCGATTCGCTCAAGCGAATTATAAGTGATACAAGTCTTTAGCTCAATACACTGATAAGAACTCATACTGCGATTGGCCAGCGCTCCAGCCCTGGGAGAAGGAGACGCCCAGGGCAAAAGAAGAAGTCTCCACCCCCGGCAAAATTGGAGAAGCACGAGCGCTGATACTGGGGACTACAGAGGACGAACGGAGCAGCACCCAGGGATACAAGTAAGTGCAGGGACATCCCTGGGTGCCGCTCTCCATGTACATAGCTTTGCCTAATGAACTGTGGACCAGTGAAAGGTCCTCTTTAAAGACACTTGACATAATGATTGGACCAATGAAGCATCTTCTTGAGGTGAGAACTAGGAAGACTGACCATACTTATTGGTAGCAGGTGGCACTATGGTACAATAAGATTCCGCTGGGTTACTATGAAGTGCTTAAAAACTTGGGAGGTAGGGCATCATGAGAATGCTCCATCTTCTTAATGTTATTCATAAAGCTGAATTCCTTTTGGTAAGGCATAAGTTCAGGGACAGAGGCATTGGCACAATGATTACAGGTGAAACTCGAAAAATTAGAATATAGTGCAAAGTTCATTTATTTCAGTAATGCAACTTAAAAGGTAAAACTAATATATGAGATAGACTCCTTACATGCAAAGCGAGAGATTTCAGGCCTTTATTTGTTATAATTTGGATGATTATGTCTTACAGCTTATGAAACCCCAAAGTCACAATTTTGAGGTACGCTTTGCTCAGGGGGTATGGATTAATTAGCCGACTAGAGTGTCACACTTTGAGCCTAGAATATTGAACCTTTTCACAAAATTCTAATTTCTAGCTGCATTATTGCAATTCCTTTTTAGTTGCATTACTGAAATAAATGGACTTTTGCACGATATTCTAATTTTTAGAGTTTCACCCATATAAGTAATAGGAGAGAGTTTTTCACCCATAGGTGAGAGATTTAGCAGGCTTGAAGTTAGTTCGCCATTTTTGCTTTGCCCAGAAGGCTCTTCTGGTCTAGGAGGATGAATAGGAAAGCTTAGGTGAATATGTCCCCTTTGACCGCAGTAAAAGCATAGACCATATCACTTTCTTATCTCTCACACAGATATCTGACCAAGTTGCATAGGCAGTTTGGGTACGGCTCATCATAGTAACATAGTTTATAAGGCTAAAAAAAAAGACATCTGTCCATCCAGTTCAGCCTGTTATCCTGCAAGTTGATCCATAAGAAGGCAGAAAAAAAACCATGTGAGGTAGGAGCTACCGCCCTAGATAATAACAATAATTTTAAATGATAAAGTCTGAAAAGAAAATCAAAGATCCACCTTATTGGCAAGAGAAATTATATCATTTAATGAAGAAGGAATCTTCCACCCACCAAGTTCCTCTTTGACATGGGCTGCCATTTTTTCCCAGAAAGTGGCCTGCAAGGCTTCATTGTTCCAAGATAAGTCTGAAGTCAGGGTGCAGAATTTAATAGCATATTGTTCAACCATTGAGTCCACCTGTCTCAGGTGCAATAGGGCATCAGCATTTGAAGAGATATGTCCTGGCACTTCAAAGATCTTTTGGAATGTAGTAAGAAAACATTGTAAAATAGAGACTACAGGATCCCCATGTTCTCAGAGGATTGATGCCCATGCCAGGGACTCAACATAGAGCAAATGGATTATATAGACAGCCTTTCCCCGGTCAGTAGAAAATTTAAAGGCACAAAGTTCAAAATGAATTGAACATTGGTTCAAGAATCTCTGGCAGGGCTGAACATTTGCTTTACAAGGCTGAGGAGTAGATGGGAGCAGCTTGAAGCCAATATCAGTAGTAGGAGACCGAACAGGTGGACGCTGAAGTGCATCTAAACAAAAAGTAAGATACTGTATCCACTGGAGAAGCTCATGGCATCTTTCCTGTAGTAAGATAAGTTCAACCAGATTTTGGAAATTCAGAGGCAGAGAAGTCTCTTGTATTGAGTCACATGGAGTCTACTGTTACAGTTCAGTGCCACTTTACTGCAAACAGATGTTCCAGATGTAAAATAGAGATAAGTGAATTTCTTTCAGGTCCAATTCGGTTGAATTGGTGGTCAAATTCGATTCAACCCGAATTGAAAGTGTCCAAATTGCCCTGAAAAATGTGTGTGACACTCTGGGCCCTCCTAACACTGTATCCAACCCCTTTCAAGCTCTTTAACACCAAGACAACATTAGTAATGTCAAAATAACAGTGACATATACAGCTATGGGTAAATAGATGATAGCCAGTGCATAAATTAAAATAACAGTTCAAAAATTATCCCTTTTTAGGGGTCAATGCATTCCTTCGTGATTTTTTTATCTGTGAAATGGTGGCCGCTATTTTGAGCGATTCATGCAGGAAAAATTACAAAAGTTGTTTTCCGTCACCATTCGTCATGGGCTCTCACAAGCGAGGATCAGTTTTGCCCTAATGCATTCTGAAAGGAAAAGGATCCGCTAATGCATCAGTTTGCCTCCGATCAGTCTCCATTCCACTCTGGAGATGGACACCAAAACGCTGCCTGCAACGTTTTGCTGTCCGCTTGACAAAACTGAGCTAAACGGATCCGTCCTAACACACAATGTAAGTCAATGGGGACAGATCCGTTTTCTCTGACACAATCTGGCACAATAGAAAACGGATCCGTCCCCTATTGACTTTCAATGGAGTTCATGGCGGATCCGTCTTGGCTATGTTACAGATAATACAAACGGATCCGTTCATGACGGATGCATGCGGTTGTATTATTGTAACGGATCCGTTTTTGCAGATCTATGACTGATCCACCCAAAACGCAAGTGTGAAAGTAGCCTAACTTATAAACTGGATCCGTAAGTGTATGCATTACACAGTTCATAAGCTAACCACAAAAGCCAGAAATAAACAAGAAGGCTCAGCTGAGCAGTGTCTGTATAGTTTAGATGACTTTGCAATAAGAATAACCAGACTTTGGAACATGGAATAGTATAGTCAGTCTTGCAACACAGGATAGTCGACTTGTCAGAAGAAATAGTGGAGTCAGTCAATAACACAGGGTATAGCCAGACTAGCATGCAGCATAGTAGAATCATACTTGCAGCGAAGGATAACCAAACTTTGCAAATTAAGTGGCAGTTAAGTTGCAACGTGCTGGGGGCTGTAGTGCTGACAATGTGAGTCTTTGGGCGGCCTAATGTGGTTCACTGAGGAAGGTCAGAATACATTCATCAACAGACGTGCATATGCCATAAGCATAGTGTGTGCCTGTGAGGCAACAGAAGACACATCAGGGCAAGTAATAACAGTTTAATCAGGGATGTGATAGTATGGAGATCATCCACGCTGGATCTCTGCTTTCAAAACAGCCACCCATTGGTTTACACCTGTACACATCCCTAGCAGTATGGCATTCTGGTCTCAACATACCTGCTGATGGAAGTGGTTATATGACCCGATCTGTCCATCAGTGGCCTTCATTGAACTGCTCTGAATACAATATGAGAAACTAGCACATGTACTCTGCCCCTTTATCAGCAGCCATGTTGGAACCACAGCCATGGAGGACGTCCAGCGTAAGCCATTGGGCAGCTGTTTTAAAAGCAGGGAATCGGTGCAGATGTTCTAAATTAGTGTTGAGTGAATCGAAGCTAAGCCAGTTGACTTTGATCCAAATTTCAGGTAAAATTCAATTCGCCACAAAGCCGAATTTCCCGATGCTTCGTGGTAACAAATAAATTTTTCCTGAAATGGCGGTAAAAAAACTAAAAAATACCTACCACATCAATTTGCTCTCGGAGAGGCTGTTGCGGCCATCTTGATTGAAGAAATCTCTCGCACACTGGCGTGTGACGTCACCCTGCGACGGCCTCTCCACTAGCAAATGGATGAGTTGGTTATGTATTTTTTTGTTTTTAACTCCTGAGTAACCCCTGAAAGGCCTCAATGTGTCAGATGCCGCAATGACCATTGAACGCTGCATCTGAGGGGATCAATTATGGAGTGGCACGCAATCACCTTTCCCCGTCATTGCTCCCACTACACACAATAGAATGAGATTCGTAATAAATCAAATTTGTTTGTGAACTATGGCGAAATTGGAATCTAATTTTTGATAACTTCGCTCATCTCTATTCTCCATGCATTAGAAGAAGGTGGGCCACCTCTTTAAGTTTACATCACCAACTTCAGCAAATTATAATACAGGTGCAGGATACTCAGCGGTGGACACGGTATGACGAGTGGAACACAACAGGGTCAGCTTACCAGAGCCACATAGTATCTTCATTAGCGTTGTAACAAATGATCTGAAGGCAAGGCTTGGCATGTTTGAGCCAGAGGGCAGAGGCGCAACAAAATGATTAACAATTCAACTAGGTAAGAAGAATAGACAAAGGAATGTGTTGCACATACAGTTTAATGCCAGAAAGTGTGAAGCAATGCTCTGTTCAGTCATCCTGTTCCACAGAGGAAATGCATTTTGAGTTGTGTGAGCAGCTGTATATGAAATAGTGTAGGAGGAATCAAGAAGAGCATCACTGAGAATGTTAAACAAAGAGCATGCCCTAATCATGTGGTAAAGCAAATCCACTATTATCAATTCCAGTCCTATTTCTACAGAATTATATTGTAAAACTACAGCTTTTTTTTTCTTTCTAAAAATTGAAGAACAAAAGGTGCAAATAAAATAACATCGGCTGTGTACTCTGATTTAGCAGTATAATATGAAACTTGTCTCAAGTCACCACTCTGTGATATCATAAACCTGGCTGCAGCGCACGTTCATACTATAAAGTTTTAAGGGAC
Source organism: Bufotes viridis (assembly GCA_033119425.1). NCBI lineage: Eukaryota > Metazoa > Chordata > Amphibia > Anura > Bufonidae > Bufotes > Bufotes viridis. The sequence continues at coordinate 100,250,631 of CM065594.1, read as the reverse complement.
ATCGTCATTATGTGTCACGGCTGTATGTGAGCAACAAGAGCATACACAGTGAGTTAGCTACTGACCGGACCCAAACTAGGGAACATAAAGGGTGACCCCTGTCAGACCCTAAAAGCTCTCCCTATGCTGCTAAGCCCATGTCCAGATCCAGATGGTGGATCGAGACATGCCCGCGTACCTAAGGCTGATGACCACTGTAACCCCTACAGTAGTGGAAGGGGCACGGCCACCGGTGCCCTGCTCAGTATATGGACGGAACCGGGGTCGCCTCGGATCCAGTCAGCAAAACAATCAGAAACACACAATGTCTGCACACTTAACTGAAGGAGCTGCAGCAGCAGTGAAAACAGATCCAAAGTCAGCAGACAATGTCCGAAGTACTTGCTTCAGCAGAACACAGGTCCAGAAAGATATCACACCAGTGAAGATACTCAAGCGAGCGATACTGCTCAAATGAAGAAGTATAATCCGCACCGTACAAAGGAAGAGAGGTGATTTAAAGGCAGAGCAATCAAACACAGGAGGGACAGCTGGGAGGAAGGAAGCAGAAAGTAAAGACCTCATCACAGGGGCGGAGAAACAGAGCTGTGAAAACGTCTCAAAGCTCTAGTAGTTACATCATCACAGGGGTGGAGAAACAGAGCTGTGAGAACGTCTCAAAGCTCTGGTAGTGACAGTACCCCCCTCTACGGGTGGACTCCGGACACCCAGGACCCACCTTCTCAGGATGAGCCCTATGAAAAGTCCTGATGAGGCGAGTGGCTTTAATGTCCGACACCGGAACCCACATCCTCTCCTCAGGACCATAACCCTTCCAATGAACGAGGTACTGAAGAGAACCGCGGACAATGCGAGAGTCCACAATTCTGGAAACCTCAAACTCCAGATTGCCATCAACCAAAATCGGAGGAGGAGGCAAAGAGGAGGGTACCGTGGGCTGGACATATGGTTTTAAGAGAGATCTGTGAAATACATTATGTATCTTCCAAACCCGTGGAAGATCAAGACGGAAGGCAACAGGATTGATGACTGACAAGATTTTATAAGGCCCAATAAACTTGGGACCCAATTTCCAGGAGGGAACCTTCAGTTTAATATTTCTTGTAGACAACCACACCAGATCACCCACATTCAGGTCCGGACCAGGCACACGTCTCTTATCAGCCACACGCTTATATTTCTCACTCATCTTTCTTAGATTAGTCTGAATTTTTGCCAAATGGTAGACAAAGACGAGGAAAATCTCTCCTCCTCAGGCAAACCAGAAGGAGCCCCTCCCGAGAATGTCCCAAACTGCGGATGGAACCCATATGCACCAAAGAATGGTGACTTATCAGAAGATTCCTGACGACGGTTGTTCAGAGCAAACTCAGCAAGAGGGAGAAACGAACACCAATCCTCCTGGTTCTCTGCAACAAAACAGCGCAAATATGTCTCCAGATTCTGATTGGCAGCGTTCAGTCTGACCATTCGACTGCGGGTGAAAAGCAGAAGAGAAGGACAGCCGAACCCCAGGCGAGAACAGAAAGCCTTCCAGAATCTGGACACAAACTGCGTGCCTCTATCGGAAACAATATCAGAGGGAATGCCATGCAATTTAACAATATGAGTCGACAAAAGCTTGCGCCAACGTTTTAGCATTGGGCAATCCAGGGAAGGGTATGAAATGTGCCATCTTGCTAAAACGGTCCACCACCACCAGGATCACCGACTTCCCTGAGGAACGAGGAAGATCCGTGATAAAGTCCATGGACAGGTGTGTCCAAGGACGGGAAGGTATGGGTAAGGGGAGAAGGGGACCTGAAGGCCGTGAGCGAGGGACCTTAGCACGGCGCACGTCTCACAAGCAGCCACAAAACCCTCCACCGACTTACGAAGAGCCGGCCACCAAAATCTCCGAGCAATGAGATCTACCGTGGCTCTACTCCCGGGGTGACCAGCAAGAACCGTATCATGATGCTCCTTGAAGAGTTTGTGACGTAACTCAGGAGGCACAAACAACTTTCCAGAAGGACAACGGGCAGGTGCCTCAGTCTGGGCAGCCTGGACCTCGGCCTCCAAATCAGAATACAGAGCAGAAACAACTACCCCCTCCGCCAAAATGGGACCCGGGTCCTCGGAGTTTCCTCCTCCCGGAAAACAGCGAGAGAGAGCATCAGCTTTCACATTTTTGATCCCAGGGCGGAATGTAACGACAAAATTGAATCTGGAGAAGAACAGAGACCATCTGGCCTGTCTCGGATTCATACAGCTTAGCCGACTCAAGTACGCCAGATTCTTATGGTCGGTAAAAGCGGTGATAGGGTACCTGGCCCCCTCCAACCAATGGCGCCATTCCTCGAAAGCCAACTTGATGGCCAACAATTCCCTATCTCCCACATCATAGTTTTTCTCTGCCGGTGAGAGTTTTTAGAGAAAAGGCACAGGGTCGCCATTTGGAAGGAGACGGACCCTGGGACAAAACCGCACCCACACCCACCTCGGAAGCATCCACCTCAACAATAAAAGGTAAGGAAACATCGGGATGCACCAAGATGGGAGCAGGCGCAAAACTCTCTTTAATCTTAGAAAAAGCTGCAAGCGCCTCCTCCGACCAAGAGGAAAAATCCGCCCCCTTTTTGGTCATGTCAGTGAGGGGTTTGACAACAGAGGAATAATTCAAAATGAACTTTCTGTAATAGTTTGCAAAACCCAGAAAGCGCATCAATGCCTTCTGATTCTCAGGAAGCTCCCACTCCAAGCACAGCACGGACCTTCTCCGGATCCATGCGAAAACCAGAAGCAGAGAGGAGAAAACCCAGAAATTGAATCTCCGATACCATAAACACACATTTCTCCAGCTTGGCGTACAATTTATTTTCTCGTAGAATCTGCAGAACCTGAAAAAGATGATCCTGATGAGTCCGAACATCAGGGAAAAAATCAAAATATCATCAAGATACACCAATACAAATTTCCCCATTAAATGGTAGAAAATACTGTTAACAAAATGCTGAAAGACGGCCGGAGCATTCATCAAGCCAAAAGGCATAACGAGATTCTCGAAATGCCCCTCGAGGGTATTAAAGGCTGTTTTCCATTCATCCCCCTCTCTGACCCTGACCAGGTTGTACGCGCCTCTCAAATCCAATTTGGAAAAAACCTTGGCCCCAACAATTTGGTTGAAGAGGTCTGGGATCAGAGGAAGGGGATAGGGATCGCGAATCGTGATGCGGTTCAGCTCCCTAAAATCTAGGCAAGGTCTCAGAGAGCCATCTTTCTTTTTAACAAAAAAAAACCCGCGGCGACCGGTGATTTTGAGGGACGAATATGCCCCTTATCGAGACTCTCAGAGATATAGGTTCGCATTGCGATTCTCTCCGGTTGTGAGAGATTGTACAGGCGTGCTTTTGGCAGCTTGGCGCCGGGAATGAGGTTAATGGGACAGTCAAACTCCCGGTGAGGAGGTAGCTCCTGCACACCGCTCTCGGAAAACACGTCCGAGAAATCAGAGAGAAATGATGGCAAAGTTTTAGTAGATACCTCTGCAAAAGTCGCTGTGAGACAATTCTCTCTACAAAACTCACTCCACTCATTTATTTGCCTTCCTTGCCAATCAATAGTGGGGTTATGTTTAGTGAGCCAGGGTAACCCCAACACTAGAGGAGTAGGCAATCCGTTAAGGACAAAACAAGATATATCCTCCACATGAGTGTCACCTACAGCTAACCGGATATTGTGAACAATGCCCTTCAGGGATCTCTGTGAGAGTGGAGCAGAGTCAATGGCAAAAACAGGTATATCTTTTTCTAATGTGCAAACCCGAAAACCATGCCTGGCTACAAATTGAGTGTCAATAAGATTGACGGCCGCTCCACTATCAACAAAAATTTCACAAGAAATGACTTTGCTCTCTAGCGCCACCCTGGCAGAAAGGAGAAAACGAGAACTGCAGGTCAGAGGAAAAGCCCCAATTCCTACATCAACTTTGCCCAAGGTAGCAGATGAAGCAGAGTTTGATGATTTTCCTTTTGAGGATTTTCTCTTATTATCACTCTTAGTACAGTTCATGAATCTCCTAGAGGGACAAACATTTGCCAAATGACCAATGCCCCCACAACAAAAACACACCATTCTCTGAGGACTAAATCCTCCTTTATCAGGGGCAAGTCGACCTAGCTGCATAGGCTCCTCCTCAGAGGGACCGAGACAGGATGAGACCCCTGCACACTGAATGAGTCCGCACCACTGCCCCTAGAGTGACAATGGCTGGACCGAGAGGTCTCGTTTCTTTCTCTTAGACGCCTGTCAAGGCGCACGCCATATGACATGGCAGACTCTAAAGATGTTGGTCTCTCATGGAAAGCAAACGCATCTTTCAATCTCTCTGAGAGACCATGACAGAACTGACTCCGGAGTGCAGCATCATTCCAACCTGAATCAGCTGCCCATCTCCGAAATTCAGAACAATAAAGCTCTGCAGACAGTTTGTTCTGGCATAAAAACGTAAGTTAGATTCAGCCAGAGCAACACGATCCGGGTCATCATATATCTGCCCCAGGGCCACAAAAAATCTTTCTGTGGATCGAAGGGAGGGATCCCCGATGGCAGTGAAAAAGCCCAAGTCTGAGCATTACCCCTGAGCAAGGAGATGACAATCCTCACCCTCTGCTCCTCATTACCAGAGGAACGGGGACACAAGCAAAAATGGAGTTTGCATGCCTCTCTGGAGCGAACAAAATTCTCACTGCCCCCGGAGAACGTTTCCGGAAGTGAGACCTTTGGCTCGCAACAGACTCCATGGGCCGGAGCCGAGCCCAATGCTTGAAGCTGAATCATAGATTGACGGAGATCCGCTACCTCCAAAGAAAGACCCTGCATGCGGTCAACCAGGTCAGAAAGCGGATCCATGTCAAAAGGACGGTTTCGGCGGATTATAATGTCACGGCTGTATGTGAGCAACAAGAGCATACACAGTGAGTTAGCTACTGACCGGACCCAAACTAGGGAACATAAGGGTGACCCCTGTCAGACCCTAAAAGCTCTCCCTATGCTGCTAAGCCCATGTCCAGATCCAGATGGTGGATCGAGACATGCCAGCGTACCTAAGGCTGATGACCACTGTAACCCCTACAGTAGTGGAAGGGGCACGGCCACGGTGCCCTGCTCAGTATATGGACGGAACCGGGGTCGCCTCGGATCCAGTCAGCAAAACAAACAGAAACACACAATGTCTGCACACTTAACTGAAGGAGCTGCAGCAGCAGTGAAAACAGATCCAAAGTCAGCAGACAATGTCCAAGTACTTGCTTCAGCAGAACACAGGTCAGAAAGATATCACACCAGTGAAGATACTCAAGCGAGCGATACTGCTCAAATGAAGAAGTATAATCCGCACCGTACAAAGGAAGAGAGGTGATTTAAAGGCAGAGCAATCAAACACAGGAGGGACAGCTGGGAGGAAGGAAACAGAAAGTAAAGACCTCATCACAGGGGCGGAGAAACAGAGCTGTGAAAACGTCTCAAAGCTCTAGTAGTTACATCATCACAGGGGTGGAGAAACAGAGCTGTGAGAACGTCTCAAAGCTCTGGTAGTGACATTATGTGATTACAAATTCAATTACACAGCCCTCCTTCCCCCCAACATGTTTCACAGCTGTGGCGTCATCAGGGGTCTTAAGGCGGATTTAGACACACATGATCAGTTAAGTGACTAATGACACAACAGCATTTAGCAATTTAAAGCCGATGACAGACCAGCATTTTCATGCAAAGATTATCGTGTACAAATTTATTAATATATATTAGTTTACCTGCTTAATCTTAAAGGGTTTCTGTCACCAGGATTACACATTATAAGCTGTCTGACATTAGCTATGTGCTAATGTCAGATCAGCTTGATAATGTGCTTTATATGTATTTCTGATGTATATTTAGGCTAAAAAAACGTCTTTTTATAATATGTAAATTAGCCTCTAGGAGCAGGGGGGCGTTGCCCCTGCTCCTAGAGGCTCCGTGCGCCAACCTGTTGCCACGCCCCTTCTTTCTTTGATTGACCGTGCCGGGCAGCGATCCTCTCCTGCCTCCGGCACTGTCTCCCTGCTAAATCCTGCGCCGCCGCTCTGTATTCGGGCGCAGGCGCGGTGAGCTGAGGACAGCAGGCACCAGCGTCCTCTGCTCACCGCGCCTGCGCCGAATACAGAGCGGCGGCGCAGGCGCGGGATTTAGCAGGGGGACAGTGCCGGAGGCAGGAGAGGATCGCTGCCCGGCACTGACAATCAAAGAAAGAAGGGGCGTGGCAGCAGGTTGGCGCACTGAGCCTCTAGGAGCAGGGGCAACGCCCCCCCTGCTCCTAGAGGCTAATTTACATATTATAAAAAGACGTTTTTTAGCCTAAATATACATCAGAAATACATATAAAGCTGGTTTCTACACCCACAGGGTTTAATAGGACTGTGACATCACAGGGGATGGCTATTTGTGGGTTGGCTGGCTGCACGGCATTATGGGTGATCTTGCGCTCCCGGGCTTGTCTCCTCTATACTTAGTTTCACTGTAATACGTGCAGCCACCATTTTAGGAAGCGCGAAAAAAGTGTGTCCACAGTATTAATGAGTTAGAGAAAATGGCACCCCTATCAACCCAATTGCGGGAGATTCAGAAATTGTCATTGCATTTGGGTCCCAATGAAGACCTCTTGGTATGCCATCTGTGTACACCTATTGGGCTTTGTCAGCATTACTGCAATACAGATCTCACAAAAATACAGTGGTAACAACCAGTACTAAAAGATGTAAGCATTTTTTATGCTGCATGGTAAATTGTGAAAAAATGTAATAAAAATGTATAAAATAGCCGCAAATGTTCTCTAAAATGGTACCAATAAAAACAGCTAGTCCCACAAAATAAAGCCGTCAGAAGTGTCATTATTGTGCAGACATAAAAGAAAACTGTATAAATTTAGTGTCTCCATAATAATGGCCCACAGAATAATGGTAACCTTATTTATGCTGCACGGGGAACAGTTTTAAAACAATTAAAAAAATTGCAAAATTGCTTTTTTTTTTTTACATTTTCCACAGAAACAGTTAGTAAATTCCAAAATGGTAACACTCAAAATTAGATCCCAAGTCCCTTATGTATATACTGTATGAACAGGAAAATAAAAAATGTATGGCTTTCAGAATGCGAAGGGAAAAAAATTGATGCCTCCTTAAAAAAGAGCTGAGTCCTTAACGGGTGTGTCTTCCTCTGTAAAACAACATACCCTCTGTGTGCCTAATCATTCACAGAGGTTTTTAAACTTTTATTACTTAAGTCAAAAGACAAAGCTGAGTATCTCACAAGAGATAGGTCCTCCTAGGTCTTTGACGCTGCTAGCTTCATTTTGCGGTCCAGACTGTAGAAAATTGATACAAGGCAGAAGGGTGAAAATATAAAATCCTCTTTTTAATTACTTCGCAAAAGCACTGGCAATCTGTTTCAAACATTTGTCAAGACCTTCATCAGAAATGGCAAAGCCAGATAAAGATCCCGGTGAGGATTCAAAATATGTTGTCCTTGTTTTTTTGAAGAAATAAAAAGAGGATTCTTCTTCATCCTTCTTTCTGGACCTCAAAATTAATCTAGCAGCGTCCAACACCTAGGAGGAAAAATAATTATGAGATACTCACTTTTTGCCAGTGTTGTCCCTACCTGCAAAGAACGAATGGTAGAGTTTTCAAGGAAGGCTCAGAGGTTCAGGTCAGCCTATTTGTTGTACAGCCAAACCAGGTTAGTGCGTAGCTACCAAAGATAATGTGATTGTCTGGGGTAGTGCATTCCAGATAATTGGTGCAGCATGGGAAAAGTCTGGTGACAGTAGTTGGAGGTTTGGATTATGGATGATGCTAGTCTTATATTTATATCTCACATTAGATTCATTCGATCAGTCACACCCGTTGACTTTGGAGGGACTTGCCGATGATAAAAAAAGATGGGTCATGCTTAAAGCCAGGTTTTTGACAACAACTTATTCCCATCTCCCCACTGAAAACCGAACCGAGCGTGCATGTCTATGGGGAGTTTGTTAGGAATAGCTATTGGTGGAACTTCTTCCGACAACTATTAAAAATGTATGGCCAGCTTTAGGTTATTGGCAGAACATAGAGCTCAGGTAGGATAGTAGACAGAGATGGAGAAGGAGATATAGGGCATTGCAGTCCCGTGGAGAGCTTTATGGGTGAGGGTGATAAGTTCAAATTGTGTTGTAAAGTCCACTGGAAACTTCTGCGCTCCTCTGTATTGTGATTGAAGTTCTCCTGTAGTGGAAGCAAATGTGTCCTGGAGCTAAACTGACTGCCAAACAGTGGGTTCTTCTCAGGTGCTTTTATGTGACTTGATAAATGAGAACTGCACATTGTCTCTCATTTACATAGTCAACCACCCTGCGCAGAAATGCAGCCGCCATCTGCTCCCTCAGACAGGGAAGTGAGCAGCCCCGGTGGCTCAGCTCAGAATGTGGAGTTCACTGTGAGCTGAATGGTGATTAAATGCTGTGCACTGGAGTGTGATGGTGTGTACTTTTCATGTATTACACAAAAACATCTAGTGACTGCAAAATGGGGTGCAAATCAAAAGACATTTAGTGTTGGCCGTATACACAGTCATATTGCATCCTCCCAGATCAGTTCAGCCATAAAGGAATGCTCTATATGTAAATTCCACAAGACACTAAATGTTCTTCGTCATTGGGGTTGTGTGTGAAGTTTGGAGATTGGAGATTGTACGGGCGGGAACACAAGTTAAGAGGCAGTTCATTTCTTTCTGACTTAAGGTGGATTTACATTGCCCGATAATTGGGCAGATGATCGTGAATGAATGTTCCTGCGAACACTCATTTCTGACAATCTGCCCGTCTAAATGTGCCGCCGATCACACGATGAACGAGCGAAATGCTCGTTCATCAGGTGATCCTGTTGTTCATGCAGTCAGCCAATTATCATTTCTGGGCAGCAGATTGTGCGATCTAAACAGCGATCTGCTGCCCAGGAACAGTGCAGCTGTATGAGGACAAGCGATCACAACAGCGATCCCTCATCCTCATACTGTGAAGGTGATCGCTGCATAGACAAGCAGCCGACTGTCGTGAAGGAACGCTTGTGTGGCTGCTTTCCGTTTACTTCGGGAGTCGTGCTCTGGAGATAGGTCCTAAAGATATACCACCAATGTCTATGATGAAACAAGCCCTTTAAGCAGCAAATTTTACCCCAAGGGGCACTTTTTATCCACTCCATACACTAGTCAATCCCGATCATTTTGTACAACTGTAACCCGGGAATACAGTAAATTTCATTTTCTCACCAGAGACCCGTTCTGTGGTTCACGTGTCGAGCTGTCGCCTTTCATGTCACTTCCTGTTTCCCATATAAAGTTACACTGAATTATTTCTCAGTAGACACAAATTTATGCAGCCTGGAGCCTCTGAATGTCTGCATTTTCTGCATCATGTATTATATCACCTATTAATAACCTGTGTAGTTTACCTTTAAATCATCAGCATGAATGCAACCAGAGGCTGGATTATTACATCTTCTGGATTATCTTCCTATGTAGAGAAGATCTGATTTATCAAATTAAAGGCACTTCACATAAAAAAGCCTGAATATGGCACAGTTACCATAGAATCAGGAATGTATAGAGGAAGTAATGCATAAAAATAGTCATTTGTGAGCATTGTCAGTGGTAACATTACAGAGGATCAGTATTTTGTACATCATGTAGTCAATACTATCTTCTGAACTGCTGTATCTAATCCTATCATGTGTGATACAGTCTACTGAACTGCTGTATCTAATTTGTATCATGTGGGATACAGTCTACTAAACGGCTGTATCTAATTTGTATCACGTGGGATACAGTATACTAAATGGCTGTGTCTAACCCTGTTATGTGATAGTCTGCAGAACTGCTGTATCTAATCCTATCATCTGTGATACTGTCTGCATAGCTTCTGTATTGTATCTAATTCTGTCATGTGTGATACTGTCAGATGAGATGTTGTATCTAATCCTATCATCTGTGATACTGTCCACTGAACTGCTACATCTAAGCCCGTCATGTTTGATACTGTCTGCCAAATTGGTGTATCTAAGTTTATCATGATTGATACTGCTAAGACACTGTATCTAAGTTTCTCATGTGTGATACTTGAAGGAATGCTCTGTTTCTGCTTTTTCTCTAATATTTCCCTATAGCTATTTCTTTCCAGAATTATCTTCCTTAGTTGGGCAATCTTCTTGAAAGGTCTTGTTTCTCTGCAGATGACGCTTCGTACTATATTCATATTTATAACTAATGAGAATGTTGATGATGGATGTAATGCTGAATATCCTGACTGACGTGTCCTGCCTGTCATTGTGCATGTGTGAAATTCCTTCTTGTCCCAGCTTTTCTGCACTGTGAGAGTTCATCTGGTTTTCATAGTCAGGGGGAAGGGGACTTTTAAAAAGTAAGACATCCAAGGTGACGGTTGACCACCATAAGAGGTAAATTGGTCCAAAGCTGACCTAGTTTGGAACTATTATGAGACAGTCCCTGTAAAATGCAATTTGGTGAGTTGGTATATTTTACCAGTAACTCTGCATGCAGCCCCATTGCTTAAATGGTGGGAGGTCCACTTCATGGACCCACACCAACTTTATCTTCTGTCAGAAGGAGTTTCCCTTTGAAGAGGTTATCTAGTTTGGAAATCCTCTGTTCAGATGGTGGGTCCACACAGAGGCAGGCTGATGGGGGAAGGGGTCTCTGTGGGTGTTCCTCTATTAACTACATGTCAGCAAATATCGGGGAATTTGTTTATGATGCATGAAAGTCCTGGCCTTCCTACAAATGTCCTAGTGGTCTGACCTGACGTTCTCTGCCTGACAAACTTGCATGAGCTGTATGAATTTGGCGCGTGTTTGTGAGAAGTTGGACGATATCTTCAAGCTGAAATAACAGCAGTAAGATTGTGCGCCATTTTCCCCTGATTTCTATGTAAACCCTAAAAAGTTTTTATAAATGTAGAACCTCTCGCTATCTTTCTCTGTAGTTAGATTTCATGCCCGTCCCTTTCACTACTGTTTGTTCTTCCCTCAATAGCTGTGTAGACACTTGACACACATATGGGATATGATAATATTCGCCTCTGTACTCCCTGTTTTGGCAGCACAAGCCACTCAAATACAATTTGCAGAACCCGCTGAACCAGTTTCCTCCAGGTGATAGTTTTAACTTCAATCCAAAAAGTGTTCTGCTCCATCGCCTGATGCCATCACTCCTTCTTCTCCTTCTTCTTCTTCCCAGGACGTGAGAAGGCAGCAGAAATAACATGTCCTATTTGCTTACCAGCCATGCAATGCTGTATTTATCATGACATGTACATTCCCATACGATCCTGTTGCTGCGCCCGTCAACTGTAATGGTAGCCATTATAATTATAACCCTTTAAATGCTGAATACGACAACCTCACCGCTTATCGGTAAACAACACTCTCCACCTTGTTACTAAATTTGCAGTCAGGTCTAGGGGGATTTCACATCCCCCCCTTCCTGGATCATGTTGCATCAGAAGCTTCGGAGATCATCAGGCGTTTCATCACCTGTTCTTTATTAACCCTTCCCTGGCTGCTGGGAATAGGGGCGGGGGTGGAAACGATAGGAAACAGGAAGGATAACCGGAACTGAACTGATGTCACTCAAGAATCTACAAAATAACATCAGATAGTCATTTTTCTTTATAAAATGAATTAACCTTTGTAGGACAGAAGGGAATGTGCATTGTAAGAGGGGGAAGGGTGCATGACACAATTAATCAATCCTGCCCCGGTGCCAAAGAAAGAAGCTCTCAGTCAAGCTTGTGTCTGGCTATTCAGCTCATTATATCAGTAAGTTAATGTTTTTACCAAGTTAATCTGTTTTTATCAAACTAGCTATTTATGCAGAACATACCTGGCCCAATTTTTCCACAGAGTATATTGTTTGGGGGGTGAGAACTGTGGAGTGGGGCTGTTAATATTAGGCAATAATAACTCTACTTTTATCATAGATACAAAGGCAGAAATGTATCAAAGATGACTTAGTTGCTAATGTCAACCAAAGGAGCTGTGAAAAATAAAAGGTGGAATCTGATTTTATCCTTTACACCAGTTTTGATAAATCTCCCCCCATCTGTTCAGCTGTTGTAAAGTTCTTTCAGCCTCCCGGAAAGCTGGGTGACAACAAAAATAGCTGCTTCATTTGCACTATCAATTAGACCACATGGGCAGGTTTCCTGATGCAGTTTTGGAAGCAAAAATCAGGAGTGGATCATAAAAGAAGAGAAACAATATAGTATTGATCAGGGGCGTAGCTTAAGGCTCATGGGTCTTAATTCAAGAGTTTAGCTTTTGCCCCCTTCCCTCAGTGCTTTGTGGCCAGGGCCAGAGAAGCACATAACCATCATGCTGCGTGAGGCAAAAATTGAAACGCCATGCCAAATTCTTGACCTAACCCCTTCCCTCCAGCCAGAGGTGTAACTTGACCAGCATGCACTTTCTATAATACCAGTGTCTTCTTATTTGGCACAAGGGTCTTTAGGCCCCCTCAGGCTCCTGGGCCGGTAGTGACTTCTACCTCTGCACCCCCTATAGCTAAGCCCCTGGTTTTGATAAATCACTCCCAATGTCTGAGTCATACTGTATATCTGACTGTATGTCCATGTGCTACTGGAAAGAATATCCAGCCTAAGGGTCCATTCACACGTCTGCAACTTGGGTCCGGATGGGTGAGGACCCATTAATTTTCAATGGGGCCGAAACGGATGCGGACAGCACACTATGTGCTATCCGCATTTCCGGATCCGCAATTCCGTTCCCCAAAAAAATAGAACATGTTCTATTCTTGTCCACAAGTTGCGGACAAAAAAGGCATTTTCTATTATAGTGCGAAATGCGGAACGCACATTGCTGGTGTCGTTTTTTTGCGGATCCGCAGTTTGCGGACCCCAAAACACCTACGGATGTGTGAATGGACCCTTATGTAGACTTTTTATTTTTATGGTGAGGTTGCCCCTGAAGAAATGTCCCGCTTCTGAAGTCCCCCTACTATACAGGTGACAGCTCTTGCTGCTGCCATATTCTGGGGGATATAGTAAGGAATCCACAACCAGCCAGCAGTCCATCGCTACATTGTCTCTCACTATAAGGACAACGTGACAACTGATGACATCATGTGTGGCTCTAGTTGCATTTCTATTACAGAGCTTACTGTCATTTTTGAAAACAAGAGGAGAATGAATCAGCAGCGCAGTCCATATGTAATGGTATATCAGCATGCAATAACAAAGGGCAGTGATGTGTATTTCACTTAATTAGTGGCATGGATGGGGTCCTCCACACCCTCCAGAGATAAAGGTTAGGGCCTGCTGCTGGGAGCTAATATAATCAGCAGATACCACTGGAGGGAACTTCATGTGACACCAGTGGATTGCAGGAAACCTATTCAAAGTAATAGACCTCAATTCATTTCTATGAACATTAGTGTCCAGAAACGAAATAATTGCTTTCTATAGCATTTTGCTCTGGCTAATAGAAGGGGGTCCTGTTTTAAGGACCCCTTTATAAGTTCAGCATGTACTGTTCCAGTGTAATATACTGGAGGTAGTGATGGTTACAGTAATTGATGGTACAATATCCACCCAACCAACTGACCATCCAGTGTGTATGGGTCCTCCTAATTCTCCCCCGACAGCAGATGTTGGAGAAAATAGGGATCGAGTAGATTTCAACTTAAAATTCACTTTTATTCAACAAGAAGTTGAAAATCACAAAATACCACATACATATAAAAGTGCTAACATCTAGTTTCTCCTGGACCTTGGGCACAGCAGTGATCTGTGGTATTAAATTAATGTGTTTTACTGAAATGAAGCCCGGTTTAAATATTACATTAGGAAGTTGTTGTTTTTAAGCAGTTTCCTGTGTAATCTTGTAATCCGAGCCTCCACCTTTACAAGCAATAATAAAGCAAAATGTATTTACACTGTGGCATCTTTTATGACAGCCTCTGTCAAGGCAGTCCTGACAACTTCTTACTCAGAAAAGCAAACTGTGCAAAAAATACAGGTCAGGAGGATACTGCACCATTAGGGGATGAGTAAGGACAGACATGCATCAAATATATGAGGCTGCTGTAATAAATATGAATATTGAAATGTTCCTCCTTCCCAGGAAGTTATATTGTCTCTTTTGCTCTATATACAGTATATATCAGTACCAGTGAGTACAGCCGTGGAAGAACTTCCTTACACCTTCCCATCCCCCCTGTAACTTGCCTAACAATTAAATCCTCCTTCCACATCACAAGGCCATGGTGTAAGACTATTCTACTATAAAAAAAATATTGTCTCCTGCCCCTGTGTTCACCTACATACATCTTCAAAATATTGAATTAACTGTGCTCTATATATCAGATGAATTGTAATTTTTGTTATATAAAACTTCTAATTCTTACTGCGCCTTTGATTACAAGAATAGATGTCTCCCGTGCCCTGTAGGATTCTGCATCAGTTTAGAACTGTAGCAGACATGATAGGCTAAAGGGTATATTAGACTGCCAGATTTTCCGGCAGATGATCACTAACGAGCGTTCCTATGAATGCTGCCTCCAAATGCCCAAAGAACGAGCAAACGTGGGGCAATTGTGATTTATAAGCATGCTTAAAAATCACAATGGTGTCGGGGGCAGATCGTGCAAAATTTCTTCCCTCCTAGATAATCTATGATCAAATATTAGTGGTATTATTAAAAAATGGAAGGGTTTAGGAACCACAGCAGTTCAGCAACAAAGTGGAGACCATATTAAATAACAGAGTGGGGTCACCGAGTGCTGAGGCATAAAGGGGGTCATTTACTATCTAAAAATAAATATGTCTACATTAGGTGTATTTTTGGGTCAGATTGCGGCGCAAAGGTTATTTTTGCCGCAAACTGCAACTTTTCCATGCTCACGCCAGGTCTAAAAAAGTGGGCGTGGTGTGGGCTTGGAAGGGGACAGGCCGGAAGACCCATCTCACTCATAATTTTCTACGCCTGTTTTAGGAGTAGAAGATGGTCTGACAGCAAGGAAGCTGTCTTACATTTAGACTGGCGCTGGATACGCTGAAGTTATGTAGAAGTTGGCACCTCTTCATAACTTCGGCGGATCCACCGCCAGCTATAGGGTTATGAAGACCAGCATTGAAAACGCCAGTATTAATAAATGACCCCCCCAGTGTACAAAAGTTGCCAACGTTCTGCTGACTGCAAACCTCCTCTGCCATTAACATCAGCACAAAAACTGTGCACAGGGAGCTTCATGACATGGGTTTCCATGGCTGAGCAGCTGCATGCAAGCCTTACATCACCAAGCTCAATGCCAAGCGTCAGATGGAGTAGTATAAAGCACACCGCCACTGGGCTCTGGAGCAGTGGAAACACATTCTGTGGAGTGATAACTCACACTTGTCTATCTGGCAGTCTAGTGGATGAGTCTGGGTTTGGTGACTCAAATGCCTGACCACATTGTGACAACTGTGAAGTTTGGTGGAGGAGGGATAATGCTATGGGGTTGTTTTTCAGAAGTTGTCCGAGGCCCCTTAGTTCCAGACTAAGGAACCAGACTAGACCTTTCTGATCACAGTCAACGATCATTTTTTTAATCGATTATACAATCGAATATGAACACGATACTCCCTGCATGTAAATTCTTGTCATTATAATTGGCCGGTCGTCAAGTGCCTGAGCGATTATCTACTTGTCTAAAGGGAATCTTGGGAGAATCACAGATTATGTGTAGGCATGTATCTGGAGAGTAGGTCAGGAGGAGGTGACAGATTGTAGTGGCCTTGTACGTAATTGTTAGTATCTTAAACTGGATTTGCTGGGCAATGGGGATCCAGGGAAATGATTGGCAAAGAGGAGAGGTGGAGGAAAAACAGTGGTCGAGGTGGATTAACCAGGCACAAAGTTGAAGATGGATTAGAGACATGCAAATGTGTTGTGTGCAAGGCCACAGGAGAGAATGTTGCAGTAGTCTGTCTGTCTGTTTATCTGTCTGTCCTATCATCTATCTATTTTCTACGGTATATAAAATATAAATCTATTCAGATATATTTTATACAGAAAAGGGTTGCTTAGTATCTCATCTATGTGATAAATATTTCCAACATCTTTGAAATTTGAGGGATTTTGTTTTCACAGATGCATGAAAGAAAATATAACCATTCATTTTCCTAGTGCCTGCCCAGCCTCTAATCCTTCACCCTGGGACTCTGTACCCTGTCTGAGCAATGTTCATTTATGTGAGAGAATGAGCCTCTTGTCACAGATAGAATCTCTTGACCTTCCTACAAGATCTAGGCCTTGGGTGAGGTCATCTAGATCTAGGTTGCAGGATTACAGACATTGTGTCCATAGACCATAGATCAAGCATACCTGAAGTCAGATTTTACTCCCCATATCAATGGAACCTCACCTAGGGGGTCATGCTGATTATACAGCTGTCAAGCTTCCTCACTCTATCTGAAAGCAAAGTAAAGCTCTGTACATGTCCTGTACAGTGGGGGTTGAAGTGCACCAAGGGACTATCACGGGAGAGTGCAGCCATGTCACACTTTTCTACTGATGACCTATCCTCTGGTTAGGTCATTAGTATCTGAAGTGTGGGGGTCTGACACCCCAGAATCCTGCTGATCAGCTGTTTGAGAAGGCAACAGTGCGTTCAACGGGCACATGACCTAGGCGCTCAGACCCATTGAAGTGAAAGGTGCTGAGCTGCGATACCAAGCACAGCTGCTATACAATGTATATGAATGTGGTCAGCTCCCGATTCCTTATGCGCTGCGGTGGGAAGGAGGAATCTCCAGTTCGTTACACTGCTACACAACGTATGGTGCTGTGCTTTGTGAGCTGTAAGAAGTCTACTGCACTACTACAAGCGCCATTACCTTCTCAAACACCTGAGGGGGGGTCCCATGTTTGGACAGAAGGCAGAGCCAACACAAGTAGTCAGGGACAACAGAAGTAGATGCGGCCAGCAATGCCATAGTACAGCACAAAATACCATCCAAACCATATACCACAGTGCAGAACAAAATACTGCCACCTTCACCACAGTATTCAACTGTACCATATGCTGAGGACAGTGATACAGTTGGATTCAGGAGAAAACCTCCTGGCCAGGTGCATTTGTATCTTATGCTCCTAGCATTAATTAATGCTGAGACCATCTGATCGTTATATATACCCGGCCAGCGGCCATAAGAAATGGTTGGGTGGCCTCCTGGCCATCGACCCACCAGGAAATTCCCTTGTACCTGTTTTCTGCTTGCATCATAAAATAGAATATTCATGTACCGTAATTTCTCATTTTCATTTGTACATTTATTTATTTTTTTTTGTCATCATCATTCATATGGGACATCTGTAAGCAATGAAACATACCAAAAATCTTAGGATGGAATCTTTAGTGTGGTGAGAAGGGAACTTCTCAGGGTAACGACACCCTTTCTAATTAGCAAAGTGATGTATAATTAGACATGATAGCACGGGGGAAGGATTATTGGCCTCACTCCTTACATTTAATTCCAGCCTGATCTGCCAGTTTAACTGCTTTTTTATTCCACATGGATCGTTTGCCTGTGAACAAAGCAATCTGGGCAATCGGATCCCTGCTGCCCGCCTTCTCTGGAGACACAAGGAATAATGACACTTCAAGTGGAAGGAGGGCAGGAAGCAGACCAGGAGAAACAATGTTATGTCCATGACCAACATCGGGATCTGGAGGAAAAAATTCAAAGAATAGAGAACAAAGCAAAAGACAAACAACAAAAAACAACTATAAAAAACACTTTACTGTAGATGTCTATTAATATTTAAATCAATAAAATAAAATGTTTACAGTTTTTCTTTTCAGAAATTTTGATAATATTTTAATATTAGGTAAAGTAATGAACAATGTCAGTAACAAAAACTAAATGTGTTTTTAACAGTTTCTTGTAATATATATGGAAACAAAAATACACAATGCGTAATTAATAAAAGTACATCACCTCACATGTGAGGCAATGTATATAAAAAAACTGTAACACGTGACTGTGAGGATAATACAAGTCTTTGCCATCTCTCTCACAAGTGACAAGTTGTTGGAAGCAGTCACTATTTCTCAGCAGTTTTATTGAACTGTGATAAGTAAACATCAACCACTTGTATGTCATAATTAAACGTTAATGATCATAACTAATAATAATTATGAAACACAGAGCTGGATGGCTCTGATCATTGTGTCACAGTTTAGTTCTGAGGCCTCTACTCAGGGCCTGCATGCTTGAGGTGCGGCTGAGGCCTTGTCCCCAGGGGCTTTGCTTAATGAGGGGCATATAAAAGAGAGGAGATCATAGGCTGCGCTCCTCTAAGCCAAATGACTTAGCAAGTGGTGACAGACCTGTAAACATCTGCTGGGAAAATCATTAACAGGCTCCTAGTGTCTGCACACAAGAAATCTCCTGTACTCAATGAAATAAGAATATTACTTCTGTGATTATCTTACTGTCATTAGCATCATATAATTGCCTTAACTTTAATTAATAACATGAATATACAATTTATATTAGGAAAATGATAACAATAAATGATACAACCAATATTGCATTAGTTATTACATTCATATTTTTATTTTATTTTATATTCTAAAAGCTAGTAATAGTAATGTAATGGTACACATATAAAAGATTTATTTAAAATTGATATTCATTTGAATCTAAATTATTTTGAAAGAAAGAGTGATATTAAGTAAACAATTATGTTGTGATAATAATGTAAAAATAACAACATAATAATAAAAGACTATCATTAGAGGTATTTCTTTAGTTGCAGTTCTCAGAATTAATAATGGTATTGCTTGCATTAGTAATATTAGTTTTATTATTATTTTGCAGTACAATTAGTATCATTATTTTGCAGTACTTAGTATTAATTGATGGTATTGCTTGCATTAGTAATACTAGTATTATTATTAGTTAGCAGTACAATTAGTATCAGTATTATTTTGCAGTACTCAGTATTAATGATGGTATTGCTTGCATTAGTAATATTAGTATTATTATTATTATTATTATTATTATTTTGCAGTGCTCAGTATAAATGATGGTATTGCTTGCATTAGTAATATTAGTTTCATTATAATTTTGCAGTGCTCAGTATAAATCATGGTATTGCTTGCATTAGTAGTATTAGTTTCATTATTATTTTGCAGTGCTCGGTATTAGGGTTAGGTTATTGTTTGCCTTAGTAATATTAGTATCATCATTATTTATAATTTATTTTTAGTACTCTGGGTTTCTGCAAGGCAACCATAATACGGCTGCCACATGCGTCCATAACCCCACCCACCTTTGGTGGCCAATAGCTGCATGAATTTGAAAGTAATGCCTCCATTACTGTGCAGATTTGTGCTGCCACTGACCATCGTGGGTTCACAGGTTTTGGCTGCCTTGTAGAAATTCATCCTTATAATTATACTATTTGCATAAGTAGTTGTAAATTGGTCCGAGAGTTCTGAATCTGTGCAAATATCGCTTCACAAATCCAATGAATCTGCCTATGCACAAGTCATTTCTGCGATTGAGAATAACTAGTCTCCTTACAGTTTTGTCACTTTATTGTTAACTGAGCAGATAGGAGATTTCTGCCTCTGCTGCAGTTTACCAGTTAAGGCCTCATGCACATGAATGTGTGCTGGCTGTGTCCGTGATACTGTGTGCCGCCCATCTGCGGACCCATTCACTTGAATGGGGTCCCCCATCTGCATCTGCTGGTCCGCACCGTAAAAACGTAGTGCATGCGCTACTTTTTTGCTGTGCGGAGGCACGTACAGAAAACCGATAGAAGCACTCCATAGTGCTTCAGTGGGCTTCCGATCTGTGCCTCCATCTGTGCCACCAATTCTTTCGAATTGATGAGCCATTCAAGTGAGTGGGTCTGCATCCCTGATATAGTGCACACACTGCCGGAGCCTGTATATCATGGACCCGCTGTATGCAATTCACAATACAGGCATGGCTGGCACATGGTCGTGTGCATGAGGCCTAAGCCTGTATTACACAATGCGATTGTCGAGTGGAACATTGCTGACAAGTGTTCATAGGAATGCTTGTATGATACTGCTGCCGATGACATAATAAACATACAAATGCTCATTCATCAGGCAATCACAATTTTTAAGCAGGCTTAAAAATCATTGTTTGGCGGTGGCAGATCGTGCTGTCTAATCACAGTCTGCTGCCAACAAACAATGATTCTGTATGGGGACAAGCAATGGCATTAGCCCTAACTCCTCCCCATACTGTGGAAGAGATCGCTACATGTAAATACAGAAGTCTCCTCTATTGACGAGCAGGCACTTGCTGGGAAGGAAAGCCTCCTTCCTGACAATCGTCTGCCTGATCGCCTGGTCTACTAGAGCCCTTAAGGCCCTATTACACAGAGCGAATATCGTACAGATACATGCTAGCCATATTGAACAAGAATCGTGTGATACTTGTAATAAGTATGAACAATTTAGAGATGAGCAACAAATCAATCGTTTCTCGCTCTTCATTAATAGATCTGTTCTTATAATATGGAGTCGTCTACATGCTACCGAAATCATACATGCCTTTTGACCAAGCATCCATCTTTATATGTAATAACAAGGAATGATTTAAAAGTGAACAAGTAACGACCGTAAGTACAAACGATTATCTGTGTGTATAATAAGCAAAATTTTCGAGTTGCTACATCTTCGATCGTTTATCGTGATCTGAATGACATCTGCTGGTGTAATAGTACCTTTAGTCCTAGGGTTCTATTAGATGAGAAGATATTCTTTCTTTAACAAGCGGGAATAGACAATTTAGTGAGTTGTGCTCGAAAGATGTGCAACTAGATTAGACAATAATTGCTAAATATTTTCCCTCTTTTAGCTCATTATTGGCTTAGTTGTTTGTTTACCCTGAGAGTAATTACACTGATAACTACTTACAGGTCTCTGATTAAACTAGAGGATGTGGCGGCGACAAACGGTCATCTTTTGGTCAGGTTGAAAGATCTGATCAATCAATGGAAAATGAACAATTTATTGCTCGTGGTTCAATTGTTGCATGCTATTACATGCAAAGATAATCGCTCAAATTCAACCAATTATTTGAGAAATCATACAATAATAGCCTCATCTAATACACCTTTTAGTGATGTCCCTTGGATTTAAACACAAAGATTTTATTTATTTTATTAATGATTCAACTGATCACTGCTGAATTTTGATGATAGTCTGAGCAAAAGGTTTGTGTATCTAGTATCTATACTAGATATACAAAGCTCAGCAGATCCATACTCCAATAATGGCTGATTCAAACATCCATGCTCAATGCAGGAAACATGGGCCATGTGTCAGCTACATCTCCTGGACCGTCCACGACATCCCTGACCCGAATTGACTGCTTCATAGTGTTCAATGATACAATCAGTTCCTATGCGATTATGGGTTTAATGTACTGTATGCACTCCATAATCACCACAGTTCTCCAATAATCGTGATACACAGTACCCATATAAGTGAGCAAAGGCCACTATACACATTCGGGAATGGCAAGTTCAGCTGCCAGTCTAATGTGTATGGGGAGCTCCTGACTCTCCACTAACAGATCATGTCGGCACATTGAAAGATCGTGCTTAGTGAACTTTTTGGCCTGATCCTTTTGTTCTTCTGGGAGATGAGGTAGTCAGAAATTATAGCTGTCAGCCAAACAAACATGCACAGCTATTTAGGTACAGTGTAATAGTGATAAACCCATATCAGATTGGAAAGGAAATGAAAGATGCAATACTATAGGCAGCACATCTTTCTGTGTAATCAGGGATGTACTGACGATAATCATTAGAACTGAATGGAGGAAGAACGATTGCGGTAGTAGTACTTTCTCCCACATTCACTTTGCATTGACTGATGCAAACGAGTGCTGATTGACGTGTCTATTATCGATCAGTACTCGTCCTGCCAGACCATCCAGCACTCTAATAGGGCATATATATAACCCAAACCTATCTACCATCCCAGATCTAGCTCTATAGTCCCAGGTTTCCATTGCTGTCCTGCTAGGTTAATGTATTTCCTCCTTTCTCCATTGTTGCCGCACTCAGTTACTTGATGGGGCATGTGTAGTGCTCTGCAGGGTTTGGGAGCCCAGGGGAACGGGTTAACAGGGTGACGCTGATATCTGCATAATATTCCCTCTGTCCCTTGTCTCCTCCCTATTGCTGCCCCCTCCTCAGTGGCCAAAGTGATAAAAGGTTTGCTTTTTTTCCCCCTACAAATACCAATAACACTTACTCTGTGAGCACCACTCTACTACCACAAATCAGGCAGGAACAGCATTTTTGTAGTGGTGTAGCCATAGGCATCACAATTTCAACTGGGCCTTGAAGCCATAAATGCGTTCCAGGATTTTCTCCCATTATAATAAAATTTAGGAAGGTTTAATTGTAATTTTCAGGTTCCTGTCATGCCTCCTGTGTAACAGTTCCCAAACCTTATGTGGTCACACAGCGCCAGGATATGCCATAAATGTGGGTTTTACCTCTGGGACCTGCACCTGTCCTAGAATGGGGGTAGCCTGAACCCTGCCTGGCCTGGTCAGTCAGCAAATGAATGGAGAGGTCTGACTGCCCATGTGTGCATCTTTCTCCATCAACTTCTGTAGGACTCACTAAAATAACTAAGCTTAGCGGTTTCTGTAAATCCTATATAAGTGGATGGAAGTAGTCTCACACGGGTGCTACCTCTTGGCAACTGGCCCTCTCTCACTTTGTTGGTGGGTGTGTCCCACACCACATTTATATTTATACCTCCACTCCTGATCTATGCAGTAAGTTACTTCTTGTATGACTTTCTACATTGCAGAAAAATCTGATTCAGAACACACACAGAAATCCGTACTCAAATCCACGATTTAGGGTGTATGCAAATTTGTGGCACAGTGAGTATAGAGGAAAGTCACATGACAGCCCGTCATAATATGGGGCAAAATTGTTAAGGTTTGGTTTTAGGGGGTGCTGGGGTTTGGGGCTCTTCCTAATTTCACTACACTGGGGCCTATAAGCATTTAACTATTTTTGCTTCTGAGGCTTGTGACAAAGTAATGATTTTCTGAAATCAAGTAATCGATAAAATATGGTTTCAGGGTTACAGCCCAGAAATAATAAGTACTATGCTTCTCAATAGAGAAAAAAAATTCGATTTGCCGGTTCGCCGACTTTTGGGGAAAAATGTGGTTTGATCTGAATAAATTTGCCGCGAATTTCAGTAGAAAACTGATATTTCCTGGCTGCAGAGAGCCTTTATAGTGGTGTACAACTCTGTGCCTTGCAGTAACATGCATAGGGAGTCTGCTCTGGTAGTGAAATAATAGTGAGTCCATATGACATGCAGATGACAGGCGTCGCTCTTAGAATCACTGCACACTTCACTTATTTCGGCTGTCACGGGGCCAAAACTGACCAAATAACTTGTGTGAACTTAGCCTTACAGGTCGATGTTAGCGTCAAGAAGAAGGTTACTCCTTTTACACCGTCGCTGATTACACATAGATGTCTACAGAACTTGTTCTATTAAACGCTTATACAAGAAGAGCCCCCGAGTGGAGAGGATGTCAGCAGTAAGTTTGTTTTGATGTTACTGATTATTTTGCCATTCCCCTATCTGTCAGAACAATAACCGAATGCACCGAATTCCATTATCCTTTCATTGTTGAAATTTTTTATGTGAAACAGGCTTTTTTTCTGGAAAATTGATGGGTGATTGTAGTCCTCCTTTTGCTGTATGGACCTAATTACGTTGTCTTGGGTCCAGCAGGAAACATAATGAAGACGCTGATGACAACACACCAGCAGACTTTGCCTTTACCATTTATTCAAAATTAAATCAAGCAGCTTCAGTAAGTTGAAAATATTCATGTGTTTTTATCTGCTCTGTCTGCATTCGATCTCCACAGCACACAAGGCATGACAGGAGAGCCTCTGCTTTGGAGTCCAAGTCCAGTTTCTTAAGATCAGGAGTTCCATCATAATTGTGTGTAACATTCTTGCTCCCTGTGCAAAGCCATAACAAAAGGACTCTGTAGGCATACACATCAGAGGAAGCTGAAGCTGGTTGCCCCAATTTTAATTCAGGAGCAGTAAACAGCGGGAAGCAAATAGAGGTGGCTGAACTCTGCTGCTCTGTATCTCTTGTGAAGTCAATGTCTCCAACTATGCCCCTCTCCTGATTTACAGCAAATACATACCCTCTCATCACTCTCACTCTGTTCCGCACCTGGTTTGCCTGGCCAAACTGAGTCACACTAAGGGTCCATTCACACGTCCGTTGTTTAGTTCCGCATCTGATCCCGATTTTTCTGACTAGTCACGGAATAGTTGCGGACAGAATTCGGACCCATTGATTTTCAATGGGTCTATAAAATATGCGGACAGCACAAAGGGATCTGTCCGCATAATTTTCTCAGTACATAGTGTCTGTAAAAAAATAAAAGATGTCCTATTCTAATCCGAAAATTGCGTCCGTCCAACTTTATTGGAATAGGAAAATGTATTCTTCTATCTGTTTTTTTTTTGCGGATCCGTAAAAAACGGATGACAAACGGAAAGAATTCTTGGAAAACAGGATCCGCAAAAAACTGTCCTATTTTCGGATTATAGAAAAACAACGGACGTGTGAATGGACCCTAAAGGCTACACTACACTAATGACTTTTCGACATATAACATCGGTTTATACAGAACAAAGTCTACAATCACCCATCAATTTTTCCAACAAAATTTTTTCACACTTTTACACTACACTAAAGGCTTTTCAACATATAACATTGGTACAAACAGAACAAAAGTCTACAATGACCAATCAATTTTCACAATAAAAATTTTTCCCACTTTCACAGGCTTTTCAACATATAACATCGGTTCATACAGAACAAAGTCTAACAATCACCCATCAATATTCCCCAAACAAGCCTGTTTCACAGAATTGTTTTTACCACTACGTAATTCGGTCCATACCGCAAAAAGGGATTTAGAATATATAAATGCACCACTGAATGGCAGTTAGGTCCTAATTTTTTTTTAACTTTTACACAACACAAAAGGCTTTTCAACAGATAAGTGCAACGCTGAACGACGAACATATTTTGATTTCGCCACTAATACACGGCAAATTGAGATTCAGAATATATCACTGCACTGCAGAACATCAATTAGGCCCACATTTTTTTCTAGTTTTACACAACAGGCTTTTTAACAAATACATGCAATGCTGGGCGGCGAATATTTTTTTGTGTCGCCACTAATACACGGCAAACAAGGCTTCAGAATATATCACTGCACCACTTAGTGGCAAAGATATTTTTTCTTTTTCCACTAATACACGCAAAAAAGGGCTTTAAAACAGATAACTGCACCGCTGAGCGGCAATTTTTTTTTCTTTTTCCACTAATACACGACAAAAAGGGCTGTAATTTTGCCCTTCACCACACAACGGCTTTAGAACATATAAGTGCACCGCACAAGGGCAAATAAAACGTAGAAATATTTCCTTGTAATAAACCCTGTTAATGCCTGTTTCAAACAGCACTTGCACCCCAATAAGACAGGTTTGCTAGTATTACAGAGCTGTATAATGGCAATTTGGATCCCCAGTCAATGCAGCACGGTGTAATCGGATTGTTCCAATTACCCAGGCTGTAACCTCCCCTACTGAACCCTGTTCAACAGAAATGCTGGTGGAATGATTCCTCCCTGTCCTTTCCCTATACCTTGAGTAATCTCTCCCTGCACTTGTAAATGTTTTTTTCACCACAATCAAGTCTTTCCTATCACTATCCCTGGCGCCTGCAGACACGTCTCTCCCAGCACTAAGCACGCTGGTGAATGGCAGAATCTAAGATGGCCGCCGTATTTATAGAGCTGTGACATCACAGGTCTGGCTGGCTGCTGATTGGCTGCATGCATGTCAGTATGGATGATCCCGCCTTCTCAGAGTCCCTTGCCCCTTGCCCTCACACATGTAGCAGCCATTTTAGGAAAAAATACTATCGTTACCACGAATCGTGAGAAAATTCGGATTCGATGCAAATCTAATTTTTCCTAAAATTCGGATCAAATTCCCCTTCGTCAGCTTCGATTCGCTCATCTCTACATTTATAGAGTTTGTAGGCCTAGTGTGGAAGACCCAGACTTACCAGGTCCCATGACATAGATCATCAAGGAAGAAAGAGACTGTTTTATGTTCCACTCCACATGCACCAGACACCATGTTATGGGTAAAAGACCACTTGCCCACTGGACCTTGTTTGACTAATCACAAAGGATCAGGCACTCCACCATTGCCTTCATTGACCATGGACCAGAACATGGTACATGGACACTATTTGTACAGCTGACCATTGAGGGCTTCACACTCAATTGTTGACACTCAAGCTTTTGCCATATTATCACATGACAAAAAAGAACATTTTTACCCAGCCTCTTTCTCTGTAGCTGCCTCTGCCTGGTCCATGCACACCCGCATTATGCTTACATGTCTTGTCACCCACATTTATACCATGACTCATTTCCTGTTGTTGCTTTCAACAAGCCATAAAGTTCATTCCTTGGCAAATCTCCTCTGCAGTTGTTCATAATTATTGGTGATTACTCCCTGATCAGCTGCAGACGAGTCAGACTAAATGTGTCCATGAACTGTGAGAAAACATGGAAGATCTATTCCAGACATCTTCAGGGAGACAGGAGTAGAAGTTGATGTATGTCAGTATCCGTATTGATAATTGTGTATGATATATTGTGTTTGATAAAGTGAATTTAGATTATGAGTAGTGATGAGCAAATCAATTTCAAGTCAAATTTATTCAAACATCGGCTTCCTTGAGCAGCGAGGGGCTAGCCCCACTACTCAGGAGGGTCCCCCTTGATTCACAGAGCCAGACATCTCTGGCCCTATCAGTCTTGCACCTGCACTGTTGCTTTGAGTAGTGATACAAACACAGAGCCTCTGCTGCTACCTCATCAGCGAAGATAATGATTACGCATAAGCCTCTACACTTGCGAATGTACAAAGACGTGAGTGGCACATGCAGAATCGGCATATGCGCTGCTTAGGTACTACTCCTCTACTTGGAGCAATGGTGCTGCTGCAAGATTGACAGGGCCAGGCGAGATGTCTGGTTCTGTCAAGAGGGAGAGGGGTGTCTCGAACAAAGGAATAAGTAACAAGTACCGTATATACAGTGAGCGGGGCCCGTGTAGTAGGATACAGTCACTGCACGGGTCCCGCTGTCATTATAAAAGCAAATGAGACCTCTATCCCCTATAATGGGGGTCATCACAGGGACACTGTAATGGGGGGGATCTGTGGATGACACATAGCATAAGATGCTATGTGTCATTCACAGATCCCCCCCATAGAGCAGTGTTATCCACAGACCCCCATAACAGTGCGCCATCTACAGATCCTTCCATAAGTGTCCTCTACAGACCTCCATAACAGTGCGTCATCCACAGACCCCCCCATAATAGTGTCCTCCACAGACCCCCCATAACAGTGTGCCATCTACAGATCCCCCATAACAGTGTCACCCAGAGATCCCCCATAACAGTGTCACCCAGAGATCCCCCATAACAGTGTGTCATCCACAGATCCCCCATAACAGTGTGTCATCTACAGATCCCCCATAACAGTGTCATCCACACCATTAGTTCAAAACCCACCAAAAGCACACATTTTGGTTCAAAAAAAATCTTATTATTTTTCTCCTCAAAAACCTGGGTGCATCTTATAGGGCGAAAAATACGGTCATTTTTTTTCTCCTGGACAGAAATCTTTCTCAGAGCCCTAGTGGCCAAAAAGACTTTCTGGCAAACACTATGGATGGCAAAAAAAATTGCTTTAGGCCCCATGATCATGTCTATTTTGCGGTCTGCAAACCGTGGATCTGCAAAATACGGATGCGATCCATGATGCATTTTTTTTGTGGACCCATTGACTTCAGTGGGTCCATGGTTCACATTATGCGGACATATTCTATTTTTTTGCAGAACAGACATACTAAAGGAGAAAGCATATGGATGATACTTATGTCCATTCCGAAAAAAGAAACGTCCTGTACAGTACTTGTCCACAAAATACGGATAACGGACCCATTGACTTCAATGGGCCTGCAAAAAATACGGATGCAACACAGACCATATTTGAATTTTGCAGACCACAAAATATTTACAGTCGTGTGCATGAGGCCTTGTACTGTTAATAAATTTACAGATGGTTAGAAACCCCACTGTGCAGCATCCATATAGATTATTCAGAATAAGAGCAGATATTACACCCAGTATACAGGACTTTAAAAGTGGTACTGTGCAATGTCCATAGATTCAGTATAAGAGCAAATATTGAGAATTACACCCAGTATACAGAACTATAGAAGTGGACATGTTCTATTTTTTTGCGGAAACGGAAGTGCGGATGCAGACGTGCGGAGTCGGAAATACGGATGCGGACAGCACATAGTGCATTGAAAATAAATGGGTCCACACCCGTTCTGCAAAATTGCAGAACGGATACGGACCCATTTTGCGGACGTGTGAATATACCCTTAGAGCAGATACTGATAATTACACCCAGTATACAGGACAAAAGAAGTTGTACTGTGCAGTGTCCATATATACAGAATAAGAGCAGATACTGAGAATTACAACCAGTTTACAGGACAAGAGAAGTAGTACTGTGCAGTATCCATATTTAGAGAATAAGGGCATATACTGAGAATTACACCCAGTATACAGGAAAAGAGAAGTGTTATTGCGCAGTGCCTTTATATACACCGTATAAGAGCAGATACTAAAGATTACACCCAGTATACAGGAAAACAGAAGTGGTACTGTACAGTGTCCATATATATATATACAGAATAAGAGCAGATCCTGAGAATTACACCCAGTATACAGGACAGGAGAAGTGGTACTGTGCAGTGTCCATATATACAGAATATGAGCAGATATTGAGAATTACTACCAGTATACAGGACAAGAGAAGTGATACTGTGCAGTGTCCATATATCCAAAATATGAGCACATACTGAAAAGTTCCACCCAGTATACAGAACAAGAGAAGTGGTACTGTGCAGTGTCCATATATATACAGAATAAGAGCAGATACTGAGAATTACACCTGGTATACAGGATAAGAGAAGTGGAACTGTGCAGTGTCCATATATACAGAATAAGAGCAGATACATGAGAATTACACCCAGTATACAGGACAAGAGAAGTGGTACTGTGCAGTGTCCATATATACAGAATAAGAGCAAATACTGAGAATTACACCCAGTATACAGGACAAGAGAAGTGGTACTGTGCAGTGTCCATATATACAGAATAAGAGCAGATACTGAGAATTCACCCAGTATACAGGACAGGAGAAGTGGTACTGTGCAGTGTCCATCCATATATACAGAATACGAGCAGATACTGAGTATTACACCCCGTATACAGGACAAGAGAAGTGGTACTGTGCAGTGTCCATATATACAGAATGAGAGCAGATCATGAGAATTACACCCAGTATACAGGACGAGAAGTAGTACTGTGCAGTGTCCATATATACAGAATGAGAGCAGATACTGAGATTTACACCCAGTATACAGGACAAGAGAAGTGGTACTGTGCAGTGTCCATATATACAGAATAAGAGCAAATACTGAGAATTACACCCAGTATACAGGACAAGAGAAGTGGTACTGTGCAGTGTCCATATATACAGAATAATAGCAGATACTGAGAATTACACCTGGTATACAGGAAAAGGGAAGTGGTACTGTGCAGTGTCCATATATACAGAATACGAGCAGATACTGAGTATTACACCCCGTATACAGGACAGGAGAAGTGGTACTTTGCAGTGTCCATATATACAGAATGAGAGTAGATCATGAGAATTGCACCCAGTATACAGGACAGGAGAAGTGATACTGTGCAGTGTCCATATATACAGAATAAGAGCAGATACTGAGAATTACACCTGGTATACAGGAAAAGGGAAGTGGTACTGTGCAGTGTCCATATATACAGAATGAGATCAGATCATGAGAATTACACCCAGTATACAGGACAGGAGAGGTGGTACTGTGCAGTGTCCATATATACTGAATTAAAGTAAATAATGAGAATTACACTCAGTATACAGGACAAGAGAAGTGGTACTGTGTAGTGTTCATATATACAGAATAAGAGCAGATACAGAGAATTACACCCAGTATACAGGGTAAGAGAAGTGGTACTGTGCAGTGTCCATATATACAGAATGAGAGCAGATCCTGAGAATTACACCCAGTATACAGTGTCCATATATACTGAATAAGAGCAGGTCTGAGACTTGAATCTGTCTAAAAAGAGTTGCAAATTTGCGCAACTAGAAAAAATTTTTTTTACAAAAGGAAGCAGGACTTAGCAGAAAGGGGGAACAACTGCACAGGAATGCACCACGCACCCAAATTGCACCACAATTCTGGCGTAAAAGTCTTTCTCAGAGTAAGCCAACCAGTAGTTCGTATAGCGTTAGACAAAAATGTCTATCCATGTGCCTACTGTATCATCCAGCCTGAGCCACTGGTGCAGCTCCAAACAGCCTATGTTTACGTCATCTATAGGTTTAGGAAATCTTCCCCACTGTAGATAAATGGAGCATAAAATGCAGCGATGATTTAATGACAGGATCTAAGTTAAGGCCTTTTTACACAGGCCGACTGTTCGTAATGAACACTTTTATGAACGCTAGTTCCCAATATTTGGCCAGTGGAATGTGCAACAATCACCCATTGAACAAGTCATTTATTGGTTGAAAGCACTTTTGATATAGCACTCAGAATCATAATTTCTGGGCAGATCGCTCTCTGTAAACAGGGATCTGCTCCCGAAACGCGGTGAATCTGTAGGTACGAGTGATCGCAATGGCAATTGCTTGTCCCCATAAAGCATGTACAGGCAGCTCTCACCTCAGCTGATGATCAGTTAGTTATCAGCAACAAATGAGTCCTCTGTTTAACATGAGTGTGAGAGTCCATACTCCAAATCAGGGCTGTAAAGAACACTCTGCCTAGCCTAATGCATCATGTATTGCTGCATGTACAGTGCAACCGTACTGCTGATATTTCTATCAAAAGTGACTAGAGTTCCTCTTTACAAAGTTCAACAACAGTAAAGGGCTCAGCTCACCTGCAATCACTTGGGGAGGCACGGATCAGGCATTGAGTATAGTCCAAAACAAGGAGAGACGACCAGCTTTCCATAAAAAAGTGATTGCCTTTATTCTTTAAAGCGATAAAATATCCAATGACACAGTACAGACACACAGTGTTAGCGTTGACGTGTTTCGGATCTTAAAATGTGACCCTTACTCATTTTGGCTCAGGTCCTGGTTTATGCAAAAATTTGTGACTTTCCCTTCCTTTCTTGATGACCTTACCACTTTTGTAAATAATGGGTGAGATGTGTGGGGGGATGGTGCAGGATGCCTGATATATTTAGCAATGCGCGTGGCAGTTAACTGCTACCCATTACACTTCAAAGCTATTCCAGCTCCTGGCTGGGGTGAATTCTAGTTCTGGGCCATGGGCAGCCCGAAATACACCACTATACAAATGTGGTATCGCAGTAATTGTACTGAACTAGAGAATGAAGAGCACAAGTCAGTTTTACCGCATAGGGAACGCCGTAAAAACAAAACCCATAAAACTTTGGTGGAATTGCGTATTTTTTCCCAATTCCCATTTGGAATTTTTTTCCAGTTTCCCACTTCATCCTCTGCAATATTAAATGGTGCCATTACAGAGTACAACTTGTTCTGCAAAAAACAAGTCCTCATATGGCTATGTGAATGGAAAAATAAAAATGTTATGGCTCAAGGAAGGCAGGAAGCGAGAAACAAAAACTCAAAAAAGGAAAATCGCTACATCAAGAAGGGGTTAAGAGTAATTCAGCTCCTAATAATTGCGGTGCTTCTCACGTCAACACAGGACAAGGTAATACCGGCATACACAAGTCTATTAGAAAGTTTCAGAATTTTATGTTATAGAGAGAAGAATATTGTGAGAAATTGTTGTCAATGGTGTCAATAGGTTAATGAATGGCCAAATAAATGGGCCAACATTTGCTAAAATTGGTGTATGCTACGCCTAACTAAGTAAAGGAGATGTGCCCCTTAATAAATATGTTGCAACTGGAACTGTAAAAAAATCTAATCTATGCCTACTGTGAGCAGACCTACGGTATATTTTTGCCAAAGTTAGTGTCATTTTCAGGCTTTAATAATAAATTTGACTAAACCTACACCTCTTTGGGGACCCTGGCACCTCTTCAGTCAGAGTGGCCTGGGTATACATGATTTATAGCGATTCATGACAAATTAATTTGTCACAAATTGAATTCTGCGTACCATTCTGACGCTGCAAGTCCAGGAGAGTTTCCTCACCACGTGAGAATGGCTGAAAAGAGGGAAGTCTCCTGGACATTGCCAGTGCTTTGCACAAGCCAGTGCATTTTTTAAAAGGCCATGCAGGGAGCATTTGTTATTTCCCCCAGGTTCAATGTGGCCATTGTCGTTGACCACCTTGCCCAGTTGGAATTGGCGAGGTGACAGCCAGCGGAATGTTTGCTGCGTGATGTACTTGAGCAACTGCTCACTGGTGTGGCTACTCTCTCCCAGGCTGATTAGCTCCAACATGGCGAGGCAACACTTGACTTGACACATATGATAGGAATGATAGATAGTGTGAGTGACGCTGTGCTATTGACCCAGTGGGCCGTAAAAGCAAGTACTGTCCCTGCCTGTAACAGCTGCTCCAGATGTCTGCCGTGAAGTGCAGCTTGATGCGCAGTGAGAATTGCAAGGAATACCCTGCATTCTCTGCCACGTAAGAGCACAAGGCTCTACTACAATGATACTACAGCGAGTGCACCGCCAGAAACGTGGCCAGGTGGGGGTTCATCTTGTAGAAAACACTAATTGGTGGTGGAGAAAAGTTTTTTCATAGCCAAACGTTCCGTTATAGATGTCTCACAATGGAGCCGAGGAAAAGGAGGAGTCTTAACAGGAGAAAAAGAAGGTGATGATGACAAAGATTCTGCCTGGTGATGCGGGTTTGCTGCCACAAAGAGGACCAGGAGAAGACTTGTTCTGATTGGGAATGCTGGCCAGTTGTATTTAACTAAAGGATCCTGTGATGCCGCCTCATGTGCTGCAATAGACCTCTGGTACCTATAGTTATGTTTGAATGGCTACAGCTTATTTTAATCCTGCAGATCTTGCACACCACTGTGGTTTTGTGTGCCTGCCTTGTGGAAAAAAAGTAGCATACGGAATTTGCTTGCACAGAGCTACAGCTTAGCTCTGGCACCTTTGGGCTGAACCCACTCACAGTGTAAGCGGCATCACCAGATCCTGAAGCAGACGTGGGCCAGGCTGCTCTTTGGGAAGTATGTTACCTCTGCTCTTTATTGCTGCTGCCACCGCCCTTTTCCACTGATGCTGCCTCCTCCTCAGCACATCGATCCGGCTCCCAGATCCTGTCCAGCAAACAATAATCATCGGAGTCCTTACCCTCTCTGCCGCTTTAATCAAACTATGAGATATCATGATAGGCTTCTCGGCTCCCTCCCCTGCTCTGCGTTTTCACCAATTGTCATTGTCACTGCCCCCACCGCCAATGCTGTGGCTACAGGTGCCACTATTACCACCACCATCAATACAGGTATGCATGGAGTCACCAGCTTCCTCCCTAACCTCCTCCTAAGGGCAGCCCAAAGAGTGAGGCTCTCACACAAATCATCAACAGGGAGTCTCTCTTGACTATCTACTGTAGGGTGTGGTGGGGTTTTCTTGCCACTTAGGAAAAAGGAAGGCACCCTGCTAGAAAGGGGCAGTGAAAACTGAGAGGACTCCACTAAAAGCCCTCTTTGGGGCTGCAAGGAGAAGGAGCAGGAGGAATACTGTGACCCCTGGCTCCACAGCATGGTGTCGAACTCTGAAATCACCTCCACGTCATCCTACTGTGACTGAGAGGAGGAGTGACCCATCTAATCCACTATCTCATCCTCTTTCTCCTCAACTATAAAGTTGCGCCTTTCCAAAGCCAGCAGGTAATACTGCAGCCTTCTACTACTACTACTTCTGATCTCTCGTTTAGAATCCTTCCGTAGCCTGGACATTTTGGGGCCTATCAGATAATGTTGAGCACTACCCTGTGTATTGGTGTAGTAAACACATATATATGCTGCTAGTTTGAATATAATCAGTCCCTAATAAAAAAAAATATATAGATTGGAAACGTGTTTGTGAACACAGAAATAAAGGGAAACTTATTTAGGCCTAAATTTGATATTCCTCACAGATATTTTTGTGCGCTGGCCTGTGTATTGGTGTTGATCACCTATATGTTGGTTTAATTAAATTGAATAAGTCCCAAAAAACATACAAATCCCAACCGTGTGGAAATAGAATTCACGGAAATGGACAATTGAGGCTCAATTTCTCGTTAATACACAGAGGTTGATTACTGCTATACCTTTTGTCTTGTAGTAATCACATATATATGCTGGTTTAATAATATTTAACAGTGCCCAAAAAAAAATTAAATTCCAACAATGTGAAAACTGAAAATGCATAAACCGACAACTGAGGCTTGACCCTGAATTTCTCTTTAACCGCTTCAGCCCCCCTAGCTTAAACACCCTTAATGACCAGGCCACTTTTTACAATTCCGCACTACACTACTTTACCCGTTTATTGCTCCGTCATGCAACTTACCACCCAAATGAATTTTACCTCCTTTTCTTCTCACTAATAGAGCTTTCATTTGGTGGTATTTCATTGTTGCTGACATTTTTACTTTTTTTGCCATTAATACAAATTTAACGACATTTTTGCAAAAAAATGACATTTTTCACTTTCTGTTGTAAAATTTTTCAAAAAAAACTACATTTCTATATAAATTTTTCTCTAAATTTATTGTTCTACATGTCTTTGATTAAAAAAAGTCCAATAAGTGTATATTTATTGGTTTGGGTAAAAGTTATAGCGTTTACAAACTATGGTGCAAAAAGTGAATTTCGGCATTTTGAAGCAGCTCTGACTTTCTGAGCACCTGTCATGTTTCTTCAGGTGCTAGAATGTCAGGAAAGTATAAATACCCCCAAATGACACCATTTTAGAAAGAAGACACCCCAAAGTATTCACGGAGGGGCATGGTGAGTTCATGTATCATTTCATTTTTTTCACAAGTTAGCGGAAAATGACACTTTCTGACACAATGAAAAAAAAAAAAAGTTTCAATTTCTGCTAACTTCTGGCAAAAAAAAAAAAAAATCTCAGACGGACTCACTATGCCCCTCAGTGAATACCTCAGGGTGTTTACTTTCCGAAATGGGGTCATTTGTGGGTGTGTTTACTGTTCTGGCATTTTGGGTGGGGCTAAATTGTGAGCTGCCATGTAAAACCTAAAGGTACTCGTTGGAATTTGGGCCTTTGGCACTCCAGGCTGCAAAAAGTGTCACACACGTGGTATCGCCGTACTCAGGAGAAGTAGGGCAATGTGTTTTGGGGTGTATTTTTACATATACCCATGTTGGGTGAGAGAAATATCTCTGTAAATTGTCAACTTTGTATAAAATTTTTTAAAAGTTGTCGTTTACAGAGATATTTTTCACACAAAGTATGGGTATATATAAAAATACACCCCAAAACACATTGCCCTACTTCTCCTGAGTACGGCGATACCATATGTGTGCCACTTTTTTGCAGCCTGGGTGCGCAAAGGGGCCCTAAAACCAATGAGTACCTTTAGGATTTCACAGGGCATTTTTACGCATTTGGATTCTAGACTTCTTCTCACGCTTTAGGGGCCCCTAAAATGCCAGGACAGTATAAATACCCCACATGTGACCCCATTTTGGAAAGAAGACACCCCAAGGCAATTGCGGACAAGAAAAAGCATTTTCTATATAGTTCTGGCAATGTGCGGATCTGCAAAATGCGGAAAGCACATTGCCGGTGTCCGTGTTTTGAGGATCTGCGGATCCGATCTGCGGATCCGTGAATCCACGGATCCGCAAAACACATATGGACGTCTGAATGGAGCCTTACAAGGGGTGTGATCAATGACAGGGGGGTGATCAGGGGGTCTAGATGGGGTGATCAAGGGGTTAATAGGTGAGGCGGGGTGGGGGGGGGGTTAGTGTAGTGTTTGGTGCAACTTTACTGTGTTACCTGGTCCTCTGGTGGTCGATCCCAGCAAATGGGACCACCAGAGGACCAGGTGGCAGCTATATCAGACGCTGTTCACAAAACAGCGTCTGATATAGCTGTTTGATGCGATTTAATTCGCATCTACAGCCTGCCAGCGATGGATCATCGCTGGCAGTCTGTAGCTGAACTGCTGAGACGCGCTTCTCTGTGAACGCGCACGCGCGCGCATTCACAGGATGTCTCGGCTCTCACTAGATGATGCGCCGATGCGTCATCTCAGAGCTACAGGACCGCCCGCAGGACGCATCCCTGCGTTAGGCGGTCCTGTAGCGGTTAATACACACATGTAGATTGCTGCTATACCTTGTGTCTTGTAGTAATCACCTATATATGCTTCTTTAATTACATTTAAGAAACCGAAAAAAAATCCAACCACGTGGAAATGGAAAACACGTAAACAGATGATTGAAGTGTGATGCTCAATTTCATCTTAACACACACAGGTAGATCAATGCCACATCATGGGTATTTCTGCAGTAATCATGTATATATGCTGCTTAATTAATTCCTTAAGGACCCGCACCAAACATGTAAAGCGGCCTGATTGGGCGGATGCAGGAGCTGCGCCCGCCCGATCAGCTGCACACAATCACTGACAGACGGGCCCCTGCTGCATACGCCAGCATCAGTGAAAACACTGATGCAGTTGTATTAACCTCTTGTATGCCACGGTCAAAGCTAACCGTGACATGCAGAGGGTTTGCTGAAGGTACGCGTGCCCTCTGCATCTCCATCGGATCCCCACGCTGCAGTGGCGGGGACCCGATGGCAGAGAAAGCAGCCCGATACCTTCCATAGGCATCTGGGCTTGCCTTCTATGGAAGCTTGTGAGATCCAGCCCTTAGGTTGGGTCTCACAGGCAGGCTGTCACCAAAAAAGCTGACAGCCAATGCATTACAATACAGGTTGTATTGTAATGCATTGCAGAGGGGATTAGACCCCAGAAGTTGAAGTCCCAGAGTGGGACAAAAATAAAAAGTAAAAAAAACTGTTTTTCATAATTTAAGTAAAAAAAAGCCCCTTTCCCAAAATAAAACACATAAAATTGTAAAAAAAAGACATATTGGGTATTGCCGTGTCCGTAGCAACTGGCTCT
This sequence comes from Bufotes viridis, assembly GCA_033119425.1. NCBI lineage: Eukaryota > Metazoa > Chordata > Amphibia > Anura > Bufonidae > Bufotes > Bufotes viridis. Next base: position 100,213,146 of record CM065594.1, on the reverse strand, counting down.
ATAAAAATATCACATTATCCATCCCCTTACCTGAACACCGTAAAAAAAAAAATCTGTGCTAAAACAACCATTTTTTGTCACCTCACATCACAAAAAGCGCAAAACCAAGCAATCAAAAAGGTATATGCCCCCCGAAATAGTGCCAATCAAACAGTCACCTCATCCCGCAAAAAATGAGCCCCTACATAAAACAAAAAAATAAAAAAACTATTGCTCTCAGAATATGGAGACACTAAAAAAGGATTTTTTTTTGTTTCAAAAATGCTTTTATTGTGTTAAAAATGGAAAAAATTAACAAGTTGACATATTAGGTATCACCATGTCCATAACAACCAGGTCTATTAAAGTATCAAATGACCTAACCCCTCATATGAACACCGTAAAAAAAATAAAAACTGTGTCAAAAAAGCCATTTTTTGTCACCTTACATCACAAAAAGTGTAATACCAAGTGACTGAAAAGTCATATGCACCCCAAAATAGTACCAATTAAACCGTCATCTCATCCTGAAAAAAATGAGACCCTACCTAAAACAGTCGCCCAAAAAAAAAAACTATGGCTTTCAGAATATGGGGACACTAATACATGATTTATTTTTTTCAAGAATGTATTTATTGTTTAAAACTTAAATAAATAAAAAAGTATACGTATTAGGTATTGCCACGTCTGTAACAACGTGCTGTATAAAAATATCACATGACCTAACCCCTCATATGAACACCGTAAAAAAAATGAAAATGGTGTCCAAAAATCAATGTTTTGTCACCTTACATCACAAAAAGTGTAATACAAAGCGATCAAAAAGTCATATGCACCCTAAAATAGTACCAATCAAACCGTCATCTCATTTTGAAAAAAAAATGAGCCCCTACAAAACCAAAAAAAAGTAGTCATATTTGGTATTGTCACGTCCGTAACAACCTGCTCTATAAAAATAGCACATGATCTAATCTGTCAGATGAACATTGTAAATAATAAAAATGGTGCCAAAACAACTATTTTTTGTTACCTTCCCTCACAAAAGGTGTAATATAGAGCAACCAAAAATCATATATACCCTAAAATAGTACCAACAAAACTGCCACCTTATTCCGTAGTTTCCAAAATAGGGTCACTTTTTTAGAGTTTCTACTCTAGGGGTGCATCAGGGGGTCTTAAAATGTGACATGGTAACTTAAAATGATCCCAGTGAAATCTGCCCTCCAAAAACCACATGGCGCTCCTTTCCTTCTGCTCCCTGCAGTGTGCCCGTACAGCAGTTTACAATCACAAATCGGATGTTTCTCTAAACTACAGAATCAGGGTAATAAATATTGAGTTAACCCTTGCTTTGTTACTGGAAAAAAAATTGATTAAAATGGAAATCTGCCAAAAAAGTGAAATTCTGAAATTTCATCTACATTTTCCTTTAATTCTTGTGGAACATCTAAAGGGTTAACAAAGTTTGTAAAATCAGTTTTGAATACCTTGATGGGTGTAGTTTCCAAAATGGGGTCACTTTTTTGGAGTTTCTACTCTAGGGGTGCATCAGGGGGGTCTTCAAATGTGACATGGTAACTTAAAATGATCCCAGTGAAATCTGCCCTCTAAAAACCATATGGTGTTCCTTTCCTTTTGCGCCCTGCCGTGTGCCCGTACAGCAGTTTGCGACCATATATGGGGTGTTTCTGTAAACTACAGAATCAGGATTAGGAAACATCCGAAGTTGATTCGCATAAAACTTTGTTCTAATATTGTACGGAGCAGGAGCTCCGTACAGTATTAGAATGTATTGGCTCCGATGAGACGAAGTTAAACTACAGAATCAGGATTGGGGATGAGCGAATCGACTTGGGATGAAACACCCGAAGTAGATTCGCATAAAACTTTGTTCTAATACTGTACGGAGCAGGAGCTCTGTACAGTATTAGAATGTATTGGCTCTGATGAGCCGAAGTTAAATTAATTTGTACTGTAAAAAACCATTTCCCGAACTCGGGTTCGGTTCCAAACTTCTAAGCCTTCTAACGTTCCAAAAAAAGAAAATGTAATTTACAAAATTATCCAAACATGAGGTAGACATATGGGAAATGTAAAGTAATAACTATTTTAGGAGGTATAACTATCTGTTTTAAAAGCAGAGAAATAGAAATTTTGAAAATTGTGAATCTTAACTAATTTTTGGTAAATTTGTATTTTTTCTAAATATAAATGCAATATTTTGACTCAGTGTCATGAAGTACAATATGTAATGAGAAAACAAACTCAGAATGGCTTGGATAAGTAAAAGCGTTTTAAAGTTATTACCACATAAAGTGACACATGTCAGATTTGCAAAAAATGGCCTGGTCCTTAAGGTAAAAATTGGCAGGGTCCTGAAGGGGTTTAATTGAAAGCATCACTCCCAAAAAATTAAATTGCAACTGTGTGGAAATTGAAATTACGGAAATGGACGATTGATGCATGACGCTCAATTTGAACTTAACACACACAGGAAGACAGGTGCAACACCATGGGTTTCTGACTGTCCCTGATTGATTTTTCACTGTCCATGACTACGTAACATCTTTTTCCTGGCAGACACTGTAACACCCAACCACCCTCTTTCACAGCCCCGAGCAGAATGGCGTTCTGCTAGGACACCTCCCTGCCTGCTGCAGCACTGATTGACTCATCCATGCTGTCTGTCAACCTGGGAGACAATCAGGGCAAGCCCTCCTCCCCACTTCCTCTCAGGGTCATGTGAGAACCTTTCTTCTTCCTCCCTAGTGCTTTTTTTTCCACTAACAGGTGCACTTAAAGAGGCTCTGTCACCAGGATCAACCCTCATCATGCTGATTAAAACGATACCTTTCTTTTGTCGGTCTGATAAATAGCTGTAGAGATATCAGCGTTTTTATTCATATGCAAATAAGCAATTGGAGCACCAGGAGGTGGGGCTGAATCATCTGAGCACTGCCTTGTAGCACCTTCTGTGCTCTGCACACTCCCTCTCCCTTTGATTGACAAGGCTAGACACCAGGCTGAGGGCAGAGCTGTGTCCAAGAGCTGTGTGTGAGTATTTAAATATCATATACACCATGTACTATAGGTTCACCACACTGAAATCTGCTCAGAAAGCTAATATACATATTACTGCCTTATTCACAGGCACAATGTATGAGTATAAGACACCAGTAATATTTGATCGCCTCTAAGTATAGAAAAAACAAACTTCTCTATGAGGTAGTGTTATAGCTTAGTGGTATAGTGGTTTACCATGAATGTAGAGATCCCAGGTTCAAGTCCTAGAAGAGTTGTAAAATGTATTTCTGTTATTTTTTTTCTCTCTTATTTAAAAGCATATGAATATGTTATACTATAATAATCATATAATAATAAGGACTTACTATACTGAGAATAGTGTTATTTTTTTTATTGTTTTGGGGGGGGGGGTAAAAGCTATTACTGGTTTTTTTACACACAAAATATGATTATAAAAAAACTGTAATATTTATTATTATTTTTAATATGATAAGGATATAGACTTTTCTTATAGGATAAATGTGGAAGAAAAGAAATATGTGAAGAAAGAAATTTTAAAGTGTCTATCAAGATTCAAACCTGGGATCTCTACATGCAAAATCATTCACTTAATCAGTAAACTATAGCATTACCTATAAATAGATCCGGCACAACACAAGTGAACTGAAAGCATTTGAAGACTGATCAGTCTTCAAAATGTTTTCAGTGTTACTATGGCAGCCAGGACGCTACTAGCGTCCTGGTTGCCATAGTAGCAGTGGGGAGCGGGTGAGCGGCATACTTACATTCCGTGCGGCTCCCGGGGCGCTCCTGAATGACGTCAGAGCGCCCGCGCGCATGGATCACGTGATCCATGCGATCACGTGATCTATGCACTGGGGCGCCCTGAAGTCATCCTGGAGCGTCCCGGAGCCGCATGGAATGTAAGTATGCCGCTCCCCGCTCCCCTACTCTTACTATGGCAACCAGGACTTTAGCGTCCTGGCTGCCATAGTAACCATTGACAAAGCTAAACGTCGGATCCGGCGATGCGCGGAAACGACGTTTAGCTAAAGGCCGGATCCGGACTAATGCCTTTCAATGGGCATTAATTCCGGATCCGGCGTTGCGGCATGTCTTCCGGATTTTTGGACGGAGACAAATCCGCAGCATGCTGCGCTTTTGTCAACGTCCAAAAAACGTTGACATACTGAACGGAAGACATCCTGATGCATCCTGAACGGATTTCTCTCCATTCAGGATGCATGGGGATAAAATTGATCAGTAGCTTTCCGTCCTAGAGACCCGAGGACGGATCTCTAGGACGGAAAGCTAAAACGCTGATGTGAAAGAGGCCTAAAGCAGTAATGTGTAGATTAGTTTTCTGAGCAGATCTCAGTGTGGTGAAGCTATAGTACATAGTGATATGATATTTACATGCTAGTACACAACTCTTGGACACAGCTCTGCCCTCTGCCTGCTATCTAGCCCTGTCAATTAAGGGGAGGGGGGAGTGTGCAGAGCATAGGGGGTGTTACAAAGCAGTGCTCAGATGATTCAGCCCCGCCTCCTGGTGCTCCAATTTCTCATTTGCATATGAATTAAAACATAGATTTCTCTACAGCTATTTATCATACAGACAAAAGAAGGTATCGTTTTAATCAGCAGATGAGCAGGTTTACTAGGGTTGATCCTGGTGACAGAGCTTCTTTAAATGTGCCGTCTTAGTGGATTCATCCAAAACAAACCCGGTAAGATTCAGGTTCGTCTGCCATCCAAAAAATAACAAATCTCAAACTGGTTTGCTCATCCTTACAATGAATCTTAGTAAAAAAAAAAATAATGTTGCAGTCATGCTCCCTTAAATTGCCGAATGCGGGGCCCATGCAGTGACGGCTATTGTAATGAAACAATGGCAATTGGTAGAGTTCCACATATATACCGGTACATCTGATTATTCCGTCTCGTAAATAGTAATCATTGCATTGTCCTCCTTAAAATAGATAGTTCAATCCACACATAATGATTAATATGTGCTTCAGATTACCATATGCTATATAATGCACAGTAAATATGGTTGTCAAAAACAGTACTTAAAGAGGACCTTTCACCTCTCCTGACATTCCTGTTTTAATAGCTACTTGCATTCCCCATGTAATAACAATTCTGGAGCATCTATTCTTATGGCTCTATGTTGTGCTATTCCTTTATTAATTATACTAGAAGATATGAATGAATTGCTAGCAGTCTGCAGAAAAGCTAAAGAGGCAGGGCTGTAACTACCATAGAGGCAGACCATGCGACTGCTATGGGGCCCAGGGCAAGAGGGGGCCCAGTCTTAGTTGGGATTATCCCCTCTTCTACTGGGGGTGAAAACTTGGTCAGGCCTCTACCCTCTAAAAACTTTTAGCAAATGAAGAAGTGGAAAAATAGCCTATGGCTCATTGAAAAGTGTTTAGGCAGTAACCCTTCTGTCCTGTGTGGGGGGCCTGGTTTGATCATTGCTATGGGGCCCTTACGTTTGCTATGTATGCCACTGTACAGAGGGGTGGTAACAAGTTGTGGGAGTGTACCTGCACAGATCACAGAAATAAACGTGGCCTAAATGGGTGGAACTGCTCAAACCCCAAACACTTTTGTGTGTTTCTAACTGGGGGAGCAGCTCCTCCGCATGTGGTTCGCAGCAAATCCCGAGCAAAAATTGCATACAATAGAGGATGCTGGCGCGAACCACGTGCACCACACAAATATCCTACACAAGATGGAACAATGTGCGGATGAAAATATATAAAACACTGAAAATAAGTGCACCACAAGGATAAGCACCTGACAACACTGGCTAATCCCTAATACCTGCAGTCTGAAAATGGCAGCACTAATTGGATAGAGTGAGTCTGTGCAGGGAGACACCCCCAACTGGTTAACACCCCTCTGTACCTTTACTGCAGACTGCTAGCAATTCATTCATGACTTCTAGTAGAAATAGTAAAGGAATGGTCCAACATAGAGCCACAAGAATAGATGCTCCCCGAATTGTTATTACATGCGGAATGCCAGTAGCCATTAAAACAGACATTTCAGGAATGTGGTGAAAGGTCTTCCTTAGGTATTTTAAGGGGTTGTCTCACTTCAGCAAATGGCATTTATCATGTAGAGAAAGTTAATACAAGCCACTTACTAATGTATTGTGATGCTCCATATTGCCTCCTTTGCTGGCTGGATTAATTTTTCCATCACATTATACACGGTTCGTTTCCATGGTTATGACCACAGCAGTGGTGGTCGTGCTTGCACAATACAAGGCACACGTGACCACTTTGGCTGTGTCTGGTGACATCATCACTGATGATGTCACCGTGCACAGCCATCGTGATCACGTGGTGACATCTTAATGCTTGCCGCAGGTCCTTAGACAGGTTTTCTTCAATCAAGACGGGAGTGGACGGCCTCTCCGCAATCAAGTAGAAGAGGTGAGTATAATTGATTTGTTACCATGAAACACGAGGAATTTCGCTTTTTTCCCCGCTCAACACTAGTTACTGCAGGGCAGTTACAATGTAGCCAGGATGGGAGCTGCTCAGTGTGCATGCCTATGCGGATTCCCACCAAAGAAGCCGAAGCTTTTTTCTACAGTGTGCAAGCATGGCCACCCCTGCAGGATTGCAGGGTTGTCGTCATCCCTGGAAATGAGCAGTGTATACTGTGATGGAAAACTGAATGAAGCTGACAAAGAAGGCACTACATTAGTAAGTGCCTTGCAGTGGCGCACCGACAGGGGGGGTTTTAGGGGTCTGGACCCCCCCTAGAAACACTCATATATTTTTCATTTCATCCCTCAGGGCCGCATCGCTGATCGCCACAGGCGGCACGGCCCTGGTTCTAATTGCTGGTGGAGAGAAGTAGGAGATCAGCGCTTCCATTGTGAAGCGTTCATCTCCATATTCATCTATATCGCCGTCCTCAGGACAGCGATACAGATCAATGTGCTGCGGCAGGGGAGGGAGAGGCGTCTCCCTTCCCTGTTCTTCATCATCATCACACCGCCTGAGCCGGGCAGCACACAGTGCGGGACACAGGCCAGAAGAGGCCTGCATCGCATTGCTGCTAGCCTCATAAAGGTACATATAAGTATATATATTTTTTTAAAGATGGCACATCACATTATAGGGGGCACCTGGTGACACTAGGGCATTTCTTACTGGCCCTTTTTTTTGGGAGGGGGGCACTATGGGGGAATTTCTCACAGGCCCATTTTGGGTGGGGGGCATCTGGGGGCATTTATTTCTAGCCCATTTTGGGGGTGCACTATGGGGGAATCTGGCAGAAATTTTTTGCTGCCCCATTTTGGGGGGTTGCACTGTGGGGCATCTGGTGGCACTATAGGGGCATTATTTGGGGGCACTATGGGGGAGTGGAGCATTATGGGGGCATTTATTTCTAGCCCATTTTGGGGGAGCACTATGGGGGAATCTGGGGGCATTTTTTACTGCCCCATTTGGGGGGGGGGGACTATTGGGCATCTGGTGGCACTATATGGGCATTATTTGGGGGCACTATGGGTGAGTCGAGCACTATGGGGGCTCTAAAGGGGCTCTTTTATTGGCATATTATGTGGAGCACTATGGCATCTGGTGGCACTAAGGCGGCATTTTTTACTGGCACATTATGGGAGGCACTATAGGGGAGAGCAGCACTATAGGGCATCTGGTGGCACTATAGGGGCATTATTTGGGGTCACTATGGCATTTTTCTTACTGGCACAATATAGGGGGCACTATGGCATCTGGCACTAAGGTGTATTTTTTACTGGCACAAATGGGAGGCAATATAAAACAGAGCAACACTATGAGGCATCTGGTGGCACTAAGAAGGGGCATTTTTAACTGGCACTTTATGGGGGCACTATAGGGGAAAGGAGCACTATGGAGGCATCTGGTGGCACTAAGAAGGAGCATTTTTTACTGGCACATTATGGGGGAGAGGAGCATTATGGGGGCATCAGGTGGCACTAAGAAGGGCCATTTTTAACTGGCACATTATGGGGACACTATGGGAGAGAGAGAACAATGGGGGCATCTGGTGGCACTAAGAAGGGGGCTTTTTTACTGACACATTATGAAGGGCACTAAGAAAGGGCATTTTTCACGGGCACATTATGGGGGGGAGGAGCACTATAGGGGCATCTGCTGGGGGCACTTCGAAGGGGCATTTTTTACTGGCACATTATGGGAGGCACTATAGGGGAGAGCAGCACTATGGCAAATCTGGTGGCACTATAGGGGCATTATTTGGGGTCACTATGGCCTTTTTTTTACTGGCACAATATAGGGGGCACTATGGCATCTGGCACTAAGGTGTATTTTTTACTGGCACAGATGGGAGGCACTATAGAGCAAAGCAACACTATGAGGCATCTGGTGGCACTAAGAAGGGGCATTTTTAAATGGCACTTTATGGGGGCACTATGTGGGAGAGGAGCACTATGGGAGCATCTGGTGGCCCTAAGAAGGAGCATTTTTTACTGGCACATTATGGGGGCATCTGGTGGCACTAAGAAGGGCCATTTTTAACTGGCACATTATGGGGACACTATGGGAGAGAGAGAACTATGGGGGCATATGGTGGCACTAAGAAGAGGGATTTTTTACTGGCATATTATGGGGGCATCTGGTGGCACTAAGAAGGTGGATTTTTTACTGACACATTATGAAGGACGCTAAGAAGGGGAATTTTTTACGGGTACATTATGTGGGAGAGGAGCACTATAGGGGCATCTGCTGGGGGCACTTCGAAGGGGCATTTTTTTACTGGCATATTATGGGGGGCACTATGGGGAAGGGGGAGAGAGGCACTACGGGGGCGTTGGCTGGGGCACTATATAGGGGTATTTGATACTGGCATACATTATGGGGACATTAGCTCAACTGCGGGCACTAACCAGGGGTATTTCCTGTACTGTCATATTATAAGGAGAATTATTACTACTAGGGGGCATTATGGTGAGCTTTAATACTACTGGGGGCTATGGGGAACATGATTACTAGTATGGGCACTATGGGGGCATTATTACTAAGTGTGCTCAGGCAGAGAATTATTTCTATTCGTGGGAATTTGGGGAGCACTGTTACTTTGGTGTGCACCCTGGCACAGTATCAGCTTAGCACAATTATTTTTGGGGACAATATGTTTATACTATTAGTGTCAGCGATACTATTTACTGGGCACAGTTATTTTTTTTTAGAGCACTGTGAGCCAATAATTGTTGAAGGAGGCACTATCTGTGTGGTACTAGTTTTTTTCAGGGGACAGTTTCTGCAGTATAGTATTGGGGAGCACAGCGGGCACAGGATTGGGGATGGCAGAATGGGGTGTTCAGAAGATGTGAAGATGATGGAAAAGTGGGAAACTAATGTCTGTTTGTCAATATCTGCAGAGACGGAAGATGGGTGAAAAATCATCATGGCGGTCTGGTCTGAATGGAGAAGATGAGAAAAGAGAACATCTACACCAAAGGTGACATCACTGGATATAGAAGGTATGTGGCGCTATGTAGGAGAGGAGATGCTCCGGCTCCTCCCCCTGCCATTTGCAGAAGGAGGATGCAGAGCTAGATGAGGACGGCCAAGAGGGCGGCAGGCCACGGGCAGATGGTGGGGGAACCACAGGCCTGAGCAGGATATGGGGAGGGAGTGGAGGAGCTTCCTGGCTGTAGCCTGCTGTTGTCTATTGTATAATGTGAAGCAAGCAGTACAGTCAGGACAGATCCTCCCCTCCGTATGATGTGTAGAGCCGGGTTCCTCCACCCGGAGCTACACACCTTTATTATCGCGCAGCTCCTCCTCCACTCCTCTTTTGGTGCCTTCAGGACTAGGAGGGAGGAAGTGAAACTGCAACAGCTCCTGCCACGGAGCTACATGGGGGGCAGTGTGAGTATAGGAGCTTTATGTTGGGGTCCTGTATGGTGGAGTATTGGGTACAGTGTGTCTATGTAGGATGAGGGTGAGACTCTTACCTTCATCCTCATCAATATCATTTCAGCTGTACAGTGTTTGTTGGGAGTGGTCTATTATATGTAGGATGGGCTTAGAAAAATGGGCGTGCACCGCACACTTTTTTTCTTTTCGGACCCACCTAGACAAAATTTCTGGGTGCTCCCCTGGTGCCTTGTATTAACTTTCTCTACATGATTAATGCCATTTGCTGAGTTGAGACAGTCCCTTTAATAAGCATATTTGTGCCAGAGGAGAAAATATGTAGCGCTGAAACAGCGCACTTCGCTGTCCTCAACAGTGAAGTTGTGATCACTGCTCCTCTGGAATGAAAGCTTCAAACATACACTTTATGATAGCTACTGAGTTATTTAATGAAATATATCTGTATAGCACCTCCTGCTGTTTTATTTTTTCCAATTTCTCTGTCCTGCTCACTGAGACCGAAACACATGCTCAGTTCCATCCTTCAACTGCCACCAACTGCAGCAGAAAGGACAAACCCCTGAGAGAGGACATGCCCACTAAGCTAACATCTTGAAATAAATCTATCAGAACATTTGGAGCAATGAATGGAGAGATTGCTGGATCCATGTGAGGTAGAGGGCTGGTCTAGCTTTGTTAGAAAGAGGTTATCGTGTACTAGATTATGCATGATTTTCATTTTTTTACATTAATCATGGAAAAAACCCTTTAAAATAACAGCTTGACAGCTGCTGTAAAACAATTGTGTTAATGCTTTCTAAATGCTGTTAAGAACAGCTCAGGCAAGATGGCCGCCCCCAGAATCATGTTCAGGAAATAGAATAAAAAAATCTGCAATCAGAAACTAAAAAAGGATATGTGATACTATCTGGTTTTAACCGGCAGGAAAAAAAATTTGGTGACACATTTGGTGACTGCAATATTATTATTTTTAATAAGATTCGTTATTTTTATAAATTTCATTATAATCCCTTGTTTATCTTATCCTTAAGAATGTATGTGATTATTTACCATTATATGGGGTGTACCTTCTTAGAAATGTATATGTTCTATTTGCACATGTAGAGAAGGGTAGAGGCTAGGAGCCCAAAAGAAATGCGGACATGTTGTAACATAGTAATATAGTTTATAAGGCTGAAAAAAGACATTTGTCCATCCAGTTCAGCCTGTTATCCTGCAAGTTGATCCAGAGGAAGGCAAAAAAAAAAAACTTGTGAGGTGGAAGCCAATTTTCCTCACTTTAGGGGAAAAAAATTCCTGACTCCAATCAGGCAACAGAATAAGGCCTCTTTCACACGAGCGTGTCCGGATTAGGTCCGAATGCGTTGCGGATGCGTTCAGTGAAAACTGTGCGATTTCACAGGCAAAGCCATTCAGTTTTGCCTGCGATTGCGTTCAGTTGTTCAGTTTTTTCCGCGCGGGTGCAATGCGTTTTGATGCGTTTTTCACGCGCGTGATAAAAAACTGAAGGTTTACAAACAACATCTCTAGCAACCATCAGTGAAAAGCGCTAGCGCACCCGCGCTTGCTGCGGATGCAATGCGTTTTCACGCAGCCCATTCACTTCTATGGGACGGGGCTGCGTGAAAACGCAGAATATAGAACATGCTGCGATTTTCACGCAACGCACAAGTGATGCGTGAAAAAAAAAGCTCATGTACACAGACCCATTAAAATGAATGGGTCAGGATTCAGTGCAGATGCTATGCGTTCACGTCACGCATTGCACCCGCGCGGAAAACTCGCTCGTGTGAAAGGAGCCTAACTCCCTGGATCAACGACCCCTCTCTAGTAGCTGTAGCCTGTAATATTATTACACTCCAGAAATACATCCAGTCCCCTCTTGAATTCCTTTATTGTACACAACCATCAACACCTCCTCAGGCAGAGAGTTCCATAGTCTCACTGCTCTTACAGTGAAGAATCCTTTTCTATGTTTGTGTACAAACCTTCTTTCCTCCAGACGCAGAGGATGTCCCCTTGTCACAGTCACAGTCCTGGGGATAAATAGATGATGGGACAGATCTTTGTACTGACCCCTGATATATTTATACATAGTTATAAGATCTCCCCTCAGTCGTCTTTTTTCTAAAGTGAATAACCCTAATTTTGATAATCTTTCAGGGTACTGTAGTTGCCCCATTCCAGTTATTACTTTAGTTGCCCTCCTCTGAACCCTCTCCAGCTCTGCTATGTCTGTCTTGTTCACAGGAACCCAGAACTGTACACAGTACTCCATGTGTGGTCTGACTAGTGATTTGTAAAGTGGTAGGACTATGTTCTCATCACGGGCATCTATGCCCCTTTTGAGTCACCCCATTATCTTATTGGCCTTGGCAGCAGCTGCCTGACACTGGTTTCTACAGCCTAGTTTGATGTTCACTAAAATTCCTAAGTCCTTTTCCATGTCAGTGTTTTACCATTTAGTATGTACGGGTGACTTGCATTATTCCTTCCCATGTGCATAAGGCCCCTTTCACACTTGCGTTGTGTGGATCCGGCGTGCACTTCCGTCCCGCCGGATCCATCACAACACATGACAACTGAAAGCATTTGTAGACGGATCCGGATTGCGGATCCGTCTACAAATGCATTGCAAGTGCAGATCCGTCTCTCCTTTTGCCATGCAAAGAGACGTATCCGTCTTGTATTTTTTTCACTGTTTTAAAGGTCTGCGCATGCGCACACCTGAAGGGCGGATCCGTCCTTCAGTCTTTTTTTAATGCCGGATTCGGCCCCAATGTAAGGCAATGGGACTTAAGGCCTGATCAGGCGTTCAGTCATGTGTTCAGGCTTTTCAGGACAGAGATAAAACCGCAGCATTCTGCGGTTTTATCTCCGTCCTGAAAAGTCAAAAAGACTGAACTGAAGACATCCTGAACGGATTTCTCTCCATTCAGAATGCATTGGGATAATCCTGATCAGTATCTTTCTGTCCTAGAGCCCCGAGGACGGAACTCTAGGACCGAAAGTAAAAACGCTAGTGTGAAAGCACCCTAACTTTACATTTGTCAGTGTTAAAACTCATCTGCCACTTTTCTTCCCAAGCCTCCAATCTATCCAGATCCATCTATAGCAGAAAACTGTCCTCTTCCGTGTTAAATACTTTACACACTTCTGCAATTCTGGACTGTTAGATACTAAAAGACTTTTACTTTACATTATACATATTGACATGCTTTGAGCTTTCTATCACATTGTTTGGTGTTTTTAGTAATATGGGGCAGGACTGTGACAAAGTCTACCTCAGCATAATGGGAAGTGGCTACAGAGTAATACCAAGAATAGCTAAAAAATGAAAGGTCTATATTTTACCATCTGCAGGTGTAAAATCCTAACATTGACATAAAATAACAAAAGGTGAAATGCGGATGACAATACTTTTTCACCAGTTTTACTCTTCTGTACATTGCGCAGTCCCACATTTACGTGCATTTTAATGCACAGTCAGGATTGTTTACAGAAACCAGAATAGAAAACTGTACAAAGGTCTTCTGAGAAGCTGGTGAGCAGCGCTGACCTCTAGTGGTGGCTGCATAATCTTATTGCTGGGACGGGTGACCAACACTTCTTAGTAAAAGTCTTTGTAGAGCACTAAGACCCTTTGTGGCACTCCTCAGAGAGTTCTGGAAATCAGTGGTGGTCCGACATCATATACTTCACCAATAAAATTATCTTACCGGTATCTCTGACATACTTAGAGATTATTTATTATTATGTATTATTTAATTGGGGGAGAAGGGCCATGGTAAGAGAGTTGAACATGAACCCAATGGTCACTTCGAATACTTCCAGAAGGTCAACCATCACTGCAGCACTCCACCAATCTAAGCTTTATGGCAGAGTGGCCAGAAAGAAGCCTCTCCTCAGTAAAAGACACATACACATAAAGCCCAGTTAGAGTTTTCAAAAAAAGCACCTAAATGACTCAGCTTGTAAGAAACAAGATTTGTGGAAAGCAAGATTAAACTTTTACACCTCAATGCAAAGCATCATGTCTGGAAGACACCAGGCACTTCTCCTCACCTGCCCAATACCATACATACAATGAAGCATGGTGATGGCAGCATTATGCTGTGGGGGTGCTTTTCAGCAGCTGAGACAGGGAGGCTGATCAGGGTCGATGGAAAGCTGAAACATACAGAGCTTTTCTTAATGAAAACCTGATTCAGAGTGCTCAGGACCTCAGATTGGGCCAAAGGTTTACCTTCCAACAAGACCATGACCCTAAGCCATGACATCACAGGAGTGGTGTAGGGACAACTCTGAATATCCTTGATAACCTAGGGATAACTCTGTGAATGTCTGTGAGTGGTCCAGCCACAATCCTGACTTGTACCCAATCGAACATCTCATGTGACCTGAGACTGACTGTCCACCAAAGTCCCCCATTCAACATGATAGAGCTTGGAAGGATTTGCAGAAAATCTCCAAATCCAGGTGGGGAAACCTTGTGGCATCATACCCAAGAAGACTGGAGGCTGTAATCACTGCCAAAGGGTTTTCAACCAAGTCCTGAATAAAAGCTCTGAGTACTTATGTCAATGCGAGATTTTAGTTTTTCCTTTTCAATAAATTAGCAAAGATGTCTAACGTTCTGTTATTACTTTGTCATTATGGGGTATATAGGATTTTTTTTAGAAATTTTAGTACCAGGTCGCAACATAACAAAAAAGTAAAAGGATCTGAAGACTTTCTGAATGAATTGTTCTCCTGCTCTATCATACAGGGTATGTGGTTGGCTGATTACTCCTACATTTTCATGATGACAGGTTCTCTTTAACAGTGAGAAAATTCTATACTTGGGCAATGTACGTTTTTATTTAAAAGAGGACACAGGGAGCTGTCAATCAGTGACAGGGGTGGGGGAGGCATTCATATCATAAATAAGATTTGGCCTTGGCCAATTACTATACAGTGTGTTATTATTGCTGCTCTTATGTAGGATGCATACCTCATCTGTCAGGTCTCCTTTACTATAATCCTTCATGTTACAGTGTGTCCCCCGTAAGGTGGTGTGGATGGAATTACGCTCTCCAGCTGTTCAGCTCCCTGTTTGGAGAGAGGGTAATTATAGTGTCAGGGTTTCACTGCTCCAGGAACCGCAGCAGCTGGAAAAACAAAAAAACACACAAAAAAACTGCTAGTTTAATCAACTGTGTAAGAAGTTAAGAAGAGCTCCCCCTGACCACGGCGGCGCAGTACCAGCCCTGGATAGAGCCCTGCCCTTCCCACATCTGATCAGGCTACCGTATATGACCTGCTGGTGACGTTACTTGTGTCATGTGATTATGGGTACAGCTACACGGTGACACTGGTCAAATGACGTGTTATGGCCAGGATAGCAAAGTTGCAGTGGTCTAATAGAAATGAATGGGATCGCTGCACAAGTCTCAAAAAATCCAGCACTGATGAATTTTAGCAGGAATGCAGAGTAATTACAGCTTTCCTTGCCGTTCAAGTGAATTGGATGAAAAGCTGTAATTACACTGCACCGCCACAACAATCAGGTAGTCACTGCAGAGGACTCGGCACCCGCAGCCTTTTCAAACAGCTTATCGTGCCCCACCGATCTGATATTGATGACCTATAGTGAGGGTAATTATCAATATCATGACATTGTACAACCCCTTTAATAAATGTGTCACATATTAGGGTGCTGCCACACTGCGCAGTTGGGATGCAGTTACTATATCAGAAAACATGCGTTCACAAAGCCGTTAAAAAACGTAGCTAGTTTAGTAGACTTATTAACCACTTGTGCTTTACATAGCAGAAATCAACTAAATTATATAACTACTTGTAACTGGCCCAGTTCTCAGGGTGCTGCACACGTCGTGGCTGGGCTGTGCTTTGGATGCCACAAAAATGCGCATGAGGTTTTTGCCGCACTCAAAAGGCAGCACAGCCACGACATGTAGCAGCAGCTTTGTGAATGCATGCTTGAGCCTCCTCCATTCCTGCGCTGCCACTTCTCCCCGCCACTGTAGCCATGACCTAATGTTTTGGCTGCAGAAGGGATATGCTGGATACAAATCACTGGTCTAAGCAGTATATGGCATAGAATTGTGGTGCTGGAACAGAGGGGACTTGAGATGGTAAGTATCATTTTTTTTATTATCAATGTCCTGGACAACAAATTTAATATCAGGGTTTTCTAGACAATTCTTCTAACCTCTTTTTTTTTTTATTTTTAGGAAATCTTCATATAAAACATGCAGTATATTCACATACAATATCTATACATTCCATGCAGTCACATGCACATATATATTTGCTGTAATGATAAGAAATTGCTGGTTTCTAACCTAAAAAGAGCTGTGAACTTTAAAGTAAAGTAAAAAAGAACCCCAAACAACTTAAAATAATAAGAAAAGCACAAATAAAAAAATATAACATTTTTATAATCAAAATAATAACTATATAAAATCTAAATGGTCTATGATGCAAATTTGATTCATAAAATGTGGTAGATTTATTTTAAATGTGAAAATATCAGTGTTACCAATGAAACAATAAATATTTGTCATTATTACTGACATTAAAATCTATCTATCTATCTATCTATCTATCTATCTATCTATCTATCTATCTCATAACTATCTGCCTGTCTGCTCATGTCTACCTCTCTAATTATCTATCTATCTATCTATCTATCTATCTATCTATCTATCTATCTATCTATCTCATAACTATCTGCCTGTCTGCTCATGTCTACCTCTCTAATTATTTATCTATCTATCTATCTATCTATCTATCTATCTATCTATCTATCTATCTCTCTCTCTATCTATCTCTATTTATTGGCCTAACTCAGGCTCATCTTTCTATCCAGCTGCTACACCAGTGCCAGTAACTGCAGAGGTTGCCCATTCACTTTCCACTTAGGATGCCTTCACACTCTGCGGATTTGGTTGCAGAAATTTCCGCAACTGAAAATGAGTTCAATTCATGTGCATGGAGCTTGCAGAAATCCATGTGCTTGCCTCCCCCTTTTAAATCAATGGAACTGATTTCCAGTAGTGGAAATTTCTTCAACAAAATCTGTAGCTTGTGAAGCCACCCTTATGGTATGCTCGCACAATGGATTTTGAAAATCCGATCCCAGAAATCAGCGCCAAATCCATGCTGATTTTAAAAGTGGATTTGTAAGGCATTTTTTATGTTTTTGGTGTGTTTTTGACCCTTTTTTGTGCTTTTTTGAGGGGTGTATACTTTAATGCAAAACTTGATTTTTTTTTTTGCTGCTTCCTATTCATTTCATTGGGAGATTCATCATGGATTCTGTGCCAAGATAGGGAATACTGCTTCTTTTTTTCAGTAGAAACAGGTGCTGCTTCCCATTCAAAGGAGTGGAAGGCCGCTTGGAGTCTTTTAAAAATGCCATGTGAATGGGCCCTAAGAATTGAATTTAAACTTGTAACTCTCTCCACAAACCTCTCCACAGTGCTGCACTATCCTATATCTCCTCCCTCATCTTTGTCTAACACACGTTCCCTCTGCTCTGTGAACAATCTAAAGGAGGGTTTAGACTGTGTGATGTAGCAGCCGATGGTCGGGAAGCCAGCGTTCCATCCCGACAGTCGGCTGTTCATTTGGTGAAGGAGACTGACATGCAGCGATCTCCTTCACTGTATGACGAGGGGTCACTATTGTGTTCCTTTGTCCCCATACAGTATCATTGGTTCTGGGCAGCAGATCGGTGGCACATTTACACAGGCAGATTGTCTGCCCAATAACTTAACTTTCCACTCACTTTTTCTAGACTTTGTGCTGAGCTAGTTCTCTGCACTGTCCTTTCCTGAACAATCAGATTAATTCCCAACATCCACAGTTTTAATCCCTCTCCGTCATTTGACGTACATGGTGAAAGGCAGGGGCACATTGGCCATAGACCTTACAGGAAAATTTCCCGGTGGGCCGATGCCCCAGAGGGCCGTCCAAGCCCTCCTCTCTGCTGCTGGCCAGGTACATAATAAACTCTCAGCAGTAATTAACTCTGTGAGAATAAGACCTTATTCACAGGTCCGCAATGTCGTCCGCATGTATTCCGCAATTCTGCGGAATACATGCGGACCCATTGACTGTGAATGGGGCACGGAACGATGCGGAGAGCACACACTGTGCTCTCCGCATCAGTTTTTGCGGAGCACGCCGCCGATCTTACGGCCGCAGCTCTGCAAAAAAGTTGAGCATGTCCTATTCTTGCCCGCAATTGCGGACAAGAATAGACATTTCTATGGGGCTGCCGGCCAGGTGTGTTTATGGATCCGCAATTTGCGGATCCATAAACACTACGGACGTGTGAAATAGGCCTAAGGTACTCAGCCAGTGACCGCACATGCCCTACTGAATTCAAATGCTGTGGCCACATCTGACCTCCTAAGCCCCCTGCCCCATATCTTAATCAGAGACAAATGGAGAAGGAGGACAAAAAATGTTATCTAGTGATGGATATGGCTACCACAGAAGGACAGCTTTTGGGAAATATATTGTGCAGCACTGTGGTATATCATTCTACTGGGACGGTATATTGCGCTATGATTTTTCGAACCCCGGCTATTTGTGTTGCCCCACCTTCTGTCAATTTGGACCCCCCCCCCCCCATAAAACATGGGGCCAATTTTAGTTTTTTTTTCCTGGGCCACTTTAAGTTCCCAGTCCGCCCCTGCTGGAAGGGTTATGAAGTAGACACTAGAGCTGAGTCTGCTTCACTCAAGGCAGGTGCTGACACCTGTCAGCAATGGCACTGATCATAATTCTGAGGTATTAACATAATAAAAATATTATAAAAATATTTAAAAAAATATTGAAAATAAACTTAAAGGGCATCTGTCAGCAGATTTGTACCTATGAAACAGGCTGACCTGTTACACATGCGCTTGGCAGCTGAAGGCATCTTTATTGGTCCCATGTTCATATGTGTCCGCATTGCTGAGAAAAATGATGTTTTAATATATGCAAATGTGCCTCTAGGAGCAACGGGGGCGTTGCCATTACACCTAGAGGCTCTGCTCTCTCTGCAACTGCCACGCCTTCTCCACTTTGATTGACAGGGCCAGGCAGTGTAAATGTGAAAAAAAAAATTCCCAATACTAGAATTGTTGTTTTTGGTCCGTTTACCTACCTAAATAATAAATGAAAAATTATCAAAAAGTCATATGCCCCCCAAAAGGGTACCAATAAAAACAACTCACCCCATAAAAAGCAAACCTTCATTACCAGAAAAAAACAAAAGTTATAGGTGTCACAGTTTGTTGACACAAAGCATTTTTTTAAGATTTTTAATTTTTTAGCTATGTATATATTTAGTATCACCAATAACTGTACTGACGTGAAGTGTAAAGGTGACCTGTCATTGTTATCGTACAATTAATGCCATGAATCAGAGAACCAAAAATCAATAGCAGGATTGCAATTTTATTCTTTCTATCCCATAAATATTTTTTTTTACAGTTTACCAATACATTACATGTAACATTAGTTGGTAAAATTAAAAAAATACAACTCATGTGGCAATATCAATGGAAAAGCAAAACCTTATGGCTCTTGAAGCTGGGGATGAAAAAACGAAAAAAAAAAAAAAGCATTAAATGGCTGTGACGGGAAGGGGTTAAGCGTACCCTAAAAATGTATCTTTTTTCAGAAATCCATTACCCTAAATTCACAGCGACCCCCAAGCCCCTTGTATCCCTCACACTTCATATCTATACATATACAGGCTGATGACAGGCTCCTGCAGTTTTATGTGTACTTTTTAGTATAACAGATGGCAGTACCATTGTACAGGACATTCTTACTTATTGTGTTCCCCCTATTTCTTCATAGATTGTTAGCTCTTGTGAGCAGGGCACATGCCCTTATTGCTTGACGTGTGCATTAGTAATTAGTATCTTACTCTGTAAGGTTTGATTTCCTTTATACTGCTAAACATGCGTTCTGAATTGTAAAGTGATAAGAAATACATTGACTATATGTATACGGTATATATATTTATTCTTCATATGTGACATTCTTCATCAATCTGTTCCCGCCTTGTGCTTTTGCTGGAGGCACAGACGTAGAAGGTTGTACCATGTCTATATGAAGCTGCCACTGATTGTCCTGGAGTAGGATGGATGGAGCCAGGCGGGATGAAGACTCTCTTGTGATTCTCACAGTTCTTTGTCTTGTAAATGTGACTTGGCCTCGGGTCATTCTGGCTGGTTCCCCACCAAACCCCTCTCCTCTTCTTCTAAACCCTATGAATGGAAACTGCAGTAAGGGCTGGCTAATCCTCCACTCATTTCAGAGACTACAATGTATAGGTAAAACTAACCCAGGAAATATGAACTGATGTACAGTTGAGCAGGAAGGACATGCGCTCTGTATACAGCACACTGGGGATTCTTGTTAATATGTGAAAGCAGAACATTGCGTCTTTCCAGGCTCTGCTATACTGTATCCATTAGCAATGCCACTGTGCTCATGAATTAACCAAATGTGTAGTCTGCTGCCAGAGGATAATCTTCCTGCATCATCCATAATGCTTACCGTGCACTACAGTGGTAGTAGTAGCCAGAGAGGCACATCTTCATAAAGATATAATAATATAGCAATAGTTATCTACCACATTGAACGTCTTGCTGGTTTTATGTATTTGCATGCACAATCAAATCAGGGGCGTAGCTAGAAGTGACTGGGCCCCACAGTAAATAAATATTTGTATGGGCCCCCCCATGCTTCACAACTCTTTCTGCCCGCTGTTCCGCCTTGTACTAGTGCTTATTATGGCATATATAAGCGCACACCCTCTGCATATATAAGAGTAATAAAATAAGCAGTAGTAGAGGTGTCAAAAAATAACTTTCATTTGATTGCTCTAACATCTAAAGGGAAAAAAAAGAATTTAAAAAACCTGCTGTTTCTCTAGATGACTTATGCTGATAGAAGTGTTAATAGAGTCTCAAATGTCTACCCTACCTTTACAGACCTTTGAGACTCTATTAACGCTACTATAAACATAAGATAGATACCTGCCACAATTTCACTTCTCAGTATCTGTGAAAGACAAGACACGAATTAGAGCAGCTACCCTACTTTTATAGACTTTTGAGACTATTAACACTCCTATCAACATAAGGTCATCTAGAGAAAGAGCAGGTTTTTAAAATTCTTTTTTTCCTTTAGGTGTTAGAGCAATCAAACGAAAGTTATGTTTTTACACCTAAAGGAAATTCTTTTTTTTAAAAACTGCTGTTTCTCTATATGACTTTATGTTGATAGAAGTGTTAATAGAGTCTCAAAGGTCTATAAAAGTAGGGTAGCTGCTCTAATTCTTTTCTTGTCTTTTACAGATACTGAGAAGTGAAATTGTATCAGGTATCTATACAGAGCACTTCCTCTGTAAACCAAAACCTCAAGAACTGACAGAAGAAGAGTAACATCCTTAGTTAGCTCCCAGAAGTCTTTGCACGCAACTTCCTTTAAAAAAAATAAAAATAAAAAAGGTTGTGAGTGGAATCTGTCATCCTGGCTTCCTATTCAGGCTCAACTTGTATAGCATATATAGCATTGTAATACGTATGTGATCTTGTGTGCTGGTTTATTCTATTTCATGTTATATATTATAATATATATAAAACAAAATCTAGTATTCTATACTACCTATAGTATACACACACACACACAGTATCTGACTATCTATCTCTAATCTGCTATTGTATACTACCTCTAGTAAAGTATCTCTGCTTAGTGTCTGTAATAAGGAAAAGATAACGATTACTTAAATTTATAATCATGAAATGTAAAAAATACAGTGTAGAAATAAATAATTGTAGAGGAAAGGTATATATTTTTGTGTTGTCATTATACCCTTCTCTTTGATACCGCCTGTAACCGAGTGACAGAATGACGTCAGTGCAGTCAGTTGCTTGTATTGTGCATTCTGTGATAGGTTGCATTGTCTTTTATTTTTGGCAGGTTTCCTTATTGTTTTGTGCACACATCCTCTTACCACCTGCTGCCCCCTGGTGGTAGTGTTGACCTATTGCAGGTCCTGGAACAAATCCACAGACAAAAACACCTGTTATCACTCACATGGTGGCCATTTTGTGCGCTCAGCCAGTGGCACTCATGAGTTAAAGCTGTCATGAGGCTTGTCCTATATTCACAAGATACTGGTTTACATATATTACACCCCAGTAAGTGCTAATTCAGCTACTAGTTGTTATGAATTTGCTTCAATGAAAAGAAATGTCCCTTTGTTGCTGTAACGTGGTTCAGTTAGTGTATCTGAGCCTATCATATGTGATAACATCTACTGATTTACTGTATCTAATCCTATCATTTGTGATACTGTCTGCTAAAAATGCATATCTAAGCCTCACATGTTCAATTAGTGTGGCCACTTTCATAACCCCAAAAAGGAAGACATACCACCCCTAAAGAGAGGACATCTTACCCGGAATAGTGGAGCGCACTACTACAATAGACATCATACAGAATACCCTTGTATAATATCCATCATCATAGGGTCTCCATCCGCTACCAGCGTTCCACAGTGAAGCTGGATCTATTGGAGGGTGAGTGCTGGATGGTGGTCGCACTAGTCATAGCCCCCATAACATTTCCAGGCACAGTTAGAGCCCCCATAACATTGCCAGCCACATTTAGGACCCTCATAACATTTCTAGACAAATCAGAGCCCCCATAACATTGCCTTCCACACTTAGAGCTCCCATTACAGTCACAGTCTGAGCACTATAATATTTTGAGGTGCAGTCAGAGCCACCATTATGGGCTTCCCGGCTCTCGACTGCATAGGGTTGCCACCTTTTCCAACAAAAAATACTGTCCGAACGTCTGGTCATCCTATGTTCAAGTCCCTCTGCTGAGCTAATCCTATCATGTGTGATACTAAGCTTCTCATGTGATACCTTCTGCTGTGCTCTTTATCTAATGGCGTTTTTATACTGTCAGCTGAGCTGTGTATCTAATCTTGTCATGTGTGATACATAGGGTTGCCACCTTTCCCAACAAAAAATACTGTCCGAACGTCTGGTCACCCTATGTTCAAGTCCCTCTGCTGAGCTAATCCTATCATGTGTGATACTAAGCTTCTCATGTGATAACTTCTGCTGTGCTCTGTATCTAATGGCGTTTTTATACTGTCAGCTGAGCTGTGTATCTAATCTTGTCATGTGTGATACATAGGGTTGCCAACTTTCCCAACAAAAAATACTGGCCAAGTTAAGCCACACCCAAAGGGGATGTGGTTGTGGGGCTTGGCCTAACACAGGGTGTTAAGTCGCTGTCATACTGTGGCTCCCAGTAATATTAATGCCTTCTTTAGTGCCCCCCCCCTGCTCAGTAATAGTAATGCCTCCATTAGTGCCCCCCAGTAATAGTAATGCCCCATTAGTGCCCCCCAGTAATAGTAATGCCTCTATTAGTGCTCCCCAGTAATAGTAATGCCCCCATTAGTGCACCCCAATAATATGAATGCCCCCATTAGTGTGCCTCAGAATTAATGGGCCCCCAGTAAGAATAATGCCCCGATTAGTGCCCCCTTCTCTGCTACTGCAAAAAAAAAAGCACTCACCTCCTCCATTTGCTCCCACCGTGGTGAACACTAACTGCTGACTGGACAGGTCCTGTCCTGCCTATCCACTCAGCAGCGAATGTTCACAACAGTGCCAGCAAATGGATGAGGTGAGTGCTTTTTTTCCCTTAACACAAGTGGGGGGAGTTAAAGAATGTCCTAATGAGCGCTCCACAATGAAAGCACCCATTAGTAACAGTCCTCGTAGAGAAAATACCGGCAATTAATACTGAACGTCACCGGCAAGGCCACTAAAATACCAGCCTTGCCGGTGAGATACCGGCCCGGTGACAACCCTAGTGATACATTGTATATCAGATTTACAAACGCCCCCTGTGATATGAACAAGCAGGAAACTTTCCTGTCATCTTGAGCTGATTCCCCTTATACAATATTTCATGTGACAAGGAACTATGACGTTTGAAGTTATAATTGAAAGTAAACGGCAGGTGTGATTTTGCATGAATGACTAAGAAATCTTTCTATGAAGAAATGACAGAATTCTAATCTTCTCTAGAAACGAGACTGAATGGTTTCATGTTAAGCTAAGGCTTAAATGGAATCTGTCAGCAGTTTTGCAGGGTAGTGGTCATGGTGAGCTGGGTATTTATACGATTATTGGTTCTTTTCTTACTGGCAGGATTGAGAAACTGAACTTTTTTTCTGCCAAGTACTACTTCCCAGCCCCTCACCACTGCATGACGGTAGTAATAGTCTCTTGGACACCATAGCTGTCTCTCAGAGCAGAGAGGAGTGGTGGTGAAACAGCTCAAAACAGAAGGCAACCACCATTCTTGCAGAATAAAAATGCAGTTTCTCAGTCCTGCTGATAATAAAAGCTGTGATAAAGGTTTACCTACATGGCCCCAACTCCTGCATAGTGCTGTCAGCAATTTTGCAGAGTGAAAACTGTTGACACAATAGTAAATGTGGGCCCTAACACAAGGTGGATTTACAGTGCTCGATTGTTGGACAGAACACTGGGAATGAACGTTCCTGCAAACAGTCATTCCCGAGTGAAGCGCGCGTTCATTAGGTGATCCTGTCGTTCATGCAGGCAAACCAATAATTGTTTCTGGGCTGCAGATTGGCGGTCTAAACAGCTATCTGTTGCCCAGAATTAGTGCAGCTGTATGAGGACGAGCGATGGCAGTAGCGATCCCTCATCTTCATACTGTGAAGAAGATCGCTGCTTGTAAATACAGCAGTCTCCTTCACCTAATGAGCAGCCGACTATTGGGAAGGAATACTTCCTTCTCAACAACTGGCTTTCTGAGCGGGGCATGTAAACCCGCCTACAGTCAGTATTCCTTAATCCAGTTTGTGATTATCCAAAAACACTGAACATCCAATCAGAATCAATGAGGAAAATCCTGTGGCGACAGTAGATTGTACTGCACATGCATCCATTTTTTATGTATTCATGTAATTGATACAGACTACTGTATAAACTAAAAAGAAATGACTTATAGTTTATATCATGTTTTATGTTAAACGTTAGTGTAGTTTCCCTGGCGGACATCTGTCTATATAAATATTTTCTAATGCTATTTCTTACCTAGAAATACTCATTTTTGTCTTTAGCCCATTTAGAGAGGTAAAGAAAATTTTTAAAATCATTTATTTATTTTTTCTTTAAAGCACATTACTGTATTGTTGGCCTAACCTCCCGAGAACAGCAGGTTTGGCCAATGTGTATGGGGAGCTCCTAACTCTCACAGGACAGATGATGTTGGGAAACAGAACAATCAGGTGAAATAAATATTTTTGCCTGATCCTTTTGTTCAATCAGGAGATAAGTGTCTAGCAGCGTCTTTTTCCTCTCTTTCCATTTAATACACATACATGTTCGGCTGAGCTGATTGTGTATGGGGGAACCGGGAGGGAGTCAGGAGACTGAGCTGATTGTTCGACCAACAGCTATTGAATGTGTATGGCCACCCTAACACTTTGGTCATGCCTACAAACTTTGCAAAACCTACTTCTGCCCAGGTGCCAATTCATTGCAGAAACATCATTGTACCTGTTTTGGCAGTAACCCTATTGGATCTTACATCTCCCCTGCATTTCAGTCTGCCTCGTATCTCCCTGTGTGTGCTGTCTAAAAGAGCACAACTTTCATTTTACTACAATGGTTCTCAATCAGCCATTCCCAGAGTGTTGACAGTAAATAAGTTTTGTGATTCAGAGTGGTAATCTACCTTCATGCGCTGACTAACATTGCTATAACTGCCGTGGCCCTGCTTCTCATTCTGCCTCTCATCTTCCCTTCAAGTGCTGGCTAAACAACAACCTGTTTGTTTCCCATAGCAAACAATCACAGCACATCTTTCACTTTTGCTCATATCAGCCAATCACAGCACAACTTTTATTTTACTACAGTGCTTCTTACAACGCTGTAAACTTATGTTTACCAACCTGTGACTCTCCGGCTGTTGCAAAACTATAACTCCCATCATGCCCCAAGCCTGCATCCATCAAGGTGGTGGGAGATTAGCAAAAACTGGAGAGTCGAAGGCTGGGGAACATTGGTTCTAAAGTAGGTGATATCACAGCTTATCTACTCCCTCCTGAGCTCTTCACAGGTCGTAGAGCGTGCCTGGAAAACTCTTTCAATGAGACCCTCCCCCCCCCCCCCGACCACTGTGTCTGTGGCCCATGGCGGCTGCTGTAAAGTATATTTCCCTAATGCTTCCACACCCGTACTGATAGGAGCTTGATCCCTCCTCCCAAGGACGGGAAACAACAGCGGAAGCAAAAAGTAAAAGACACCTCCTTCTTCCTACTCCAGTTGTTTCCTGTCCCTCAGGATGAGTGGAAGTCTTGCCAGTGCTCCGGCTGGAAGTGGTCGCTCAGAATAGGATCCTTCCCCTCCTTGGGAGGGCTGAGCAGGGGACAGAGGTACCAGGTGCAGCTGGGCTCTCCTTCTCTGTCCCTTGGTGTAAGTCCTGCTTTGGGCATCCTGGGCTGTCCATACCACTGGGTAGATGGGATTGACGCCTTGCGCGTCTTTGCAGATGGAATCCTCTGTGGGCAGGAGGATTCCGGAGGCACGCCGCATTGCCCTTCCTCAGCAATTCTGGTCGCGTTTCCGGAGGCCGCTGACATCATCGCGCATGAGGACCGGCCAGTGAGCGTGGCCAGGAGGAAGCGTGGCGGGCTTTCGGAGTTCGGCGTGGGGGAGGAGGTACTAAGTGCAGGAGTGCTGGTGTTGGTACTATTCCCTTGGGGTCTAGTTTGCTAACCTTATGTATGTACCCCAGGTAAAGGAGGCTGGCTCTGCAAAGTCCATGGGTGATGAATCTTCAAAAAAGAGATGTGTTATGTGCAGGATAAGCCTTCCCTGCTAGTAAAAAGCCGCTATGTCCACACTGCACTAAGAAGGTGGTAGCGGAAGAGTTGCCGTCCTTTATGGAATACCTAAAAACCCTTATTAGGGATGAGGTTATATTTGGCTATTGACTAACGTATGGCACCCACCTCTCCCCATCCGTCTACTTCAAAATCGCTGGTAGAGCTTTTTTCAGGGGACTCTGACTGCTCCGGTTGTCCTTCATGTTCCCCTGAGGATACAGAGTTTCTGTTTGAAACTATAAAGCAACTATGATGGGGAATGGAAGACCTGAAAAAAGACCAGTTTCTAAAGCCTTCAGATGTAAATTCCTGTTTACAGATTCAAATTGTGAGGCATGGGATAGAAACCACTAGAATTGATGCCCCGGTAGCTAAAATAAAATAAAAATTAAAAAAGATCCTCCCTCCCCTTTGAGGACATGGGGTTACTGAAGGACCACATGACAAAAAAGGTGTAGGGCTCCTCTAAAAAATTTGGGGGTCGGCTAGGTTTAGACCTGCTATTGTTGCCTCCCTTTCTGTGCGGATTATCCAGACGGAAAACCATTGGCAGCCGGCTCCCCCAACCCCCCCCCCCCCTCCGGGAAAAGATCATATATCCTCTCTCCATGTTTTAAAACAGGCCTCAAATTATTTGCCGATTTGGTGCGACTTTCGCCAGGTCTACAGCTCTTTTAAACTCCCCCTATAGAGCCATAAAGTTAAAGGCCTGGTCAGGTGCTGGGCTATTCCCTGCGTGGGGGATAGACTTTTGGGGCTGCATTGGATGATATTCTAGATAAAGTCTGGAAAAAAAAAAAAGGGGGGGGGGGGTTTAATCTAACTCCTGTTTTTTTCAACAGAGGGTAAATTTTCTTTTTTTTTTCATTCCCAAGCTAAGTTTAAACAAAACAAAAGGAGTCCTTAGGTAGATGGCAATCCTCTAGGAGCCGAGGTAGGGGATTTTTATTCAATCTCAATTCCTCTTTCATGAAGTCCTAATGACGCCAGACTTTCAAGATTGGGCCAATCTTGGGATTCTATAAGAGCCTTCCCCTGGGTCTTAAATCTAGTTGGCTCAGGTCACAAAATAGAGTTCCGTTCTTTGCCGCCTGTAAGATTCCTTACAAACAAGGTTTTTTTTTCTGATCCTGTCAAACAGAAAGCTCTAGAATCAGATTTTTTTTTTAAAAAAAGGAAAACAAAATAAAAAAATAATAATGTGTAATTTCAAAGGTCCGATAGACCACCAGGGACAAGGGGTTACTCTCCCTCGTTACTGATAAAGAAACCAAGTGGAAAGTTCAGGCCAATTTTCAATCTGAAATACCTAAACCAGTTTGTTATTTACAAAAAAAATTCAAAATTGAATCAATAAAGTCTGCAGTAAATCTCCTTCTTCAAGGTTCTACATGGTAACAGTCGATGGGCCAGATGCCTTTTAGCATGCGCCCATCCACAGAGAAAGTCAAAAATATCTCAGGTTTGTTGCCTACATAGAAGGAAGACTCTGTCACTTTTAGTACCAAGCAGGGCCGGACTGGCCATAGGGCAGATCGGGCATTTGCCCGGTGGGCCGGGCCAAACGTTAGCTGATAATCAGGGGCGGACTGGGCCGGGGCCTCTCTGTGTTGCTACTGTCTGACTCTGTCACCTGTTGTCACGTCCTGGCCGGCCGGAATGAATCATCGCGCTCCATGGCTCCAGCTTGCAGAGGGAGACAGACGGCCGTGAAGGTGTGCTGCCGGCGGCCTATCAGAGAGGCCGCCGGACCGACACAGATGGCGCGAAGACGTCTTCGCGCCGCCACGTCAGAGTCACTGCCGCTGCGCTGCCGAGTGGCACTGTCAGGACGGGAGACGCGATTAAGACAGGTGCAAGAGGTAAGTATTTTTTTTTTCTTTTTCTCTTCTCTCAGTCTCAACTTAATGGCTACAGGGAGGCCTGGGGTCTGGACTTTGGCACATTATAGGGGGGGGGGCCTGGAGCCTGGACTCTGGCAGGCACAATATAGGGGGCCTGGACTCTGGGGCACATTATAGGGGGCCCTGGCCTGCACTTTGGCACATTATAGGGAGGGGGCCCTGGCCCTGGACTCTGGCACATTATAGGGGGGGCCCTGGACTGATATATTATAGGGGGGCCCTGGACTGGCACATTATAGGGGGGGCCTGGACTCTGGCACATTATGGGGGGGGGCCCTTGACTGACACATTATAGGGGGGGCCTGGACTCTGGCACATTATAGGGGGGGGGGGCTATCATACTGGAACATTATAGGGGGGGGGCTATCATACTGGCACATTATAGGGGGGGCCTATTGGCTACTGGCACATTATAGGGGGGCCTATCATACGGGCACATTATATGGGGGGCCTATAGCTACTGGCACAATATAGGGGGGGACTATGGCTACTGGCACATTATAGGGGGGCTTATTGGCTACTGGCAGTCGGGCACTTATAGAGGGGGCCTATGCTACTGGCACATGTTGATGATGGGGGGAGTCAGGCTACTGGCACATGATTGGGGGCTCTGGCTACTGGCACATTATTGGGGGACATCTATGGGGGCAGTTCTTACTGGCACATTATTGGTGGGCACTATAGGGGCTTCTACTGAGGCCACAAAGAATGGTTATTTTATATGGGGGCTCTGTATAGGGGCATTTTATACTGGGACACATTATGGTGGTTACTATGGGGAAGGTGAGGAGTACTATGGGGTCATCTACGGGGTCACTGAGAAGGGGTATTTTATACTTACAAATTATGGGGGACACTGAGGGCATCTACTGGGGCACTATATAGGGGGCATTTTATACTGGTACATTATGGGGGGCACTAGGAGGGAGGGGGGAGAGGAGCGCTATGGGGGCATTTACTGGGGGCACTATGTAGGGGTATTTTATACTGGCACATTATGGGGGCATTATGGGGACATTAGCTCAGCTGGGGGCATTACAAGGTGGTATTTTTTGCACTGTCTATTATAAGAAGAATTATAACTACTGGGGGGACATTATGGTGGTCTTTATTACTCCCCCATGGTATGAGCCCCCTAGTATCAGCACCAGCCTCTCCCTGCTCTGCTGTCCCTCTGGACCTTCTCCAAATCCTTATTATGAAATATTTCTCATTAGGATAAAACACATCAGCTCCGCCAAGCCCCGGCCAAAGTGTGGAAGTGGTGTCCGAGATAACCAAGGGTCAAGCCAAGTAATCGTAAGTTTTCATAGGAAATATATTTATGTTATACACATATAGCATACACTGTGCCCCACAATATACAGTTTCTTCTGCAAAAGTCATCAAGTGTCATGGGGGGGGGGGGGGCTTATTGTTTTTGCGCCCCAGGGCCCCATTTCACCTTGAACCGGAAACATAGAGTCTCCAAATATCTTTAGCATCCTCAAACCTGAAGGAATTGACAGCGGCCTCCCTAAGCCTGGAACCAACTATCCAACACCACCATGTCAAGGTACTTTCGAACAATGCAACGTCTATGGCATATCTAAATCGTCAGAGAGGAACGAAAGCAAGTCCTTGGCAGCTATCTCAAAAATGATATTCAAAGGGGGAGAGGAGAACCCAAAGTCCATCTTGGCGGTTCATTTTAAGGAGAAGAAAATATTTAGTGGATGTTCTCAGCAGACAATCTCTCAGAGAGGGGGAATTGTCATTGAATCTAGACAGATTCAGACAAATTTCACAGAAATAGGGACTTCCAGTCTGGGATCTACTCACATCAAGGCAGAACAGGAAGGTAGAAAATTTATATTCCATCTGCCCCAGGAGAATCTAAATAAGATAGACGCTCCCTCGTTACCATGGCCCAGGGGTCTTCTCTACGCATTTCCACCATTCTCTCTAGTCAAGGATGCTGATGAAGATATGAGAAGAAGAGTCACAGGTTATAATGATTACCTTGTATTGACCAAGGAGGCCTTGGTTTCCCTTGCTTAAAAACCTCTCGGCAGGGGAACCCTGGATTCTGCCCAGATTCCGGACCTCCTCCTTCAGGGTCCTGCCCTTCACCCCAACGTACAGAGCATTACATTTAATGGCTTGGAAGTTGAATGGGGCTTGGTTAAAAAAAAAAAAAAGTTTTCTGAGGCTGTCAGAATAGTAGAAAGCAAATCACTTCAGAAATGTATCTGCAGCCTTTTGTCATTTGCAGGTTACTGTTGGGATCCTCAGAGCAGTTTGGTTGTAGCCTTGATATTAGATTCCCTGCAATCAGGATTCAATGGGGGGCTTAGAACCAGTGCCTTAAAAGTTCAGGTTCTGCTTTTTGTGCCTTACTGGATATCAAAGTGTCAGAGATTCCCCTAGTTGGTAGATTCCTAAAAGGTATAAGCAGTTTACGTCCCTCTTTTTTTATGAAAGTCCCCTTTGGGATCTAAACTTGGTCCTCTTGACTCATGTCCTTGCCTTTTGAGCCCCTTTCAGATTTATCCCTAAAAATTTTGACTCTAAAAACCACCTTATTGCTATAACAATGGCCGAGTGGGTGGGGGAGTTCCAGGCTTTCTCCTGTAAACAACCATACCCCACTGTTCTGGATGATAGAGTGATTCTCTGTCTCCCCCCTGCTTTTCTGCTAAAAGTTTTTTCAAATTTTCCCTGCCAGCAGGAAATTGTATTACCACCTTTTTGTAAATCCTAACTTCAGATCGGAGAAAAAGGTTCACCATCTATAGGTCCGAAGATGTCTTCTAGCGTACCTTAGGGCCACAGATTCCTTTAGGTGTCTGACCATCTCCTTGTCTAGTTTCAGGGAAAGTATAGGGGTCTTGGAGCTTCTAGGCTTCAATAGCCTGTTGGATAAAACTGACCATCATCCTTTGTTATAAAGAAAGCAAAGTCTCTCCTCCCTTGGGGTTGAAGGCCCATTCCACGAGAGCTTTGTCCACCTCTTGGGCTGAGAGGGGGGCTGCCTCGATGGATCGTATATGTAGGCAGCCACATGGTCTATCCCCATGAACTTCTTTTAGACATTATAAACTTGACTTTATGGCTAGCCAGGATCTGGCTTTTGGACGTATAGTCCTTTCGGCTGTGGTCCCTCCCTAAAATAATCTCTTCTCTGAAAATCTCCTATCAGTGTCGGTGTGGAGGCGTTAGGGAGAGATGACAATTACTCTTACCGGTAATTTGATTTCCTGTAGCCTCCACAACGGCACTGGGATTTTCCCCCCCTTAAAAAAAAAAAAAAAAAAAAAAAAAGGAGATGTATACACATTTATAAGTGTTGTTCTAATTCACAAATTGTGTTTATTTAATGTTGTTATGTATTTCTTCGGTTCTCTGTTATTAACTGGAGTAGGAAGGAGGAGGTGTCTTTTTATTTGGACTTGTTTCCTGTCCTTGGGAGGCGGGATCAAGCTCCTATCAGTGTCATTGTGGAGGTTACGGGAAATCAAATTACCGGTGAGAGTAATTGTCATCTTTCTATATTTTGTTAAGAACAGTTCAGGCAAGATGGCAGCCCCCATAATTATATTCAGGAAACAGTTTAACAAAAATCCAAAATATCAGAAAATAAAAACAGAATATAAAAAAATTACTTGTTGCTATCTAGTTTTAACTGGCAAAAAAAAAAAAAAGATTGCAGTAACACATTTCCTGTAAGGTAACAGCACAACAGTCACAAGCTGTTAGGAATCTTCTGAATTTATTCATTCCTGTACACCAAAGAAAACTTTATTACTGAAGACCATGGAAAGAACCAGGGAGCAAATATTACATGAAGAAGAAACAAGGCACATGAGAAGCCATACATTTAACGTTATAGCTAGTGATGTCACCGGCAGGTGATTATCAGATCCAGACTTGTTAGTGCTTATTAGCAAATCAAACAACTGCAGCTCACATTAGATGTGACCATCAGTGGTGTAAGTTACCTTACAGTGATTACATGTGGCAATGTCGCCCCCTAGTGCCATTTTTGTTTAGCGACCTATCATGCCAAGCTTAAAAAGAATCATGTTTTATATATTTAATATTGTCCTCCTGACATTATAGCATCGATATAACTCTCAACATTCTGTTCCTTTCATAAATGACCCCAGGATAACGTGCACAATCTTCGGGATTGGCTGACGGTGCTAATGGCTGAAGAGGTGGAAGGGTTAAAGCCTCAGCATCTATAAGTGCAAACGATCATCTATGTGTCTCTGTTCTGTTGAATATTAAATTAAAAACTCAACTTGTGGATCTTACCTAAAGTAGAATGTACGTTATGATATGTCACGAGAGAAGAGCTTGGTCTATGGTTTTGCCTTGGACTCCTCAATGTAATGTTCTGTAACAGGATTCAACCTTTGGCACTGCTTAGAGATTGGAATCTCCAGCAGAGAAATAATGGCGACTTACAGTAAACCAAAGCTGATTGGCAGTTTCCATCTCTCAGGCACAATGTATTGCAATTGTTGTATGTTGGATTCCACATTGTGGACGTCTCCAGCCAATGGTCATGGAGGTTGGCCACGTTTGGGAAGTAGTAAAGGTCCTAGCTTGATGACCTTTTCTTTTGGCATCTACTGACATGATTATACATTTAGGTTGGATTCCCCTTTAAATTGTTCTCCTAAATAGTCGCCATTTTTGCATCATCCTGTTACATAGTTTACATTTTGTGTTTCGTTATATTCCTCCTGATGGTGCATGGGTGATTGCAAGCTCTTGTATTTTATGGCAGTCTTGTGTCAGTCTACTGTGTTGTGATCCTATATCATTCACTGGGGTCACTGCATCCACACTTTCTCTTGCCTCCTGTAAGTTTATTACTTTTTGCTACGATACTAAGAAACCATAGGAAAATGTTGAACCGGCTTCAGCCCAGACAGACGAGAATAATATGTAAAACCCAGGAGGTCTGTCATAAACTGGCATTTCCCCCCCATCACGTCACTAAGGAATGTACTGAAATAACTCTGTACAGATTACAGCTGAAATATACATTAGCGATGTCCGCTGTCATCCCCGCCATAGCCAGCTCTCTCTCAGTTTTACAAATAGTCATTTCGTTTTCTCTGCAGGTAGGATGGTGACTGGATCTGTCTGCACCTCGGCGTCACACATTCGCTTTGGCCCCTGGAATGATCAAAATGGTAGAGTTCAGTACTGTTGGGTAGTATACACATCAGATAATCAGAAGGATATAACACACTTCCCATATTACCCCTTCCCTGTGCCATCAGGGCAGCCACTCATAAATAGTAGATCATTGGGAAACCCTCAGGTCAGTAGTACTTATTTTATTTCATCACATCCCCTTTTCCCCCCAAGGTTTTTAAATGTCTTGGACAATCCCTTTAAGTGACTGGAATCTGCCTCATCACCCTTGACACATTTATGGTCAACTTACAATGGCTTTGAAGAAGCTGCCCAGGGACTGCCTCTTCTCTGTCTTCTTCAGCTGGCCCTCTTTGAATGCCCCTACTGCATTATCCACTTGCACTGAGTCTGGAGAATGGAACTGTGCAGAAGCAGCAATCTCGGCACTCTCTCGGCTCTCCTGCTTGTTCAGTTTCTCTGCTGAAGCTTTCTTCTCCTTCATGTTGTCTTTTCCCTTCTGTGGTGGTGGTGGTGGAGGAGGTTCTACGACAGCAGTAACCACTGTCTTCTCGTTCTTACTGACCTCCACTCCATCTGTGATGTCCAGAGTCTGCAGGGATAAAATTTTATAAATGCAATAACCTTATATTAACTATGCAATGCTTATGTACAATCTATGCTTTCTGCTGATTGGATGAGAATTGGGTTATCTACTGTATCGGGTGGACGTCAGGGGCTTCAGGTCACATTGGAATCACAAGGTTCTGTTCATAGAAGCACTCCATCGTGTTGGAAAATCTTTGTGTGGCAACCAGTAGAACACAAAAGGGTCTGAGATGACAGTGACCCGAGAATCCGACTTCTTTTAATTTAGGATATTCAGTACTCTAATAGGGTAATACTCATGTTATTATTAATGTTAATGCTTGAAAGAAAATCTGCTATCTGCTAGATGGAAATCAAACAAATTGTTGTTGACAGATCTGTTGCTGCTTGTTGCACCGAGTAGCTTAAAATTCTCATTTTTTTTTATTTGCTACACATTGGGATTTGTTAGCAATTTAAAAAAGTTACATCTCAACGTCTTTTATGAACTGGAAGCACATGCACCATGTAAAACCAATTTGACAGAAATGTAATAAGACTTAAATAAAAAAAATATATATATTTTAGTTAAAGGGAATCTGTCACCTGCCTATCACCATTTTTTTCCTTTAGCCATGTGTAATAAAGTACCTTATATCTGGACCTGTTCTTTTTGCTTTGTCTCTTGTCATTTTCCTTAAAAACAGATTTTTCCATTATGCAAATTAGGATCCAAGATGCCCAGAGGGGCGTTTTTTCTCTGCCAAGGAGCCCAGGAACACCCCCCCTGATGTGCCCAGCCCGCCTAAATTTGAATCCACAAGAACGCCTCCAGCAGCAGAAATCGCCTCCCAGAGGCGAGGCTAATGGCTCCGCCCCCCAGCTACCTCCACTTTCAGGTAGAAATAAAGCCCCAATCTTCATCTCGCCAGCCGCCGGAATTCTTGCGCAGGTGCAGTGCTGGTGATTGCGTGCGCCTGCGTGATGCTACGCCAACTGAGGGCAACAGCGCTCGGAAAATGTCACTGGGCTCGGCGCATGCCCAGTGACACCTGTGGCAATGTGAATAGTGTTGTGGGCATTGAAGTCCATAAGAAGCATTTTGAAAAGCGGGTTTTGTCACCAAGGAATGTGTCACCAAGGTTCCCGTCCTTGGTGGAGTAAAGGCCCTAGTTTGGGTGTCCACTAAAGTAGTTAGCGGACACCATAATACATAGCGTAGCTGGTTCCAGCTAGTTCAGGGCGTGCTTTTACTGGGAACAGGCAATGTGCTGGGTGGGTGCCTGTTCCCCATGTTCCAGTCCGGGACTTGCTCACTGCCAGCAATTTAATTTAGTCTGCTTGCTGGACTTGGGTGGTGCTCACTCTGGGAAGAGAGTCTTTGGTGACACAGAGGCCTAGAGCAGAGGCTCTGTGTGAAGTGGTCTCAATCAGGTGGACTGTGTGACCAAAAGGCTATGCAAAGCCTGATCTATCCGCGGTGTGGACTGTCGCTGATAAGCGAAACCTGCTAAGGCTTGGAGCCTGAGACACTGACCGGTACTACGCCCTACTTAGAGGTGAGGTAGGGAACCGTAAATTTTCAGGCATAGCCCAGATGGGCAAGGTGTTTTTTGTTTATGTTTATTTTATTATGCGGTGTGCCAAAATAAATCACACTGTTTGGACTGGAAATCAAGTGGTGATGAAGATCTTTGTGTGAATGATCCCCGAGACCACAGCTAATCCCTTACACACTATTGAGGCTGTTGCCCTCAGTTGGCGTAGCATGGCGCAGGCAATCACCAGCACTGCGCCTGCGCGTGAATTCCGACAGCCGGCGAGATGAAGATCGGGGCTTTATTCCTGCCTGAAAGCGGAGGTAGGCGGGCACAGGCGATTTCTGCTGCTGGAGACGTTCTTGTGGATTCAAATTTAGGCGGGCTGGGCACATCAGGGATCCTTGGATCCTAATTTGCATAATGGAAAAATCGTTTTTTAAGGAAAATGACAAGAGATATAGGAAAAGGTAGAACAGATCCGGATACAAGGTACTTTATTACACATGGCTAAAGGGAAAAAAAATGGTGATAGGCAGGTGACAGATTCCCTTTAAAGGCATCTTGAGGTTTTATGCAGGTGATTTTTTATTTTTAATAATCGATTAGATTTGTATTTAATTACATATTATTATTATTTTATTTTTAGATTATTAGATTTATTACATTATTTTATTAAGTTATTCAATTTCCATATATTCTATTTATTTTGTGCATGTGCTTCCACTTATAATAAAGAAAGATGTCTTGAGAGACAGTAACTTTTGTAAATAGTTGATAAAAGATTATTTTTGGCTAAAAAATCTTGACAGGTTTCCATTAATGTGATTTTTTGTATATTGCCCTATTCTTTTTAAGTTTTTAAAATGTAATAGCTAATTTTTTCCTCTATAGCAGCGGTACTCTTTTTGTAAGTGTCCACATACCGGTAGTGTGAAGGTCCGAGATGCAAAAAAAGGAGGCACAACACCAGTGGCGTATAGCGCTACAGCAAATTTTTATTTTTAACTAGAAGTCACACCTGTAAGCCCATCCAATTCCCTTTCTGATGGCCACATAATATTAGTGCCCCCTTAGTGACTCCCCACACATTAAGAATGTCTTCTTAGTGCTAACTAACCGTCATGATGCCCCTTAGTGCCACTCGGACAGTATGATATCCTTTTATTACCTCCCCCCCCCCTCCCCACACGCACAAACACAGACAGAGTATAATGCCACCTTAGTGCCTCCCTCACAGTAAGATGTCCTCTAAGTGCTTCCTCACAGCAAGGTGATCCATTGGTGCCTGCACACAGTATGATGTTTCCTAAGTGGCCCCTCATAGAAGGATAATCCCTTAAGTGCCCCCAACTAAAAGTAATGTCCTTTAAATGCCCCCTCACACAGTATGATGTCCCCTTAAATGCCACCCTTACAGAGTGATGCCCCCTTAAGTGCCTTCTACAGAGTATGATGTCCTCTTAAGTGGCCCCCAACCCATAGTATGATGCCTTCCTAAATTGCCCCATACCGTATGATGCCCCCTTAAGTGGACCCCCCACACAGAGTGATTCTTCCTTAGGTGGCCCCCACACACAGTGATGCCCCTCATAGGTATGCCACCTTAGTTGTTCCCCCACACACAATGATGCCCCCTTTAGTGTCCCCCCCTCACAGAGGTATGCCCCCTTAGATGGCTCTGTACATAGTTATGCCCCCTTAAGTGGCCGTTTCACAGTTATGCCCCACCACACAGTTTTGTCCCCTAGATGGCCTCACCCACAAGGTTATGCCTCATCAGATGGCCCATCACACAGTTATGCCCCCTAGATGCACCACTCATAGGGTTATGCCACCTTAGATGGCCCCTCAACACAGTCAAGCCTTTTAGATGGCCCCTATCAAAAAGTTATGCTCCCTTAAGTGTCTCCAGTTAGAATAAATGCCTACCCCCCGTCAATTGAAAGTTGGACATGAAGGGGTTCAGACCGTTGACAACCATGGGCCATATTTGGACCGCGGTCCACCAGTAGAGTGCCTCTGCTCTATAGAGTAATAGGAGAATTGCTCATTTAGGTTTCCATGGGATATATGGGGAAGCTGGAAGTTATCAATGTTGGCCAAGCTAACGTGCATGGTAAGTTTAAATTTACTCAGCTTATTTAAGTATTATTTAGTAATGAGCCAGACAGGCATGGGTACTCCCAGAAGCCAATACAAAGAAAATATAAAACCTTAGATCCATCAGAAGCTGCTCACCTTCATTGTGATTGTTTCCTGTCGCAGGAAAAGTTATTACTGACACAAATACAAAATAGACTAAAGAATATGGGAAATATTCGGGTGCAAGTGCCTTCTAATGGTCTTTTAAAATATTTACAAGTATTTTATATACAGTATGTAAACCAAACAGCTTGTTACTACTAAATAACAAACACAAGATAAAATACATGGAACGGGATCACCACTAAACAGAACACGTAGAACAAAGGAGAAAAGATAATTATGTAATCCATAAGGATTAAGATTAGGTAGGTAGGGAGATAGATAGATAGATAGATAGATAGATAGCTGATTTGTACCTAGGACACTGGCTGACCTGTTACATGTGCACTTGGCAGCTGAAGGCATCTGTGTTGGTCCCATGTTCTCATGTTGCCCGCATTTCTGAGAAAAATAATGTTTTAATGTATGTAAATGAGCCTCTAGGAACAATGGGGGGGTTACCGTTACACCTAGAGGCTCTGCTCTCCCTATGCACTTTGATTGACAGAGCCAGGCAGTGAAAACATCATCACAAGTTTAACAGCAACGCCCTCGTTGCTCCTAGAGGCTCATTTGCATATATTAAAACATCACTTTTCTGAGCAATGCGAGCACATATGAGCATGGGACCTTCACATGCCAAGCGCACATGCAACAGGTCAGCCAGTTTCATAGGTAAAAAATCTGCTGACAGATGCCCTTTAAGTTTAATAGTTTGATTCACAGGAAATCCCACCACCAGAGCCAGCATATTATAAAATCTCCACTTACAGGCTCCTGGTTGTTTTTCACGTTACTTTCCTCTGGGCT
Organism: Bufotes viridis; assembly: GCA_033119425.1. Taxonomy (NCBI): domain Eukaryota; kingdom Metazoa; phylum Chordata; class Amphibia; order Anura; family Bufonidae; genus Bufotes; species Bufotes viridis. The sequence continues at coordinate 100,174,034 of CM065594.1, read as the reverse complement.
GATATTACTTCCATCACCCAACACTGACTATAATAACAAGTAATAAAGAAGCGGTTCCAGCATTGTCATCTATGAATTCATTAGTGGTGCAAAGCAAAACCAAAGTCTTTCTAAACTTCTAACACATAGAAAGCCTTAGTGAATACATAGGCTTGGGCTACTTTCACGCTAGCGTTTTGGCTTTCCGTTTGTGAGATCCGTTCAGGACTCTCAAAAGCGGTCCAAAACGGATCAGTTTTGCCCGAATGCATTCTGAATGGAAAATGATCTGCTCAGAATGCATCAGTTTGCCTCTGTTCAGTCACCATTCCGCTGTGGAGGCGGACACCAAAACCCTGCCCGCCTGACAAAGTGGAGTCAAACGGATCTGTCCTGGCACACAATGTAAGTCAATGGGGATGGATCAGTTTTCTTTGACACAATCTTGGACAATAGAAAATGGATCCATCCCCCATTGACTTTCAATGGTGTTCTAAACTGATCCATCATGGCCATAGCAGACATAATACAACCGGATCCGTTCATGACGGATGCATGTGGTTGTATTATTGTAACGTTAGCATTTTTGCAGATCCATGAAGGATCCACAAAAAATACGCTAGTGTAAAAGTAGCCTTAGACTGATGTCCGGGCATCTTACCAGCTGTTTGAAGAACATCATGATTTTAGGTTTGGTAGACTTTGCATCTTCTGGTCTCTTGTTCTCTGGAGATTTGCTCCCCAAAGTGGCTCCTTTGTCTCCAGTGTTGGACTTGCTGCTTTGTGGTTCTGGTTCTGATGAACTCTACATTTACAGGTGAAATTACATGGTCAGTTAAGAATTCGGTAGAAACATTCAGCAAATTCTGTATAACTCTGGTGGCACTCCGCTCTTCTGTCCTGGGGGAAATTGGATGAGTAACAGAAAGTTCTCCACTAAATGTATACCTGCATCACTAAAGTCTCCTGACTCTCTCTATATACACTGATCAGCCATAATATTAACATCAATATCAAAGATAGAACCGCACTGCTCTCTCTTTCTTAGAACAGACCAAGACAAAAAGTGTAGACTATCACTGCTTCATAGGTTCCTTGGGGTATATCCCCCAAAAAACCTTGTTCCCACTTTCCCTGTAGTAGTCAGAAAAAGGGGGGAAAAGATAGTGAAGTACCGCAAACACCAATAACAATCAACAGATTTATTATACTCACAAGGATAATAAAATCACAAGCGTATCATATATTGAAAGTCTGGATTCCCGTAATCTACCTAACACCTTCATGCCACCAAAACAACTTTGATTTGTTGGGGAATCAGGCAGAAGACCTCAGAAGATGTTCTTTGGTATCTGACATCAAGGTGTTAGATCTTAGTCCTATAATTTGTGGGTACCCATGATCTTCTAGTTGGTTCACAGGCAGTCCTTCCTTGAACCACTTTTGCAAGTACTAATCCTTAGGACCTGCCAGTTTGGAGAAGCCCTGACCAGTCATTTAATCATAGGGTATAATGGAAAGATTATACCCGTTCTGTGTTTTTGACCTGCACCTGGTTTTGGCTCATGATCACTGATGGAAATCACTGATCAAACACTGACAATCCAAATGCACTCTAAGGCCGCTTTCACACAGTCAATATTTGGCCAGTGTTTGGACCATTTTCTCTACCTCCAACACATCCACTTCATGAACTGACTGGTCACTTGCTGCCTAATGTATTCCTCTCCTTGACAAGTGCCATTGTCACAAAATTATTTTCAGATTAAAGATGGTCTTTATTAAATGTATATTCCTTTTTCATAAAATGATGGTGTAGTGTCAGAAGGACCTGTTGCAGTGCTGGAACATAGAGACTTGCTGTCATCATTTCAGTCCAGCAGAGGGAGCCAGTTCCCAGATTGAAATATTGCAGCCAGAGCCTGGAGAAGGAGAGGAGTACAGTGCCAGAGATCCAGAGCAGGCTCTGTTACCTGAGCTTAAGGGTGGTGTCATACGGCCGCCCAGGTAAAGAAGTGCAGCCCAGACAGGTACAGAATGCAGCAGGCGGAGTACTGAATGGCACTGAAGAAATCAGTGCAAGGGAGAAGATGGTTGAGCACACGTGACAGACAAGCAGAGCCTCAGAGGTGTCGTGCCAGATTCTCTGCTGCAGCAAAGAGAAAGGTCCCGCCTTAGAGAGATAGAGATCCAGCACCCGGAGGGTCTATCGCCCGCTAACAGGATCAGTAAGTATGGCCCCTGAGAATCTGTATAAAGATAAACTTTCACAGAGACTGTAGTTTTAGCCTCCCTGTTATCAACACAGCTTCTTAAAAAGACAGCATCCCTATTGAATACAAATTTACCAGTTGCACAAGTTCAAGAGTTTATCGCTCCACTGCAAAATCATCTCAGTAAGACCGTCCCAGTGTTACTTAGTTTTCAGAGTAAGTTTGTCACTATCCACTAGCACCCCTTAAAATGGCATGGGGCAGGGATCAGCGACTTGCGGCACTCCAGCCGTTGTGAAACTACAACTTCCAATAAGCTCCATTCACTTCTAGGGGAGTTCCAAGAACTACTGAACATGCTCACTTATTGGTGTGCTCACTTATTGGTGGAGATTCGACCTTATGCCCCTTCCTCAGATGCTCAGAATGCAGAGGCCTCAGAGCTGGGTTCCTATCAGTGTTTTTCCTTGCATTTCAGCACTCCTTGCTGTGTACGGAATTCACTTGAATGGAGGTGTGCTGCAGTTCCTCTGCAAAGCAGACTGCTAGGGCACCAAAGTGACACGTTGCTAAATCAGTGCTAGGGACGCTTCTTCTTCAAGATTGGATCCCAAAGATCAGACCTCTACCAATCATTAAGTGATGGCATATTCAAGAGATGTGCTTTTACTTTATGAAATGTAATGCCTCTTCAAATGTTGACATTAAAGGGGTATTCCAGATGTAGCAAGTAATGCCCCCATGCATAGGATAGGGGATAAAGTGCTGCAAGTGCTTGTAATACTCACCCTCCCGGTCTTCATTCCTGGGGCCGGCGATGCACTGTCCTGACCCTGTACCGCGTCAGGACGTAGTTAACACACTATGAACTGACGCTGCACTCAGTCAGGTGACAGTGCAGCGCGGGCCGTAGAAGACATGGGGGCGCGACTGCGGCAGGAGATGGAGAGGAGACGCGGCGCAGGAGAGGTAAGAGAAGTTTGTTATTTTAATCTGATGTGAGGTCTGATGGGGGTTCTGGCAAGGAACTCTGATTGGGGGGGTCTTACAATGAGGGCTAATCTGAGGTCTGATGGGGGGTCTGACAATGAGGGCTGATTTGAGGTCTGATAGGGGTCTGGTCTGAAATAAAGGGCTTATCTGAGGTCTGATGGGGGTCTGAAATAAAGAGCTGATCTGAGGTCTGATCGGGTCTGACATGGAGGGTTGATATGTGGGTCGGATCTGATATGAGGTCTGATGAAAAATTAATATTTTTTTTTCTTATTTTCCTCCTCTAAAACCTGGGGTGCGTCTTATAAAACTAAATATACGGTATATTGTTTTACTGGATCTAATGCTGCGGCCTGCATCCTGGGTGATACTGAAAGAAGATACCTTGCTCTGGGAGAAGTGATTGTTTGTCTGGAGAGACGTGCCTGTGGATCCCATTGAAGAAGGGATTGATGCTGAGGCCAACACCCCTGAGGGACACTTGTCAGAAGGATCTGGGCTTTGCTATCCCCTGTAACCAATAAGCAGAGTTCTGTGGACTATATTCCCTTTGCTGTATATCCCGCACAACTAGATTATAACCTGCTCCACAGACCGTTTTCTTTCCTATATTACAAAGTACTCTTTGGACATTTTAATAATGTGCAAGTTTATCTTACAACATTAAAATACACTTTTATATGGTAGTCATTTGTACCATTTCATATTGTGGCCTCTGATGCAAACACTATTCTGCTGGTGGAGTTACTGTCTTCACACATTACATTACTTATCCTGTACTGATCCTCATTTATATCCTGTATTATACTCCAGAGCTGCACTCACTATTCTGCTGGTGGAATCACTATGTGCATACATTACTTATCCTGTACAGATTTTGTGTTATACTTCAGAACTGCTCTCACTAATCTGCTGGTGGAGTCATTTTACATATGTTATATTATTTATCCTTTATTGATCATAAGTGACATCCTGTATTATACTCCAGAGCAGTATTCACTGTTCTGCTGGTGGAGTCCCTGTATACATACATTCAGTCTTCAGAGCTTAAGGCTGGGTTCACACGAGCGTGTCCGGATTAGGTCCGGATGCGTTGCGGATGCGTTCAGTGAAAACTGTGCGATTTCACAGGCAAAGCCATTCAGTTTTGCCTGCGATTGCGTTCAGTTGTTAAGTTTTTTTCGCGCGGGTGCAATGCGTTTTGATGCGTTTTTCACGCGCGTGATAAAAAACGCAGAATATAGAACATGCTGCGATTTTCACACAACGCACAAGTGATGCGTGAGAAAAAACGCTCATGTACACAGACCCATTGAAATGAATGGGTCAGGATTCAGTGCGGAAAACTCGCCCGTGTGAATGCAGCCTTAATCTTCCAGCATTCCCTGCTTGCTCAGTGTCTGCAAAGAACCTGTTCTGATGATCTGCATTATGGGAGGTGTCGTCTTTAGGCAATGTGCAGGCATCTAATGTAGAAAAAACTAACTACCACTGAGCTTTATAGGAACTCAGCTATGTTGTCCAATTGGTGTTTGTTCACAAGCTTGCTGTTTTCATGACTACCAGCAGAATTGTGAGTATAGCTCTGAAGTGTAATATAGACTGTAACTGCAAAGGATAACTAACTTAATGTATTAGCACATCAAATCATCTTTTTGTTTATCTATTGTTTATTAAAGGGCTTCTCCAGGATTACAATACATGGCTGCTTTCTTCCAAAAACAGCAAAACACTTGTCCACAGGTTAAGGCCTCATGCACACGACCGTATTTGTTTTGCGTCTGCCCAAAAAAAAGGATGACGGGCCATTTTTTTTTGCGGATGCGTTTTTTTTTGCAGATCCATTGTAATAATGCCTATCCTTGTCCGCAAACGTAAAAAAAAATAGGACATGCTCTATTTTTTTTACGGAATGTAAACACGGACCACGGATACGGAACAAAAACGGTTGACCATCCGCATTTTTTGACGGATCCATTGAAATGAATGGGGAAGCATCCTGTCCGTTAAAAAACGGAACCGACGCGGAAGCAAACAACGGTCATGTGCATGAGGCCTGAGTATGATATTACATATCCGCCTAATTTACTTCAATGGAGCTGAGCTGCTATACCCGATGTAACCTGTGGACAGGTGTGGTGCTGTGTTTGGAAGAGAGCAGCCATGTATTCTAATCCTGGAGAATCCCTTTAATTCCATACAGAAATGTAATAGCAGTCATACTAGTCTCAAACTTTTAGACACACATAAAATATTAGAGTATTAGTTGTTAATGACACTTACAGCCGGTGTTAGTTGAACGGTCTGTGGTTCCTCTGGTAAGGACTAAGAAAAGAGAATGAGGTCCGTTAATGACTGAATTTGGATTAATAATAATAATTTTTTCCCCATAGAATTGTGCAAATATAAAAGTTACTTTTCTGCAATAAACTGCTAAACACTATAGGAAATCTGATAAATATCTGGAGAAATTCAGAATGCTTTGCATTATTGACAAGTTAATAATTTAAGAATTTTTATTATATAAGAAATATTTATAATCCATAAAAATTCCTTCCTGGGCCATCTTTTTCTCACACACAATGGGACTACGTCTTAATTGGTAAAATGCCATTGATCAAGGACGTACTCAAATCTCCTAGGGCCCCATAGCAAAATTTGGTATGGGACTCCCTGCCCACCCAGTTTCCCAGTACATGTGTATTAAACACTTTCCAGTTGCAGAAGAACTTTTAATAAAAAGAAAAATTGTAATAAAAAGAGGTTGCTCTTGGTCTCACCCACTGTTTCTGACTTTTATATCGCCCAAAACGGAACAATTTGATCACATACCAGGGCGCTCTGTCTGAACAGCCTATTTCTTAATGTATTTACAGCAGACAAGTTGTATAACTACATAAATCTCCCCATAAATCTCTAAATCACTGATTCCCCTCATGTAATATATTACAAACCTCCACCACTAGTGGGTGCGCAGTGCATAAGAATTTATACAGTTAGTGTAATAATCTCTTTGCACTGAGCTCCCTCTAGTGGCAGCTGTCTAAAAATGCAGTGCTTTAACCCTTTAAGGACCGGAGGTTTTTTATTTTTTGAGTTTTCGTTTTGCGCTCCCTGCCTTCCCAGAGCCATAACTTTATTATTTTTCGGTTCACATAGCCATATTAGGGCTTGTTTTTTCTCCTGGACAAGTTGTACTTTCCAACGCCACCATTTAATATTGCATATGATGTAGAGGGAAGCAGGAAAAAAATTCCAAATGGGGTGAAATTGCAAAAAAAAAGCAATTCCACCACAGTTTTGCGGGTTTTTAAATTCCGACGTTCGATGTGCGATAAAACTGACCAGTTACTTTTACTCTACAGGTCAGTACGAATCCGGCGATACCCTATATGTATAGGTTTTCTTGCGTTTTGATAGTGAAAAAAAAATTCAAAAGTGGGAAAAAATCTGTTTTACTTTTTTGTCACCATGTTTTGACCCCTATAACTTTTTTGTAATTATATGTACAGAGCTGTATGGGGGCTAATTTTTTGCGTCATAATCTTATCTTTATATTGATACCATTTTGGGGTGTATGACTTTTTGATCACCTTTTATGTATTTTTTTGTGGAAAATGAAGCGACCAAAAATGGCGAATCCGCCATTTGGACACTTTTTTCTGTTTTGCTGTTTGACGTATGGGGAAATTAATTTTTATTTTTTTATAGTATGGGCATTTTCGCACATTGCGACACCCATGATGTCTATTTTTTAAATCTTTTTCGTTTTTTTATTTTAGCAAAAGGGTGGTGATTTGAACTTTTATGTTTTTTCTATTTATTTATTTTTTAAACTTTTTTTTTTACACTTTTATATAGTTCCCATAGGGAACTATAACTTACAATCATCTGATTGAGATTTTCACACATTCCAATGCAATAGCATTGGAATATATTAAAAAAATCGCATATTTCCTATGAAGCCTATTACAGGCAAGGCTCCATAGGAAATACTACAGAGGAGCCTGGGTTTCATTCACAGAGACCCAGGCTACTACAGGCATGCTCCGGCTCCTCCTATCGCCACACGGGGGAGCCGGAGCGCAAACCGAAAGTAAAACTTTCGGTTTGTGCGCACTCAGATGCTGTGGTCAGGATTGAATCCACAGGGTCCCACATTTTATCCCCTGTTCTTGCTGGAGATTTTGAGTTTTTTAACAGCATAATGTAGCATAGATACATTATTCTATCCAGTGATAGGAACAATGTCATATGAAAAACAGATCACAACGGATGCACTGGATTCTTCAAATATGGACGGATTGTGAACGAAGCCAAATTTTGAAAGTTCAATCATTTTTACATATTTTTTTAATACAAACAGTAAGAGTATGACCATAGGGCGCGGCCGTGTTGTAACAAAATACTGTGCAGCTGTACAAGCAGCGGGCTAATTAACTAATTAAGACAGCATTGCTTAGCTGGTTTTGATTGTTAATGGCTGTACGGTTTTGCGGCTCCTGCGCGGTCTTTAACAAGGAAGACCAAATAAATAAACAATTCAGTCCTTATTGGTTAATTTGAGCCCGCTGGAGCACATACAGCATTGAGGTACTAGGCACAACTGAGGCAGTGGTGCACCGTGGGGTCATACCAATGGTGTATTTAGACGAGTAGATAATTGTTTAGGTGATTAACAAAACAATAGCACCTAACCATTTAAAGTCGATGATAGACTAGCATTGTCAGGCAAAGATTATCATGTACAAATTTGTTTGCATGCGATCATTCACTTGCTTAATCGAGGATCGTTCACTGTATTTATACAGGAACGATTTACATAAAATACGCCTGTTTTTACATCGTTCATATCATGAAAGATACCATGTACCTTCACATTTCCACAATTTAATAATGACAAACGATAATTTATTCATTCACATAAGTGACTTTACAAACATTGATTGAGCATTTTCAGTACAATCGTTCACACGCTACATACATTTACACCACATACTTATCATTCAACATGAAACGTAACATGACAAGGAAAAGTCTAGATATGCTGGGCGCACTTTAACATCCCACCAAGACCCCAACTATTAAAGGGGTTCTCCAGGAATTTAAAAAATTTAAATACTTATTTTATAATAAATATATTCACAAATACCTTTCATTACTTAGAATGGCTTGTTTTGTCTAGGGAGCAATCATTAGGAGAAATAAAATGTCTGCCGTCCTATCAGTACACACAAAACCTGTCCTAATCACACAGCAGGACAAGTTACTTTACCACAATTGAGCCATAATGCTGCCTCATCCTCCTCTCTGCTCTGCTTGTCAGGAATCATGATCCTGAATACAGGTGAATCTCTGTGGGAATGGAGTTGATGAGGAGACATGGGAGGAGGGTGAGGTGCCGTTAATGAGCAGCAGCACTTGTTTACAGTCTCCATTACCACAGCAACACATTACCACAATCTGTCCTGTCCATCCTATCTGTACTTCATGTCTCCTCATGAACTAAATTCCCCATAGATTCAACTAAAGTTCTTATCATCTGTATTCAGGATCATAATCCCTGACAAGTAGAGAGGAGGATGAGGCAGCTCTTTTCCTCAGTGTTGTAAAGTAACTTGTCTCCATGTGTGATCAGGACAGGTTTTGTGTGAACTAATGGGACAGCGGCCATTTTGTTTCCCCTTATGATTGCTACCCAGACTAAACAAGCCATTTTAAATAATGAAAGTTATTTGAGAATATATATATAATAAAGTAATATTTAAGCATTTTCATTTTCTTAATTCCTGAAGAACCCCTTTAACCAATTTGATAAATACCAAACTTTAACTAATAATAAATTAACATAACATTTAATTGACATTAGAAACACCTAATACTCCCACCAACAAATGTATAAGAAAATTAGTCCCAGAAGAGGCCTCTTGATCTGGCCCACTATTAGCCGCAAAACATCATCCAGACATTTTGCTGTATCCTACTTTTCCCTCAGCCATATTTCACCTGATCCGAGGGCAACATCTTTCGGAGACCTGCATTCCCCATCCTCTGGAATCCTCACCAGAATATGAATCAAACTAGGTAACTACTACTGCGCCAAATTATCCTCAGCAACATTGGGGGAGGTGAACACCCCCTCGCCCATATTTGGCCTGTTTTTTTTATCCAGGTTATCCATTATAGACTGCTGTGACCTATCCTAAAAAAGGAGGCAGGCAGGTAAGAGAATACACCTTTGCTCTGCCACCGCTTGTATATTCCTTTCCCACTCTTGAACATGCCCCTTTTATACCACCCATAGCCCCACCTCAAACCACATGCACTTCAATCCACCCTTAACCCCTTCCTTTTTCTATACTCCTCATCCTCCCCCTGTCATGTGTACCTTCACATTTCCTTGCATTGTAACAATTATCTACTCGTCTAACTCCAACATTACTGTCAGGGTCTACAACCAGATATTATTTTTTCTTTTTATTTAATTATTCATTCATTAATTGTTGATTGATTTTTTTATAATTAGATGCTCATTTTCTTAGACTTACATTGTCTTGGACTTTAGGGGTTTGTGAGTCTCCTTTAAAAGACTAGAAAGAAAGGTTTTCTGTTAGTAAGAAATCACTGCTGGGAGACAAGCTATGGAAGCAAGTGTATTATGGAGGGATTCTCCTCTGAGCATTGCTGCATAGGGAGAAAGCAGCTGCAAAAGAGTACATGCAGCGCCATAGTACAGAACTGTGGATGCCCTGTGCCACCGTACAGCCCCGTGCCATAAATATGAGGCATCAATGTAAGAATTATAAAGTTGTTTAAAGAAACTAAACACTTCTGCCCAAAATGCTTGAACTAGACCAAAGAAGCTGCTAGATTGAAAATAGAATAAGGCTCTGTTCACGCAGTGAACAGTGTGTGCATTCAGAGTATGTGCCAATGCGATGTGAACACAGCCTAATATGGGTGTTTTATTTAATAACAAATCAGTGCTGGGACAGGAGTGTCTGACCTTCCTCCAGAACGGCAGCGGGCGGGCAGTGGTTTCTTTTTGGGGTGTTCCGCTCTGTGGTTGTTGAGGGTCAATGTCTAAAGGTTTTGCGTCTGGGGTGAGAACTTGTTCTGGGGGCGACTTCTCTGAGTTTATAGACACAGACACAACAGGTTGCTCTACCACAACCTACAACAGAGATTAGTCATTAGAATACACGTGAGAGAATTGACAGGACAGAATGAGATCTAAAGGCCCCCATCCACATCAGGCTATTGTCCGCAGAACCACAGCATGTTACTTCTGTTGCTGATTTTCCCAGCAGATTTCAATGCAATGCCTAGGGTGAAACTTACATTCTCAGGGACTTTTTGTGGCGGTGGATCTGCTTTAAAAGACTGAAGGAAGAAAAATAATTTTCAGTTAAATATTAGTTGTCCCCACGGTTTAACATGAATACCAGCCTTAGCCACATAAATATGAACCACATTGCCTCCATTAGTACCAATATTCATTAATAATTATCAGCCACAATACCCCAGCAGTACAGCGATCCTCTCTCTATGAGTACTAACCACAATGCCCACAATGAAAGCCATGCCACCTGGCTGCTCCAAGCTCCCACATATTCAGGGTACATTTTCTTTATAATTGGCTATAGTGCTGTGTAAACAATACCGATGATCAGGTTGGGGGTCATTATAAAGCGTCTCCCTAGGCATCTGCCTCTGTAGCCTATCCTTGCCCTGAATTCTGTGGCTCTGGAGGGGACAGACAGTCATAGACACAATAGACTCATTAGATTTTCCCAACCTTCCTCCAGAATGGCACCGGGCGAGCAGCAGCTTCTTTTTGAGGTTTTTCGCTCTCTGGTTCGGGTGTGTCTAAAGGTTTAGTGTCTGGTGTGAGAACCTGTTCTGGGGCTGACTTTTCCGAATTTACAGACACAGAAACAACAGGCTGCTCTACCACAACCTACAACAGAGATTAGTCATTAGTTGAGGAGAAAGGTGTTAGGAGGCCATGACAGACAAAAAGATAAACAGTGAGATATTCCTACTCTTGCTATATAATACAACAAACAGTTAAACACATAATTCGTGTTTATGATTGGCGCAAAAAATTACGTACATGACATGCAAAAGCTAACTGGCTGTACAATAAGTATATACAGGAATAGTACTAGAGCAATTAAACCAGTAATAATAGAAGCAATTAGTATTAAGTATTCAGTCTGTATGAATCCAAAGTCCTCCACATTTGTGCAGATCAGGACTCTATGTAAATGTGGTGGTTATGGACACATCACGTGACCATTACTTCATGCCGGCACCGACACAGCGCTCCAACCAGAGTTTGGCTTTGGAGATACAGGTAATACAAAAAATACTACTTTCATACTTTCACAATGACAATACAGATAGTATCCATGCTGCATAAAATCAGTTGCCTTTGTGCTATTTATTTCCTTAATGAAGGAATGGTGTACCTTAAGGTTCACTTACATTGTCTTGATTTATACGAGGCTGGGGATCTCCTTTAAAAGACTAGAAATAAGTATTAATACATTAATAAAAGAGTTAAAATGTTAGTATACACGTGAGTCTACATCTGCGTCAGTGGCTTCGTTCGGGGCCTCCTTCACAGATTCTGTCAAAACCAGTGGGAAAAAAGTTCTGCATGCAGGACTTTTTTCCTGCTAAAAAAACGGAAACTGAACAGATACCACTGTAATCAATGGCATCGGTTCGGCTTCGTTTGGATAAGTTATGTGCCGTTTTTGTTGTTCTGCTCCTCTAACGGAGTAGAACAGAAGAGTAAAAGAAGCTGTAGACAACTTAAAGAGTTATACCCTTGCTAGAATATTCCATCAATGTCAGATAGGTGCAGGTCCAAGCTATTATCTGAAGTTCCATAGAGGTGAATGGAGAGCGCACCATGCAAGCACGGCCACCTCTCTATTCACCGGTATAGGGCTGCTGGAAATAGTCGAGCCAGCACTTGCCTATTTTTCGAATTCTCGTAATGGTGAATGTAGGGTGGCTGAGCTTACGTGGTGTGCTGTCCTTCACTGTGGGCGGCCTGCTTTGGAGACAGGAGTGGGTCACTGAGGTGGGACCAGCACCTATCTGACATTGGTGGCATATCCTGGTGATATGCCACAATTGGTCGAGATAGAAATACCCCTTTAAGAAATGGAAACTATTTCGTAGTAGGTGAAAGATTGAAAAAGGAGATACGCTTCCTGTATTTCAGCCTATTATCCTGCACCCTGTGAAGCAAAAGATCGATGTCTTCATGTTAAATGTCCTTCCTGACTTCAAATATGGAAGATCAATCAACCATCTCCAGATACACTGTAATGTTACATCCAGGGGAGTAGCTATAAGGGGTGCAGAGGTAGCAGTTGCCACCAGGCCCAGGAGCCTGAGGGGGCCCAAAGACCCTTGTGCCACATAAGAAGATACTGGTAATATAGAAAGTGCATGCAGGTCAAGTTACACCTCTGGCTGGAGGGAAGAGGTTAGGTCAAGAATTTGGAATGGAGGGGGGGGGGGGGGTTCAATTTTTGCCTCAGGCAGCAAAAAGGCAATCTGCCACAAAGCACTGAGGGAAGGGGGCCCAAGATGAGCTCTTACACCAGAGCTCATCAGCCTTTAGCTCCGCCCCTGGTTACATCTCTTGTAAAAGGCATCTAGACCCCTGATAAAGGAGTTGGCAAGCTCATCTTATTTTTCCAGAAGTGCTGCAAGTAGCACTATAAGTGACTTAGCCATATAATATTATGAGGGAATCTGCCCTGATATCCACATATGTGAAGTCTCACCCCCCTTGTTCAGTATAGTCTCTTCACTGACTGTACACCACTCCCATCCAGAACATGGCCACTGATGGAGGGCCATGTGACCAGAGCTGTGCACTGGCGTCCTCCACTGAATAACACTGCACACAGCATTATACACTGGTGCATGTGCAGTGTTTTCCAACGGAAGCCACTGATAAATGGGTCTGGTCACATGCTCCTCCATCAAGGGCCATGTTCCGCATGGGAGCGGTGTCCACTCAGTGAAGACACTCTACTTAAAGAGGACCTTTCACCAATTTAAAAACTAGCCAGCACTGCAGCAAGGGACACGCCTAATACAAAAACTCCGCCCAGTACAACAGAGGGAGCTGCAGACACCGGAGCCTATACCGGGCGAACGAAGCGGTGCCCAGACAAACTAGTAAGTGCAGGGGGACCCCTGGGCGCCGCTCTGCCCACAGATATAGTTAGTTTTTAGTTTTTAAACTAGTGAAAGGTCCTCTTTAAACAAGGGGCCAGATATGATTCTATTATAATGTTATGTGAGTAGGTCACTTCAGAAAAAATTTGATAAGCTGGCTAACCACTTTAAATTCTTTGAACAAATGAATCATCACAAAAGCAGAGTTCCCTAATGTGACTGCTCTTACAGTAAAGAATCACCATCTATGCAGGTAGTGAAGCATTCCTTGTGATGGATGTTACATTGATATGTTTTCAAGCTCTCAAGCATGGTTTTTAACAGATATGCTTGTGTAGTCACTTAGCATTCTCCTTTCTTTCATTTTGGTTTCTCCTTTTCACCATGTAAACAATTCACTCTGGTTTGTTCACATCCTGTACATATCTGCCAATTGCCCTGAATTTGCAAGGACCGTCCATGATTTTCATAGACAGTCCCGGCAAAATTTGCACTGTGCCGGGCTGAAAAACGGCCTAACACAAGCCTTGCACACAGATGGGTGTTTCTGGGCTGGTCTGAGGCATTTCCAGGGGTGGGGCTTATATGCCCCGATTTTACCAACTCAAATGTTGGTAAGTATGCATGTAAGTAGCACTTCCTGTTGCTGTATCCAACCAAACCCATGATGTACTTCTCCTTTCTCTACGACAACTCCAGCATCGCCCCTAACAACACCCGGTTAGTCTATAGCCCCTCCCACTCAGCTAGTTACATAGAAACTCCCTCATCACTGGACACACCCATGGAAATAACATCACCCGAAATAATAAAGAGCAGCATGGACATGGTCATGTGACTGCAGCCAAGAATGGAAGATAGGAGCAAAAAAGATAAAAGAAATACATTACAAAATTACAGCTATTTTTATAAATTATTATTTTAAAGGCTATTGATGCAAACTGTAAACAACCTTTTAAAGTGAATTCTCCACCTTTTATAATAATGTCTTTACTTACTGTAATGATTCATTTCCTAACATATATTTAGAGTATATCAGTTGCTCCTTAGCTCTCTCTAGTGGCGGCTGCAAGCATACAGAATAGTATATGTCATTCTATATCACTGCAGGGAATTTGGAGCTCTGAACCAGAAAAACTGATCTCAGACCGCTATAAAGATATTATATTAATCATATTTTAATGATATTAATCAACACAGACCCTTAGAACCAGTAAATAAGATAAAATTGTGTGAACATGAACTAAAAGAAATAGAAGAACGGTGCAGTCTATCAGCAGTGTACCACAGATAGGTCTGGCCTATAGCAGCAAGTTTGGAAAAACAGTAAGGCCCCTTTCACACGGGCGAGTTTTCCGCGCGGGTGCAATGCGTGAGGAGGACGCATTGCACCCGCACTGAATCCGGACCCATTCATTTCTATGGGGCTGTGCACATGAGCGGTGATTTTCACGCATCACTTCTGCGTTGCGTGAAAATCGCAGCATGTTCTATATTCTGCGTTTTTCACGCAACGCAGGCCCCATAGAAGTGAATGGGGATGCGGGAAAATCGCAAGCATCCGCAACCAAGTGCGGATGCGTTGCGATTTTCCCGCATTGTTGCTTAGCAACGGGACCCAATCTCTATTATTTCCCCTTATAACATGGTTATAAGGGAAATAATAGCATTCTTAATAAAGAATGCTGTGTAAAATGAAGAGGAAGGGGTTAAAAATAATAAAAGTTAACTTACCTTAGCCACTTGATCGCGTGAGTCGCGATCTGTCCTCTCTTTCCCTGCAGCATCGATGATCTAAAGGACCTGTGATGACGTCACATCACATGGCCCAATCACCTGCTCCATCACTATGGTGATGGAGCATGTGATTGGTCCATGTGACCATGTGACATCATCCAAGGTCCTAATCACTATCCTCAGGCTGTGGCTAGTGCTTAGGACCTTGGATGATGTCACGTGGTCACATGGACCAATCACATGCTCCATCACCATAGTGATGGAGCAGGTGATTGAGCCATGTGATGCTGTGACATCATTACAGGTCCTTTTCATCTTTCAAGCTAACGGAGAGGAGGCCGGGCTTCGCGATCAAATGGAACAGGTAAGTTATGATTAGTTTATTATTTTTAACCCATTCTGCACCTGTTTAAACATTAGGGAGATGGCCAAGGGTATTATTTTACATTATAACTATGTTATAATGTGAAATAATACCAGCGGGACAATTTCTGACCCAAACATGCACTTCTGTGAAGAAGTGCAGGTTCGGGTCTGGGTACCAAAAGTGCCGATTTTTCTCCCGCGCGTGCAAAACGCATGACAGCGCTTTGCACTCGCAGGGAAAAATCGCGGCGATTCCCGCAACGCACCCGCACTGTTTGACGGAGTGCACCCGCAACGCCCGTCTGAAAGAGGCCTAAAGATTGCAGAGTATGTAAGCCAAAGTTTTGTATGGAAGATAAACCAGCAGACAATCCATGTACAAAACACTAGATATTTCCAACCTTCCTCCAGAAAGGAACAGAGCGAGAAGATGGCTCCACCATGGGTTTCTCGTTCTCAGTGGGTTGGACATTTGAGTCTGGAGATTTAGTGTCCTGGACTGAAATCTGCTCTGGGGTTGAGGTTACAGACACAGATTGCTCCTCCACACCCTACAACATGGACGAATGATCAGTTATAGTTGATTAATGAGTAATTATTAATAGTTGCCATTGAGGGGTTTGGATATTCTACTGTATGCCTATAAGATGGAAACACTACATTGCATGTCTCAGATGATATGAAACATATAACCAACCTGGCTGTTTGGTGGTTACTTTAATTAGCATATGAAAAAATGACTATAACATGTATTGTATATGTAATGTATATCTTATCACACATCTTAATATGCATTGAAACCCCATAAATACATGAGTGATTATGTTTTATGCGGTTCATGGGGATGGCACAAATCATTTATGTAACTAGAACTGACTGGGCCCAACAACAAGTTTTTAAGGGCCCCCACTCCCCCAGGGTATCCCTCCCGTGCAACCTTCACCCATGCGGCTAGTCTAGATCACTCTCTCAGACCAGGCCAGGCAGCCGCTTCATTCATTTCCTACACATATATATTGTATATACTGTCACTGTGTTTAATGTCATAGTATAATATAATACGGTCGAGGGAGGCCTGACAATAAAATCTTTCAGTCCTCCTCCATAAATCACCCTCTGTAATACAATGAACTTACATTCTGCTGGGGTTTATTTGGTTGTGGTTCTCCCTTAAAAGACTGAAGAAGAGTTAAATGTTAGAAAGTTTTGTTAATGAATGCTTAAAACGTAGTAAATAAAATTAGGAAAAAACAATCAAGCTTCAGGTTTGGTAACAGCTGTAAGGCATTTAGTCATAAAACAAATGAAAGGGATATTGATTTATCTAACAAGAAAATGAAATCAATCTTAGGTTATGTTTACAGTTGTTTCTGTACAAAAAAAAAAAAAGACAATCTTTTAAATGTTTTTTGGGCGTGCACTTGGTATGAAATCTGCACCAGGAATGAACGTCACATCTTTTTTCATGGTTTTCAAAACCGCGAATTAAAAAAAAAAAAAAACATCCAGTGTAAATTACCAAGCGGTTTTTCCCATTGAAATCTATGGGAGATGAATTGCATGCTTTGCTACTATGTGGATTTTAGCCACTGAATGCCTCCCAAAATCTATGTAGAAAAAACTCTATGTGAACATAGAGAATATTTGATGGCTCACCTGGTTGTTGTATATGGAAAAAGGGTGCCGCCAACCAATATAGATACACCTAATCTATATAGAGGAACAATAAAATCAAAAGAGTGGTTGGGCACACCTCATCAGGAAGGATACGTAGATATATTTGATCAGTTTGAGGGCTTAGTAAGACCGCAGTGTGCACCTGTTTTGTCATGTGTTATTGATATATTGTTATATTATTTATCACATCCACACTATTGCCATCTTTTGTAGGATGTCTATTGTGGTACTTGTGGTCCGCTGCGGGCATCCTCCACCGTATGCATTTTTGATGGGGATCGCCATTAGCAACGGGCCACAAGTGCAGGATCTGCTCCCCTGTATATATATGCACAACTGCATTTTTGGGTTGAGCACATCCTACTTCATGCCACCTTTCAGTTGGTTTGTGTATATATAATTGTTTGGAGGTGTATAAACTCCCATGTAAATGTAGCCTGTTTTCCATCCACAGGCTATATTTCGGTGCACCTGTGAGGCCTGGGCCATATCAGCCAGTCTTGGGTGGGGCTCACAGCCTTCTCCCTCCTCCCATTGCAGGCATGGTTACTGGAGAACTAATACGTTCCTGTAATTTTGCCCACTGGCCCCTGGTATTGCCCATATGGCACAGGTAGGTGAGTGTTAGGACCCGAGCTACTTGAGAAACCTTGGCGTGGTGCTCGGGCTTAAGACGTGTCCTCCCCTGCAGGACATGTTGACTAATCTCTCAATTTTAACATCAGTTTGAGGGCTTAGTAAGACCGCAGTGTGCACCTGTTTTGTCATGTGTTATTGCTATATACGTAGATATATTGTCTCAACCATATTTAGATGCAAGTATATTGATAAATTATTGTCAATATTGCATATAATACATTATAAGTATTTTATTGTGTATTCTATTAAAAAGACACGTAAAAGGTTAAAATGCTTAACATGGACTGTAGTATACCCAGTTTGTTCAGACCATCAGTATTAGGTATTCTCACAGTCCATGCAAACAAAAAGTGCATATTGTAGCGCCACAAAATGTTTATTGCGATAGTTTATCTAAAAAACATTAGTCGGATGTATAATACATCGATCAATATATAGGACTGTATAATATAAAATTGTATCAGGCTGTAGAAATTATAATAGTCCAGATTATGACATCCAATAAGGAATAATAAAAAAATAAAAATGAGTCAATTGTAAATAGGATCCTAGTTCGTGAATTCAGCCGTCTATGGGGTAAGTATCCAATCTGAGATACATAAAAATTAAAATTCACAAATACCTGTTACATGTAAATTACCATGAAGAATATTAATGAAAAATTATAAAAATATATTGTTACAGAAGTATATTATTACAAAAATGTAGCATATAGTAGCTTTAATAAAGATGAATAAGTGAATAAATGAATGGAAATAAAAAAATAACAATAATAAAAAAAAAAAAATTACAATTTTTTTATCAATATTGTACTCATTTTTTAACTTTACACAAAAAAGTTGCACATGATCATTAACAATTTAGGAAGGATTCCATACCATCTTTTCCATTCAACCAGAAGGAACCTTATTAACAAGACTAAAAAAGTTCCACCATATCTAGGGGTCTCCTAACCACTGAGGAAGGAGACTGAGATCTCCGAAACGCGCATGGTAAAGATAGGACCCCCAGCCTGTTACCACTGGTAACCACCAATAGTTTTCAAGTTCCACCCAGAGCGCTCTAAATCTGTGACCATATACGGCACTTTCTACAAGCTGCAGCCAAGTAAAGAAAGTGAGCACTTGGACCCCGCATCCACCTCTAGACTGAAGCAGTCACTGGGAAGCGCGGGCATCTCTATCTTTGTAAGCACGCGGGATGCTGCGGCTGCAGACCTGAACTCCGGCTGCAGACCTGAAATCAGCAAGTAGCCCCCATCACCATCACAGGGGAACATTTCCAGATAATATACCACCAGTAGCAAGGACGGGAGCCTCCGAGTCAAACGTACGGTATGTACATTTGATACAAGAGAAGCAACTTCTACCGTCTGTGATACTATTAGCCTTAACACCTATACGGGACTACTAACTGTAAGTTACTGCCTCAATACCTTATCCACAGAAGTATGTCAACCAATTAAATATTTGTATATCACATCAAACTATCGGAGTATTACAGATTCACCCTCATCATAATGACCACCGGAGTACTATAAAATTATCCTGATTACAACAGTTATTACCACATGGTAATTTACATGTAACAGGTATTTGTGAATTTTAATTTTTATGTATCTCAGATTGGATACTTACCCCATAGACGGCTGAATTCACGAACTAGGGTCCTATTTACAATTGACTTATTTTTTATTTTTTTTATTATTCCTTATTGGATGTCATAATCTGGATTATTATAATTTCTACAGCCTGATACAATTTTATATTATACAGTCCTATATATTGATCGATGTATTATACATCCGACTAATATTTTTTAGATAAACTATCGCAATCAACATTTTGTGGCGCTACAATACGCACTTTTTGTTTGCATGGACTGTGAGAATACCTAATACTGATGGTCTGAACAAACTGGGTATACTACAGTCCATGTTAAGCATTTTAACCTTTTACGTGTCTTTTTAATAGAATACACAATAAAATACTTATAATGTACTATATGCAATCTTGACAATAATTTATCAATATACTTGCATCAAAATATGGTTGAGACAATATATCTACGTATCCTTCCTGATGAGGTGTGCCCAACCACTCTTCTGATTTTTTTGTTCCTCTGTGTGAACATAGCCTTAATGTCTTGTGTTATATGTCAAAATAATAAATAAATAAATATTTGCACCACAATCTGCAACTTTTCCCAGCTCATGTCAGGTCTAAAAATGGGGCTTGATGTGGGCGGGCCACCATGCCCATCTCCTTTATTATTTTTTACGCCTGTTTTAGGCATAGAAAATGTTCTAAATCTATGTCAGCAAGGAAGCTGCAATAGATTTAAACCAGCGGTGGTGCGCCAAAGTTATGTAAAGGCCGGCGCCTCTTCATAACTTCAGCGGATCCACCCCCAGCACAGGGGTTATGAAGACCGGCGTCTAAAACACTGGTCTTGATAAATGACCCCCGTTGTATATACTGCGCAGCATATCTGTTTCAAATTTAACATTGTATCATGTATGTATGTATCTAAGATCCTGCTGAAAAGTAAGCCCCAATAATTAGGACTATGCAACTTGTTGGTTTCTATCTTCAAAATTTACACAAGCTTTACTAAAACTGTTTACACTATAAGGGCTCATGCTCACAGCCGTATTTGGGATCAGCATCCGATCCACATTTTTTTGCAGTTCAGATGCCTTTCCCACTCATCTCTATGCAGTCCACAAAAAAATGGACAGCACGAGGATGTCATCCATGTGTGGTCCACATCCATGTCGTATTCTTGGGCAAACTGTGGCCTGTGGACCCATTCAAGTCAATAGTCTGCAAAAAACAGATGACACATGGAAACAACACAGCCATATTTTGTGGACTTGATGAACGGATGCAGTAGCATGGAATCACAACGCACAAAAATGTGGAGGAACAGATCCATGGTTTGAGGACCTTCTATAGCAATGGTCGTGTAAATAAGGCCTACAATGGGAATATGATTAACTTATCCTGTAAATTCAAAGATGAATATTTAGGTTCCACAAAACATGGAAAGTGATAGGAACATTGTACTAAGCATGTTTTGTTGCTAACAAAGCAAAACTTTCTGGTTTTATGTGTATTGCTAGGATATTCCAAATATTATTGAGCTTTAGAAATCGGAAAACGATGGGACAGATGTCCCCTAGGACTGCACAGCCACACTCCCAGCTACAACACCGCTCTACTCAAAAGAACAAGAGCATTGCTGTGCCTGGAAAATCGATGAATATTGTACCTCTGCAGCTCCTTCGTTCTCATAATCGGTGGCAATGTTGACACATCTTTCAAATTTTTGGGTAGTTTGAAAACAAATGTCACGTGAATAGGCCAAGGACCAGCACACAGAGATCTCATAGCATATACAATACAATGATTGTTCTATTGTTCTGACCTATAATCCAGTCTTCTCATGACTACATGGGTGATTATTATGTCAGTGCTACTCAGAAAGCACAAAGGAAGTAAACGTGTTAGCTGAGCCCACAGATTTCATATACTGGAAGTTGGAATAAAATCTTCTCTTTACCACTTACCGTGCATATGCAGTTAATGACATCCATACATGAACAGTTGAATTCATACGATTACATACACCTCAGTTGCATTCACTAAAACTCAGTTTTTCACGATTTTTGACATTTAATCCTAGTACACATTCCCTTTCTCACTTAGGATCCCTACTATATACAGTAGGGCTGGGCGATTTTGCCAAAAGAATAAAATCTTGACTTTTTTTCAGCCCTATGGACAACTTTCAATTGGAATCTAGATTATTTTGTAAAAAAATAAATACCAAGACACAATTCAATAAAGAACAAAAAAGACTTGGACAACCTCTTTTTGGTGTATGTAAACTTCAATTACAGTGTAAACCCTTTTATAGAATCCAGTGGCTGAATACGCTTTGAACCGTGGCAACTATTTTTGTAAACCGAAAATGTGCCCATTGCAGTTGTCATTCCCCCCCCCCCCACTCCTTTTGAGATCTGTTTTCATTTTGATAATATTTCATACATTCATACATGACCTTTAAATAATTTTAACAATGCTGAAGTGTGCCTGTGATATTGTTGGAGCGCCCATGGAATATACTGTTACCAGGTTATATCTCATTGCACTGACCTTCCTCCAGAATAGCTTGGGTCGGGGGGCTGTGGACTCTTTAGCAGCTTTGCCTTCCCCTTCTGAGGCTGTGATCTGTGTTGGGACATCAGAGGATTTGGGTTCCTGAATTAATACCTGTTCTGGGGGCAACTTCTCTGAGTTCACAGACACAGACACAACAGACTGTTCTAGCACATCCTACAACAAAGATTAGTGGTTAGTAAAGAGTGTTTAGTACAAGAGTATTAACTATATCAACAGACAGGCATTAGGGGATTAATATTAATACTGTTAAATAACTTGTATCCATCATGTAATATCTGTGTCACAGAGGCCACTGTTACTAATAACTGGTGCCTGTCTCTTTTTGATATGACACATAATGACTGGAGAACGGGGCAGGAACTGAACAATGATTGTTTCATTATCAGGCACAGCAGTGTGATATATGATTGTGTCCTCACATAATAGTGACTGCCAGCACAGGCTCTGAATACATAGTGACAGCCCCAGATAGAAATCAGGCCATTTATAAAATACAGTAAAACTGAAGCTGGTCATCATAACCTAAAACACCACATACAATACATCAAACATTGAATTCAGAGGTGGTGGCTTGGGTTAGCACGGTTATGTAGACTACCAGAATCTTTGTATACATCACACAGTAACCCTCCTACGGTAAATCACCACCACCTCTGAAAGTAGTTTTTAGGTTACAATGGCAATATTTATTAATTTCTCTTGCTTATATTGCGCTGATATAGACCACAGTGCTTTACAGACACTGTCATCACCCACTGTCCCTAGTGGGGCTCACAATCTAGACTCCCTACAGTGTGTCTTTGGTGTGTTGGAGAAAACCAGAGTACCCAGAGTAAACCTACGCAGAACTACAGACTCCGTGTAGATGTTGCCCTTAGGGCTCAGGCACATGGCCGCGCCCGTATTGTGGCCCGCAAACAGTGGGTCTGTAATATGTGGGCACCAGTCGTGTGCTCACCGCATCACAGATGCGGACCCGTTTGCTTAAATGAGTCCGCAATCCGGAGATTGCGGTGTGAAACGGAAGCCTCCGCACCACAAAAAAATAGAACATGTTCTGTTTTATGCGGTGCGGACGGATCACGGACCCATTCAAGTTGAATGAGTCTGGATCCATCTGCAGAATCCGCAAATTGCGGTCCCCAATGCACGTAACAGCCGAGCAACGGCCGTGTGTATGAGTCCTTAGTCAGATTTGAACCTAAGATCCCAGCTCTGCAAGGTCACCGCGCTATCCTTGTGTACAAGCTGTGTACAAGCTGTGTACAGATGTGTCTTATGAATTAGGGTACTTTCACACTAGCGTTATTCTTTTCCGGTTCCGTCCTAGGGGCTCAATACCGGAAAAAAATGATCAGTTTAATCTTAATGCATTCTGAATGGAGAGCATTCCGTTCAGGATGCATCAGTTCAGTCCTTCTTACGTTTTTTGGCCAGAGAAAATACCGCAGCCCGAATGTTGGATCGAAATGTATTAGCGCCGGATCTGGCATTAAAATTACTGCATTGACGGATCCGGTCTGTGCATGCGCAGACCTTTAAAAATGTGAAAAATATAAATACCATCGGTATTTAAAGACAATCGGAGAGACGGATCCGGTATTGCAATGCATTTGTGAGACAGATCCGCATCCGGATCTGTCTACAAATGGTATCCATTTACATACAGATTGTCGGATCTGCCTGCCTGCCGGAATCCAGCAACGCAAGTGTGAAAGTACCCTTAACAAAGATATTTTTTGGACCCTGTACATACTGTTTTGAGTATACCTTCAATTTTATTCTATGTTTTTTTTATTAAGAATATGATGAACATTGCATAAGACCTCATACACATGATTGTATGTGTTTTTGGGTCACAGAGCCACAAAATTCAGATACCAGCTGTGTGTATGTTGCATTTTTCTCGGTCCCAATAGGAGAAATATCTATTCTTGTCCAAAAATGGACAAGAATAGGACATGTTCTATAGTTTTCAGGACAGATATGTAAAAGCAGACAGCACACCACGTGGCACCATATAAATTAATGGGTTATGTTCATGGATATGAGGCCTAAGCTAAGGACAGCATTGTTTGTAGGCATTATTTATGAAATACAGACCAAAGACATCTCACATAACAATTGGCATGAATACATATGTATCCCTACATGTATCCAAATCAGGGCCGTCTTTAACACTGGGCAAAAGGGGCAGCTTCCCCGGGCCCAGTTGTTCCTGGGGCGCCCAAGGCAGCTGCCTCTTGATCTCCGTTGACCACTGCAGACAATTTCAATTACATTGAGTGGCCGTCCACCCCAGATATCAGGCTGTCAGCACAGGGAGGGTGCTGCCATGCCTTCCTGCGTGCCACCACTTCAGAGCAAACTGTGAGAGTAAGAGCTGTGGGAGAAAGGACCTTCCATGACATCATCACCATGTGACCAGTAACATAGCAATATTACTTGTCACATGGCTATGAGGTAATCAAAGGTCCTTTTCTTCTTCCATGACTCTGTGTTGCTTCAGCCTGCAGGAGAAGGGTAGGTCACGTGGGTACAGGGGCTGCTGTGTGGGATTATATACTGGGGGGCTGCTGTGTGGGATTATATACTGGGGGCTGCTGTGTGATATTATATACTGGGGGGCTGCTGTGTGGGATTGTATACTGGGGGCTGCTGTATGAGATTATATACTGGGGGGGCTGCTGTGTGTGATTACATACTGGGGGGCTGCTGTATGAGATTATATACTGAGGGGCTGCTGTGTGGGATTATATACTGGAGGGCTGCTGTATGAGATTATATACTGGAGTACTGCTTTGTGGGATTATATATGGGGGGTTGCTGTATGAGATTATATACTGGAGGGTGCTATATACTATAGGGTGCTATACTGTGGGGTGCACAGTAACGATAGGGTGAGCCGAGCCCCGGTCTTCTTCCTGAACTGCAGAGCAGTGCCCACCTCCAGCCCTGAGCCCAGCTGCCCAGAGAACTGATCCTAAGCCTGCCGGAGTCTCAGAACTGTAAGTATTTACAGTCATTCTCTGTAAGCGCTATATTATATATGGTGGTGGGGGGCGTAATTGCATGCTAGGGCGTGGGAAGGCGGGATCCAGGGGGCCCAAGTAAATTCTCGCCCAGGGTCCAATCAATATTAAAGACGGCCCTGATCCAAATGAGTATCTGTGGGCGGGCAGGATGATTACTGCCCATTATGGATTAATTAAGGAAAGTTAATAAACTTATAATGTAGTCAATCAGATGGACTTACTTTGCTGCCGCTTGTATTCTGCTCCTCTTTTTTTGACTGTGAAGGAAATAAATATATATAATTTTTCATGGAATTAACTGAATTAAATGCTTCTGGTACATAAACATGCATTATAAGTGAATATAATTGTTATTATCAATAGTATTAGATAATGTTAGCGATAATGTTATTACAGATTATAGATGAAGGTTTTTAATCATTTTATAGACAGGAACATGACATAGCAATACATTTTAGGACATACACACTCTTAGAGATTGATACAATAAATGTACCAATTTTGTTGGTTAGTTTAAAACTAAAAAAATTTCATGCATTATTAAAATCACTGAGGCTTGAGGTCCTTTGTGCCTCACTGCTTGTAGTTATCCTTATAACCCGCATTGAGGGATACTGGTCAGCTGACCGCTGTAGCTGTGTTGTATTTTCCAAAGAACCTCAGTTTAATGAGAGTTAGAATCGGGTTGATTACTATCAATGTCAACTTTTCATTTCACCAGTTGTAGAAGTTAAAAGAACTTTTTAGAATGTGTTAAATTTATAATAAATTTCTGTTCACAGCAAAATGCATCAAAACGTCCTGCCATTTATTGTATTAGTAGTTACGGTTGTGATTTTATTGTTTATTCTATTTTCTTTGTCATCATTTCAATGTCTTTTTTATACATTTTTAATGTATAAAAAAGTTTTGGCTCTTGGAAAGCGGAGAGAAAAAACAAAAGTTGGCTTCAATGGCAAATAGTAAAAACAGAAAAAGTTGATTATGGGACTAAAAAGTCCCATTATGAACTTTTTCTGTTTTTACTATTTGCCATTGAAGCCAACTTTTTTTTTTTCCCCGCTTTCCAAGAGCCAAAACTTTTTTATTTTTCCGTTGATAAAGCCATAGAAGGAGGTGTGTGTGATGTTTTCTTTAATGGCACAATTTCGTGTTCATTATACTGTATCATAAAAAGAGTATCGTGTAAAAAAAAGTTATTTGTGGAGTGGAATAGGGAGAAAAAAAACACAATTCTGTCATTGTTTTTTAGTTTTGCTTCTACGGCCTTCGCTATAAAAATAGCTTGGCAACCTCATCTGTGAGCCAGTTCTGATTATGGTGACATTTTCATAAATTTTGATATGTTTTACTTTTAAAAGAGTAAAACCCTTTATTGAAAAAAAAAATTGCTTTGTGTCATCATATTCTTACACATAATGAGTATAATGAATAATGATGAATTTAGACGCCGGTCTTAATGGTGGGTCTGCCAAAGTTATGAAGAGGCGCCAGCCTCTCCA
This sequence comes from Bufotes viridis, assembly GCA_033119425.1. Lineage (NCBI taxonomy): Eukaryota > Metazoa > Chordata > Amphibia > Anura > Bufonidae > Bufotes > Bufotes viridis. The sequence goes on along the minus strand of CM065594.1, from coordinate 100,147,494 downwards.
TAACTTTAGCGCATCCAGCGCCATTTCTTAATGGTAGACAGCTTCTGAGCGGTCTTACATTTAGACCTTTTTCTATGGCCCTTCCCCGCCCACAGTTTTAGCCCTGGCGTGAGCGGGGCGAAGTTGCAGATAGTGGTGCAACTGACTGTTGTGCCGCTATCTGCGCCTGAAATACGCCAAATTTATGCGTATTTCAGCATAGTAAATGCCCCCTAAGATCGCACGCCTGGGAGCCTTCAGTAGGCCCATGACTGGCATGACAATTAATCGCCATCCCATGATTACTTTGTAGGAACCGATCAGGGGACAGAGGAAGTCTGTTAAGCTTGCTTTTATAAATACGCACGGGTAGTTAGAGCATATCTATATTTACATAAAGATGATCTCAACATTTATGGCATATCAATAGGATATATTTAGAATAAATAAAGTCTCCAGGTTCAGGTTTAGAATAATGATGACGACGGGGAGGGAAAGAGTGGAATGGAGAACAGTTAGATCAGGGGTTGTGATAGGCAAGCCTAAAAAGATGTGTTTTTAGGGGGCGCCTAAAACTGTGGATGTTGTGAATTAACGTTATTGCTTAGGGCAGGGCATTCCAGAGAACCAGTGCAGCTCAGGATAAGTCTTGAAGACAGGAGTGAGAGGTTTGGAAGAGTTATAAAGGATGCCTGTCGTAAATCATTTGCAGAGCATAGAACAAGGGTGAGGTTGTAGAACAAGATGAGGGAGGAGATGTGTGTGTATGTGTGTGTGGGGGGGCAGCATTGTGGAGGGCTTTGTGGGTGAGAATGAGCAGTTCAAATTGAATTCTATACGGAATGGGCAACCAGTGCAATGACTGGCACCGGATGGAGGCTTTGGAGTAGCGGTTAGACAGATAGACGAGCCTGGCTGCTGCATTCATGATTGATTGGGGAGGGGAATATTTTGTGAGGGGGAGACCAATTTATAATGAGTTACAGTAATTGAGATGGGAATGGATCAGGGTCATGATGAAAGTTTCCACAATAAGAAAAAGGGCGGATTCTAGAGATTTTTTTGAAGAATAGGCGCATGTGCTGGCAAGAAATTGAATATACGGGGTGGAGGAAAGGTCAGTGTCACCGAGACAACGGGCATGCTGACTAGGCGTTATGGTAGTGCCACACACTGAGAGGAAGATATTGGGTTTGGGTTAAGTTTTTGAAAGATTTACTTTCAGATACTAGTTGGGTATTCATTACAGTATTGATAGAATATGCCATAAATGTTTGAAAGGTATGGGTCTCAACTCCGGCTAATATATAATAGCCAAAGGGGTTATTTCAGAAAAGATAACGATGACTTATCCTCAGGATAGATCATCAAAATCACATCAGCGGAGGTTCGTGTGCCAGCATCCCCACCGATCAGCTGTTTCAGGAAGCCACTGCACTCACCGAAGCTCTGGTGAGCGATGCAGGCTCCTGGCAGCTTTCCATACATCATTTAGTGGCAGAGCTTGGAATTGCAGCTCAGCTCCATTGACTTGAATGGGGCTGAGCTGCAACTAGGCCATAGATTCAAATTTCCTACATTCCAATAAATAAATATGCAACAAGCTATGCATATAATAAATTATACATTATAAATATGTAATATTTTCATATTTTGAAGCTGGTCAAGTCGGTACATTTCTTTTGCCTCCTTACAAAAACTGACTACAACTCAACTCCGACTACACTGCCCTGCTCTCATCAACGTAGCTATTGGTTAAACAGCCATAGTCAGAGGTGACAGGGGTGAATATCCAGGTGTTCACCAGGATGTACATATATATTGGGTTGTGGGTAAGAACAGGTTAAAATTACAATTTAAGTCCAGGAATACTTATGGAAATATATAATTTTCACTTGTGATTTTTTTATGTTTTCTGCAAATTTTTGAAACTTATTCCAGAGTTTTTCAAGATTATTGTAACAAACCATTTCTCTTCAGTTTGATGATGGATTCCTTATCTTAGACCTTATCCCACAGATAGACCCAGTATCTCCCCCTCTAGACAAAAGCCTCTGCAGAAGTGTCTAATAAACAAAGTGAAGACTTCCTTTTTCAGCCTCTGGGCAGACATGGTGCCTCCTATGGATGAAGCCCAACATCTGACCAGCATTCAGTTTATATTAGAAGACACAGAACTTCGAGTGTGAGTTTATGTAGATAAGCTGCTTGTCGTCAACATGGTGAGTTTCATTAGTATATCATGAATTTTAAAATGGTAAATGATCATATATATGGGCCTGAGGTCATGACCTTAGTGAATTAGTGAATGACCCAGAAACACTGCTTTACAGATAGTCAATTGTGGGGACCCCAAAAGTCCTTCCACCCAAGATAAATTTTACCATCTGTTGTAAGTCAGTGTTTCCTAATATTCTCTACAAACCTTCTGCTTAAACAATCTGCTAAGTGTCCCAGACTTAGGACTCTCCGACTTCTTTAGGGTTTTGGTCTCCGTGTCGGAGGTTTGGTGCACAGTACTCTTGTGTTTTTCCTTTTTTGAAGATGATTTCCTGAAACCTCCATTTTCTTTTTTCTTTTGGCAAGAGGTGGAGAAGGACACATTGATTACTTTTTATTCTTTCAGACATCTCAGGGGTCACTTATTTAGACATATTAACAATGATGCACTGGTCAAAAACATTTTCAAAAAGGTTGGATCATTGATGGAATAAAGCTAGGTGACCTTTGCAGTCAGGATCCTGTACATTACCTTTTGAGACAGTGTTGGAACGATCATCCATTTCATATGTGAAGGATTATGGGTATAAATTTGGGCTTCGTATAAGTAGAGCGAAAGACTAAAAACCTCACCCTGTATTCTGTATGATCCACAAAAGACCCTTGGATATTCACACCATGTTCCCTAGAACCTGCAGTTATAGGGAACTAGCTCCTCCATGTCCCTGTGTGGCCGATGTGTCTCTCGTCTTGCTGCAGCCCTTTCCATAGCAGAGTTAGTGCTGCTACATCTTAAAGGGACTGGCCTGTCTCAGCTGGTGAGTGCTCCACCTATGGAATATCACTTCTGATTATATATACCTGCATTATAGGTTTACTCTTCCATGGGTGGATATTTGGCTTGGCTGTATTCCCTTGTCAAATCCCAAGGCTTGTTGTGCTGTCAGACTTTGACACATAGGGAGCCACTTCCAAGAGGTGGCGCTGGTGAGATGGTTCTTTTTCTTAGGAGACACGTGTTTGCATATTCGTTTCCCATGGAGCATAGCCAATAAGTCTCCATACAGGTCTGGTTTCTTTAAAGGGAACCTGTCATCAGCTTTATGCTGACCTTATTGAGGGCATAACGTAGTGACAGATGACCTGATTTCTGCAGTGTTTCACTCAAGAGCTAAGAGTAAGTGGTTGCTGAGAACCAGCATCATAATTTTCGATCATGATCAGCTGTTTGAAGAAGACGCAGCACTTACTGGAGCAACGCCACATGGCCTAGGAAGTGGCCTAGGCTCTCGTGGAATTCCGCAGCCTCCTTCTATAGATGATCAACAGAGGTTCCGGGAGTCGGATCCCTGCTGATCTGATATTGATGACGTATTCTGAGGATAGGTCATCAATATCAAAATCTCAGAGAACCCCTTTAAATTATTCCAATCATCACCGTCCCTTCTCATATAATAATATTAGGTCATTTATGTCATGACTGCTCATGAGGAAAACTGCCGTTCCTCTTTTGTTGGAAGCGTCTCTAGAAGGAGCCTGACAGATGCAGATGTCTTTAATGCTTCTTGTCCAAACACTGGGCTTGGCATGCTTGCTTCAGCTCATGGGAAAATAAATAAGGTCTTTCCAGCAGGATATGCAAATGACGACAAGGCTGTATTAAAGGTTATAACTGCATTGTACTCATGTGCCACCAGCTCTCTGGTGTCCATCTGTCAATTCTTATTCCAGTATTGGTTATCATTATAAATCCAGCAGTTGTCCATATCAAAATGGTTAAATGCCCAGCATAGTCCATATCACTATATACAATAAGACGTATAACTTACCAGCTGTACATATATTATTATATACAGGAGATACCCAGGTTATACCTGCATGGTCCATATCACTATATACAAGAAGATGTATAACTTATACCAGCTGCACATATATAATTATATGCAGAAGAAGCCCAAGTTATACCAGCATGGCTCATATCATTATATACAATAAGATGTATAACTTATACCAGCTGTACATATATAACTATATACAAGAGATACCCAGGTTATACCAGAATGCTGCATATCACTATACAAGTAGCTATATATACCAGCTATATGTAAATACAGAAAATACTCAGGTTATACCAGCATGCTCCATATCAGTATATACAGTAGATGTATAGCATATACCAGCTGTACATATATCATTATATACGGGAGATATCCAGGTTATTGCAGCATGGATCGTGTCACTATATCTGAGTAGATGCATAACTTATATCAGCTGCATATATATAATTATATATTTAAGATGTCCAAGTTATACCACCATGGTCCTTATCGCTATATAGAAGAAGGTATATAACTTATACCAGCTGCACATATTTAATTATATACAGAAGATGCCCAGGTTATACCATCATGGTCCATATCACTATATACCAGAAGATATATAACTTATACTAGCTGTACATATATAATTATATACAGGAGATGCCCAGGTTGTACCAGCATGGTCCATATCACTATATACAGGAAGATATGTAACTTATACCAGCTGTAAATATATAATTATATACAGGAGATACCCAGGTTATACCAGCATGATCCATATCACCATATACATTTATACACGGAAGTGTACAAGAAAACTGTCATAATATCAGAGAATTGTTCTGTATGGATGCCCCACACACAGATGGCAGAGGTAATCAAATTCCTTACCTTGTCCTCTCCCTCGGTCTTTACTTCCTCTTCAGATTTCAGAACAGACTTGTTGGGTGTGACCTAAAAGTTGAAAAACTTTCGTAAACCACAAATTATTGGCCAAGCCTGTGGATGGCATAGATAGGCATTGATTTATCACAGGGGCTCAGGGTGGATGATAAATCTGGTGCCGGGATAGACACTTTTCTCTGACTCTTTACCAACTATTGTGTTGACTTACTTTGAAACAGGATGTTATGCCACAATTGTAATGCAGTTTTGGAGCAAAATGGCGCATCTTAGGCCACACCGTCTTTCTAATGTAGCTAAGCTCTCATGTTAATCCCTGCCCCCTTTTCATGCAAGCGGGAAGAAAGCATAGAAACTCTAGTGTCCCTATATTAGGGCTCATGTACACGACCATATGTATTTTGCGGTCCTCAAAAAACGGATCCGCAAAAAATACGGATGACGTCCGTGTGCATTCCGTATTTTGCGGAACAGAACAGCTGGCCCCTAATAGAACAGTCCTATCCTTCTCAGTAAGGAGGACAAAAATAGGACATGTTCTATTTGTTTGCGGAATGGACACACGGAAACAGAATGCACACGCCATTTCCGTATTTTTTTGGGGCCATTGAAATGAATGGTTCTGTATAAGGCTACATTCACATGACCTTATATGTTTTGCGGTCCAAAAATTGCAGATCTGCAGAAAATAACAGATGACGTCTGTATGCATATGTTTCTTTTGCGGATCCATTGTAACAATGCCTATCCTTGTCCGCAAAACAGACAAGAATAGGACATGTTCTATTTTTTTTCGTGGGGCTATGGAACAGACATAAAGATGCTGATAGCACATGGTGAGCTGTCCATAATTTGTGCGGACCCATTGAAATGAATAGGTCTGCAAACTATCCTAAAAAAAAAACAGAACGGACACGGGAACAAAATACATTTGTGTGAATGTAGCCTAAGGGCTGCAAAAAAAAACTGGTCAGACATGGAAACAAAATACGTTCATGTGCATGATCCCTTATGCACCTTTTTTTAACGATTTTAGATATGGAGACATTTGTATTTCTGGACAGTCTCTTAATACCAGATAATTATAAAAATGGAACTTATTTTTTCAGCAGTTTGTTTGGTTCCCTTGGACACTTCAGACTCAACCATTAACTGTGGAGATGTGGCATGTCTAAGGCTACTTTCACACTAGCGTTAATATTTTCCGATATTGAGATCCGTCATAGGGTCTCAATACCGGAAAAAACGCTTCCATTTTGTCCCCATTCATTATCAATGGGGAGAAAACCTAACTGAACAGAACGGAGTGATCCAAAATGCATTCCGTTCTCATACCGGAGAGCAAACCGCAGCATGACCCACAATGCAAGTCAATGGGGACGGATCCATTTTCTCTGGCACAATCTGACCAAATAGAAAATAGACTTTGAATGGAGTTCATGACGGATCCGTTTTGGGTATGTTAAAGATAATACAAACAGATCTGTTTATAACCGATGCAGATGGTTGTATTATCAGTAATGGAAGCATTTTGGCTAAACCCTGCCGGATCCAGCAAAAACGTGTGAAAGTAGCCTAATGGCAGCATGACCATTTTACACATTTTCATTTTTAAACATGAATGGTATCAGCATTTAGGTGATATAGCAGCACCACTAGTGGACGCGCATGGTAAGCCTACACCGAGATAAGGGATAATGGAAAGATTTGTATTTATTCAGTTTTTTCGACGCACACCTAGTTTTGTCTCACAATAACTGATTGAAATAACTGAAGTGTGAACTTACCTTTACTTCAGTGTCTGAATAAGGCTAGTAGGGATGAGCGAATCGACTTCGGATGAAACATCCGAAGTCGATTTGCATAAAACCTCGTTCTAATACTGTATTGAGCAGGAGCTCCATACAGTATTAGAATGTATTGGCTCCGATGAGCCAAAGTTATTGCTTCGTAGAGTCTCTTGAGACTTTGCGCAATAACTTCATAAATTTATTTCTATGGTAAAAAATAAAATTCTCGAACTCAGGTTCAGTTCCAAGGTGAGAATCATCTTCGGATGTTTCGTCCGAAGTCGATTTGCTCATCCCTAGAGGCTAGGTTCGCTTTTCTGTTCTGGTATAAAACAGGCCAGACACCGGTGACCGATGGATCTCATTGACTATATCAGCTATTCTGCTGGACAAACTACGGAATCTAGTCTAAAGGAGAAGGCGTCCATGTGCGTTCCAAAAAAATAACATTTTAAAGGGGTTGTCAGGGATTTTGATATTAATCCTTTCTACGCCGGGCCAGTTTTTACCTTCCTACCCAGGCCATTTTTTGCAAATCCGACATGTGTCACTTTATGTGGTAATAACTCTGGAACACTTTTACTTATCCAAGCCATTCTGAGAATGTTTTCTCGTGACACATTGTACTTCACGACAGCGCTAAATTTAAGTCAATATATTTTTCCTTTATTGATGAAAAAATCCCAAATTTACCCAAAATTTGGAAAAATTCGCAATTTTCAACATTTGAATTTCTCTACTTTTAAGACAGATAGTAATGCCTCATGAAATAGTTATCAGTCATCATTCTCCATATGTCTGCTTTATGTTGGCATCCTTTTGTAAATTTCATTTTATTTTTTTAGGATGTTAGAAGGCTTAGAAGTTTAGAAGCCATTTTTCAAATTTTTCAACAAAATTTCCAAAACCATTTTTTTAATCACCAATTCAGTTATAAAGTGATTTTGAGCGGCTTACATAATGGAAACCACCTATAAATGACCCCATTTTAGAAACTACACCCCTCAAATTATTTAAAACTGATGTTACAAACTTTGTGAACCCTTTAGATGTTCCACAAGAATTAAAGGAAATGGAGGCAAAATTTCTAAATTTTATTTTTTATGCAGATTTTTCATGTTAATCAATTTTTTCTTGCAACACAGCAAACCTCAATATGCATTACTCTGATTCTTCAGTTTGCAGAAATACCACATATATGGTGGTAAACTGCTATATGGGCACATGGCATGGAAACCCTCAAAAAGTGACCCCATTTTGGAAACTACATCCTTCAAACAATATATTAACCGCTACAGGACCGCCTAACGCAGGGATGCGTCCTGCGGGCGGCCCTGTAGCTCTGAGTTGACGCGTCGGCGCGTCATCTCGTGAGAGCCGAGATTTCCTGTGAACGCGCACGCGTGCGCGCGCGCGTTCACAGGGAAGCGCGGCACAGCAGTTCGGCTACAGCCTGCCAGCGATGGATCATCGCTGGCAGGCTGTAGATGCGAATAAAATCGCATCAAACTGCTATATCAGACGCTGTTTTATGAACAGCGTCTGATATAGCTGCTACCTGGTCCTCTGGTGGTCCCATTTACTGGGATCGACCACCAGAGGACCAGGTAACACAGTAAAGTTGCACCAAACACTACACTAACCCCCCACCCCCCTCACCTATTAACCCCTTGATCACCCCATCTAGACCCCTGATCACCCCCTGTCATTGATCACACCCCTTGTAAGGCTCCATTCAGACGTCCATATGTGTTTTGCGGATCCGTGGATTCACGGATCCGCGGATCCGATCCGCGGATCCGATCCGCGGATCCGATCCGCGGATCCTCAAAACACGGACACCGGCAATGTGCTTTCCGCATTTTGCAGATCCGCGACATTGCCAGAACTATATAGAAAATGCTTTTTCTTGTCCGCAGTTGCGGACAAGAATAGGACATGTTCTATATTTTTGCAGAACGGAAGTGCAGACCTCGAAGCGCAGATCCGTAATTCCGATCCGAGCGGGACAAAGTCTGTCCCCATAGAAATGAATGGGTCCGCAATTCCGCTCCGCAAACAGAATTTCGGACGTGTGAATGGGGCATAAGGGCCCCTTTCACCGCCAGTTAGCTAGCTACTTGTTAGGTAGCTAGCGCCCAGCCCACCGCACCGCAGTCACTGATTTTGGCAGAGATTTTTTCATCCACATTGATCGATGCGAATGAAAAATCTGTGCCGCTTCATTTTTTTTTTTTTCAGCGCAGAGGCTGAACGGAAAAAAATCTCATTACCCGTCTGCTCAATATACGGAGAATCGCAGAAACTCCTAATGCTGGCCATACGTGTAATGATTGCGAAGACCCCTAAAATGCCAGGGCAGTACAAAAACCCCACATGTGACCCCATTTTAGAAAGAAGACACCCCAAGGTATTCCGTGAGGGGTATGGTGAGTTCATGGAAAATATTATTTTTGTCACAAGTTAGTGGAATATGAGACTGTAAAAAACAAAAAAAACAATTTCCGCTAACTTGTTCCAAATTTTTTTTCTGTGAACTCACCATACCCCTCACAGAATACCTTGGGGTGTCTTCTATCCACAATGGGGTCACATGTGGGGTATTTATACTGCCCTGGCATTTTAGCGGTCCTAAAGCGTGAGAATCCAAATGCGTAAAAATGCCCTGTGAAATCCTAAAGGTACTCATTGGTTTTAGGGCCTCTTTGCAAGATCTTGGCTGCAAAAGTGTCACTCATGTAGTATCGCTGTACTCAGAGAGTAGGGCAATGTGTTTTGGGGTGTATTTTATATATATACCCATGTTGGGTGTGAGAAATATCGCTGTAAATCGACAACTTTTTAAAAATTTTTATTCAAAGTTGTCAATTTACAGAGATATTTCTCTCACACAGTATGGGTATATGTAAAATACACCCCAAAACACATTGCCCTACTTCTCCTGAGTACGGCGATACCACATGAGTGACACTTTTTGCAGCCAAGATGCACAAAGGGCCCAAATTCCAACGAGTACCTTTTAGGAGGGCATTTTTACGCATTTTTCTTCTCACGCTTTAGGGCCCCTAAAATGCCAGGGCCGTATAAATACCCCACATGTGACCCCATTTTGGAAAGAAGACACCCTAAGGTATTCGCTGAGGGGCATAATGAGTCCATGAAAATTAAACTTTTGTCAAAAGTTAGCGGAAACGGAGACTTTGTGAGAAAAACAATAAAAATCAATTTCCACTAACTTGTGCCAAAAAAATCTTCTATGAACTCGCCATGCCCTCATGGAATACCTTGGGGTGTCTTCTTTCCAAAATGGGGTCACATGTGGGGTATTTATACTGTCCTGGCATTTTAGGGACCCCTAAAGCGTGAGAAGAAAAATGCGTAAAAATGTCCCTCCTAAAGTACTCATTGAATTAGGGCCCTTTAGCATCTTGGCTGCAAAAGTCACACATGTGGTATCGGCATATCAGGAGAAGTAGGGCAATGTGTTTTGGGGTGTATTTTTATATATACCATACTTTGTGTGAAAAATATCTCTGTAAACGACAACTTTTAAAAATTTTATACAAAGTTGACAATTTACAGAGATATTTCTCTCACTCCAACATGGGTGTATGTAAAAATACACCCCAAAACACATTGCCCTACTTCTCCTGAGTACGGCGATACCACATGAGTGACACTTTTTGCAGCCTGGGTGCACAAGGGCCCAAATTCCAATGAGTACCTTTAGGTTTTACATGGCGGCTCACAATTTAGCCCCGCCCAAAATGCCAGAACAGTAAACACACCCCACAAATGACCCCATTTCGGAAAGTAGACACCCCAAGGTATTCACTGAGGGGCATAGTGAGTCCGTCTGAGATTTTTTTTTTTTGCCAGAAGTTATCAGAAATTGAAACTTTTTTTTTTTTTTTTTCTCAGAAAGTGTCATTTTCCGCTAACTTGTGAAAAAATGAAATGATACATGAACTCACCAAGCCCCTCCGTGAATACTTTGGGGTGTCTTCTATCTAAAATGGTGTGATTTGGGGGTATTTATACTTTCCTGACATTCTAGCACCTGAAGAAACATGACAGGCGCTCAGAAAGTCAGAGCTGCTTCAAAATGCCGAAATTCACTTTTTTGCACCATAGTTTGTAAACGCTATAACTTTTACCCAAACCAATAAATATACACTTATTGGATTTTTTTATCAAAGACATGTAGAACAATAAATTTAGAGAAAAATTTATATAGAAATGTAGTTTTTTAAAAAAATTTACAACAGAAAGTGAAAAATGTCATTTTTTGCAAAAATTTCGGTCATTTTTGATTAATAGCAAAAAGTAAAAATGTCAGCAGCAATGAAATAGCACCAAATGAAAGCTCTATTAGTGAGAAGAAAAGGAGGTAAAATTCATTTGGGTGGTAAGTTGCATGACGGAGCAATAAACGGTGAAAGTAGTGTAGTGCAGAATTGTAAAAAGTGGCCTGGTCATTAAGGGTGTTTAAGCTAGGGGGGCTGAAGCGGTTAAGGGGGGTACTGAGCACTATGGCTGTTTTGGCGTTTTTTTTTTTTACTGCATTCATCTGACAGGTTGGATCATGTGATATTTTTATACAGCTGGTCGATACGGATGCGGCAATACCTAATATGTATAATTTTCTTTTTTTTCCTTTTTTTTATATTACTTAATTATGGAAAAAGAACGCTTTTTTTTTACTTGAAACTTAAATTTTTTTTTTATTATGCAAAACTTGATTTTGCGGTAACTTTTTTTAAAACTTTTTCCCCACAACTTTTGGGGGTCTGATCCCCTGTACAATGCATTACAATACTTCTGTATAGTAATGCATTGGCTGTAAGTGTATTACACACTGTAATACAGTTACAGCCTTCCTTCCTGTGAGTTCCAGGGGGCTGGATTTCACAGGCTTACATGGAAGGCAGCCCTGATGCCTGTGGAGGGCATCGGGCTGCCTTCCCTGCCATCGGGTCACAGTCACAGCAGCACGGGGACCCGATGGGGAAGGGGAGGGAGCTCAGCGCGGAGTCAGCTCGGACCACGGCATAGTGAGGGTTAATGCACCGTCATCGGTGCTTTCACCGATGCCGGCACATGCAGCAGGGGTTCGGCTAACGGGAACATCTGGTCCCCTGCAGCTGATCGAGCGGGCGCAGCTCCTGCACAGTAGTATTACGGCGCTGGCCGGGAAGGAGTTAATGACCTATGCTTTGGATAGGTCATCAATATCAAATCTGTGGGGATCTGACCCCTGCACTCCCACCGGTCAGCTGTTTGAAGAGGCCACGAAGCAGTCTCCTTACAGCTTACCAAGCACAGCTTGAACATTGGATAGTGAATGTTAGGATGGCCGCTGACTTTACCCAACAAAGCCATGCCCCCAAACCGATAAACGACGCCCACCTCTGTGAAGCCCCGCTCCGCCTCCATGAAGCCACGGCCCCCATCGCTGGCCAGAAAAAAAACAGGGGGAGGAGAGCAAAGAAGTTTCTTAGGGGAAGGTGAGCTGGGGGCAGCTGGGGTGCTTCTCTCCCCCTCAGTCAGCCATAGGGAGCCATGTCTGCGGCTCTAGTGACTGGCTGGGGGTGAGAGAAGCCTTAGTCAGTTGCTGCAGCTCACTTTCACACAGCGCAATGCTGCTCTCTGACTGTGAGCTACTGAAAGGGAGGACATCCCTGTGTCCATCCAGGCCCTGCACCGGACGGAGGACAGGGAGCCAGAAAACTGGACTGTCCGGCCTAAAACTGGACGTCTGGCCACCCTAGTGGCTGTGCGTGATATTGCAGTTCAGGCCCATTCACTTGGCACTGAGCAACACCTATGCCATGTGACTGATAAATGTGACGTCACTGGCCTAGGAAGAGGTTGCAACCCTCAGCGGAGCACTGCAGCCTCATCAAACAGCTGATGACCTGTCCTGAGGATAGCCATCAATATCAAAATCCTGGACAACTTCTAAACGAAAAGCATTCTAGTCTTGCACTACTTCTTTGCAGTGCGGACCGTTGGATGTGTATCACGGACCACATTCAAGTGAATGGGTCCGTGTCCGTAGACTGTGGGCAGACGGTCAGTGCCCGTGCATTGTGGACCAAAATTTGTGGTCCGTGGCACGGGCCCAGCCGGCACGCGTTCATGTGCATGAGCCCTAAGGCAGTAGCCTCTAATCTGCAGCCTGTTGTGGTCAGAGCATGCTGAAAGTTATAGTTTTGCAACAGCTGTAGAGCCGCAGGTTGGGACTACTACCGTAAGGGGTTAAATCTGGCATTATAAATGTTATTATAACATGGTCCTTGTCTACTTTACCAAGAAATAAGAAAGACACAATGGAAACTCAGAAGGGGCACCAGGACACAAGTGTCGCAATTACTAAAAGAAGAATTCACAAAGAGCAGATTGTATGAGAAGTCTGTGGCTGGTAACAGAGAAGAAGCGCCTCCAGACTGTGCCAACAGTGCCCAGGGTATGACATTGATCTGACTGCTAATTAATACCCTAATTACCTTAGTAATTCTATTTATGACTGGAAATAAACATGCCACATAATAAAGCATCAGGTGCAATGACGCCACCACATCCTGGCACAGAACCCGTATGTGACCTTCATGTGGCTGTTCAGCAATGAATTCCTGACAAATTCACGGCAGGTAACACAAATCACACAATATGAATATTATTTCCCCGTCTGTAATGACACAAATAGTCCCACCCAGCGTGTAACTTTCATTGTATTAACTCCTTCTCTTACTACTTCAAATACACAATTTTTTCTGCAGTTTGTTAACTTACATAATGTAGTAAATGTCACCTGCAGTCCTATGTAACACCACAGATACACAGTCATAACTTTGTTCGTACAGATAATGTAGTAGAGTGAACCTGCAGTCCTATGTAACAGCACAGATAATACAGTGATAACTCTCTGAGTCCAGATAATGTAGTAGATGTCACCTGCAGTCCTATGTAACAGCACAGATAACACAGGGATAACTTTCTGAGTACAGATAGTCTAATAGTTGTCACATGCAGTGATATGTAACACCATAGATAACACAATGATAACTCTCTTAGTATAGGCTCATGTATTAGGTGTTATCTGCAGTCCTATGTAACAAAACAGATAACAAAGTGATAACTCTCTGTGTACAGGTAATACATTGGATATTACCTGCAGACCTATGTTACACCACAGATAACACAGTGATAACACTCTGAATACAGATAATATAGTAGATGTCAACTGCAGTCCTATGTAACACTACAGACAACACAGTGATAACTCTCTGAGTACAGACAGTGTATTAAATGTCACCTGCAGTCCTATGTAACATAATAGATAACACAGTAATATTTCTCTGTGTACAGGTAATACATTAGATATTACCTGCAGACCTATGTAACACCACAGATGATACAGTGACAACTCATTATGTACAGATATTGTATAAGATGTTACCTGCAGTCCTATGTAACACCACAGATAACACAGTGATAACTCTCTGAGTCCAGATACTGAAGTAGATGTCACCTGCAGTCCCATGTAACATAACAGATAACACAGTGATATTTCTGTGAGTACAGATAATGTAGTAGATGTCAACTGCAGTCCTATGTAACACTACAGACAACACAGTGATAACTCTCTGAGTACATATAATGTAGTAGATGTCACCTGCAGTCCCATGTAACATAACAGATAACACAGTGATATTTCTGTGAGTACAGATAATGTAGTAGATGTCAACTGCAGTCCTATGTAACAGTACAGATAACACAGTGATAACTCTCTGAGTACAGATAGTGTAGTAGATGTCACCTGCAGTCCTATGTAACATAACAGATAACACAGTGATATTTCTGTGAGTACAGATAATGTAGTAGATGTCAACTGCAGTCCTATGTAACAGTACAGATAACACAGTGATAACTCTCTGAGTCCAGATAATGTAGTAGATGTCACCTGCAGTCCCATGTAACATAACAGATAACGCAGTGATATTTCTGAGTACAGATAATGTAGTAGATGTCACCTGCAGTCCTATGTAACACTACAGACAACACAGTGATAACGCTCTGAATACAGATAATATAGTAGATGTCAACTGCAGTCCTATGTAACACTACAGACAACACAGTAATAACTCTCTGAGTACATATAATGTCGTAGATGTCACCTGCAGTCCCATGTAACATAACAGATAACACAGTGATATTTCTGTGAGTACAGATAATGTAGTAGATGTCAACTGCAGTCCTATGTAACAGTACAGACAACACAGTGATAACTCTCTGAGTACAGTGTACTAAATTTCACCTGCAGTCCTTTGTAACATAACAGATAACACAGTGATATTTCTCTGAGTACAGATAATGTAGTAGATGTCAACTGCAGTCCTATGTAACAGTACAGATAACACAGTGATAACTCTCTGAGTCCAGATAATGTAGTAGATGTCACCTGCAGTCCCATGTAACATAACAGATAACGCAGTGATATTTCTGAGTACAGATAATGTAGTAGATGTCACCTGCAGTCCTATGTAACACTACAGACAACACAGTGATAACGCTCTGAATACAGATAATATAGTAGATGTCAACTGCAGTCCTATGTAACACTACAGACAACACAGTGATAACTCTCTGAGTACAGACAGTGTATTAAATGTCACCTGCAGTCCTATGTAACATAATAGATAACACAGTAATATTTCTCTGTGTACAGGTAATACATTAGATATTACCTGCAGACCTATGTAACACCACAGATGATACAGTGACAACTCATTATGTACAGATATTGTATTAGATGTTACCTGCAGTCCTATGTAACTCCACAGATAACACACTGGGATAACTCTCTGTGTACAGGTAATATATTTGATATTAGCTGTAGTTCTATGTTACACCACAGATAACACAGTGATAACTCTCTGAGTCCAGATACTGAAGTAGATGTCACCTGCAGTCCCATGTAACATTCCAGATAACACAGTGATATTTCTGTGAGATAATGTAGTAGATGTCAACTGCAGTCCTATGTAACACTACAGACAACACAGTGATTACTCTGAGTACAGACACTGTACTAAATTACACCTGCAGTCCTATGTAACATAACAGATAACACAGTAATATTTCTCTGATTACAGATAATGTAGTAGATGTTACCTGCAGTCCTATAGATCACTACAAATAACACAGTGATGATTTTCTGTGTCAGGTAATAGATTAGATGTTACCTGCAGTCCTATGTAACACCATAGATAACACTTTCTGTATATAGGTAATGTAATAGATGTTATATGACTTTTTAAGCAGCTTTTAGTAAGTTTGCTACATCCGTGCCTGCAGTCCTATGTAACACCACTACGTGTTGTGGCAATCAGAATAACTCCCTAGGACACAGCAGTACAGTGCAGGTAATGTTATAGCTGTTACCTTCAGCCCTGTGTAGCACTATAGATGGCACATGCTGATAAATGCCGTAGGTATTATATGACTTTCCAATGTCTTTTGCTGTAAGCGTCAAGTTAATATTTGCAACATCTATATCTGCAGTCCTGTGTAACGCCACAAACAACACACAGTGCAGATATTATATATGTAACACCACCGACAAAATATTGTGCCATCCCCATGAGTGCTAGCTGCTACATCTATGTGTTTGCCTACTACACAACTTTCTGTTTCAATATATGCAGGAAATAAACCTCCAGCCTAATGAGAACATTTTCCTTTAGATTGTAAGTCTTTGGGACTAGATACCAGTCCTTGTGCTGAGGTGGTATCCCGAAATAGGAAACATAATCCTTACCAGTGTCTTGAAGAAGCTCATGACTGGGTGCAGCTCCGCAGGTGGAGTGTTCGGTCTTGCTTCAGATGCACTGTCTTGGCTGTCTATGCTCTGCTCCTCTGCACTGGCTGACTGGTCGTCGTCTTCTACGCTCTGCAGGGAGAGACAGATCCTGTTTATTCAGCTCAGTGCAGCCCTATTCCTTATTTGCCTCATTCCTCACTTACAATCCTAATTCCTGTCATTCTTGATCCCACATGGGGCGAACAATCGGCCATTGTCAGAGTGCATTGTTATTGACTGTAATATATTCACAATTTACCAATGGCTCGAGTAACATTCTGTCCTGCTGAACAGAGCTGGCCACAGACATGGAGCAGCGTGCATGGCTGCCCAGACAAATCCCCTTTTCTTTTTGCGCAGTTCACCAGTTGCAAGATGGGACACGTGTCCATGTTATTGGCTCAAGCTTCTTCAATGGCCGATTATCCGCCAGCTACAAAGATTTTTCCTTTTTCTTCTGGTCTTTGCACACTCATCACGAAGTAGTGTAAAATATGTACTAGCGTCACATACATGGGGACCCTACAAACTGCAATGTGGAAATGAGAGGTGTTGTGTTGACAAGGCAGTAGGAATGATTCAACATAAATGTAATAGAGTTACTAATAAGGCAGTGGTGATTGGCTGCAGCGGTTACGTGCCATGTCCCGAAATGTCACTGTTCAGGTCACCGGGATCCAGCATGTAACCACTGCAGCCAATCACTATCTCAGCTGTAGACTGTTGAGGACAGTGATTGCCTGCAGTGGTTACATTGCGTATCCTAGCATGTCCTGGCATCACCAGCGTAGCAGAGAAGAGCAATAAGCAATTGTACGGGTTGTCTGCAGGGGCGTACACAGATCTCACATGGCCCCATAGCAAAGCTTAGTATGGGCTCCCCAGCACCACTAATTTTCTTAGTACATGTGCATCAAACACTTCCAGGCAATGCAGAACACAAAAAGCAATGACCCAGATTACAGATTAATTTATGGTCTTTTATATTAAGCAGAAGACAAATCTCCTCCTTCCCTTCACATACGGCAAAGCAGTCTGACTGCAGCCACCACTAGGAGGAGCTCAGTGCATAGGAGTTATACAGGTACTGTTATGGACAATGGTTATGGAACCAGTGTGCCAAATACTTCTGAGGGCATTATCCTGACAATCCCCTGGTTTTCACTCTTCAACCCCTGTACAGGTCTTCATTGTAGGAAGGGGTCACCAGGCCTCTATCTTTTGGAATAATGCTGGTATAGCTGGCAGCTGAACCATGGGGTTAGAGACATGGATGCAAAGCACCAAGGGATCAGGCAATACTAGCAGTCAGAACCAGGCCAAAGTCAGGCAGACAGAATGCATAAGAATCCAAGAAAGAGTCCTGGGGTCAGAGCAGGGGGCACAGGGTAAGAATTTTTACAACAGGCAGAAGACATAGCATAGGCAGATGAACAGATCAAGCTAACAGGCACAGGTCAGGTCAGAGACAGACAGACAGACTTTGAAGTTAGATAGAACACAGACAAACAAACAAACGGATTATATCTCTACTTTAGCAGACTAGAAAGACCAGACAGATCCGGTTATTGCAGCCAGGGGTGGAACACACAACACAGAATATACAGCAGGGCTGATTAGCCGAATAGTAAACAGCTGAACACACAGAGCAAGATAAGCTTAACCCATGTAGTACTGCAAGGGGAGAGGAGAAACAATGAACACAAAAAGCCAATGCCATGCACACAGGACAGCAGTGGCCATGAACCACCATTGTAACAGTTACCATTGTCTGCAATGGAAGCTGTAATCATGTCTTTGTACCGAGCTTCCTCTAGTGCAGAGGTACTCAACTAGCAAGCTGCGGTTTTCTTTCCATCATGGGATGCGGAGCAATCTCACACTATAGAAAACAGATCTGTCCCCCATTGACTTTGAATGGAGTTCATGACGGATCAGTCTTGGGTATGTTAAAGATAATAGAACCGGATCCGTTCATAACGGATGCAGACGGTTGTATTATCAGTAACTTAAGCGTTTTTGCTGAACCCTGCCGGATCCAGCGTTCATCTTTACTGTTGGCATTCAACTCGGACCTTCACCTGACTGCCGACCTAGGTATGTGGGCTAGGGATGAGTGAGTCGACTTCAGATGAAACATCCGAAGTCAATTCGCATAAAACTTTGTTCCAATACTGTACGGAGCAGGAGCTCTGTACAGTATTAGAATGTATTGGCTCAGATGAGCCAAAGTTATTGCTTTGCGAAGTCTCGCGAGACTTCGGGTAATAGCTTTATAAATTAATTTGTACTGTAAAAAAACATTTCCTGAATTCGAGTTCGGTTCCAAAGTACCACTTGGAACTGAACCCGAGTTCGGGAAATGTTTTTTTACAGTACAAATTAATTTATAAAGTTATTGTGCAAAGTCTTTCCCCCATTATAGTCAATGGGGACAGAGCGGCAGTCCAGGGGCACACGTTAACTAGCGGCAGGATGGATCTGACAGGCTATTGACCCGCCGGAACAGCCTGACGGATTCCCCTACCGCTAATGTGAAAGTATCCTTAGAATTACTACTGCTACTCTGAATTGCTATAGCACTGCACTCTGCTACAATAATGGTCCTGGACTCCTGTCTCTTTGTTGGATTGTACTATGAAATAGACCTCAAAAGGGTGGAGCGTTTGCACATCAGTGGTGGGCTTAGCAGTGCCCCAAATATTGTCAGCGGACCGTATGCGGAACCATTCATTTCAATGTGTTCGCAAAAACAATAGAAGTTACTCCGTGTGCATTCCGTTTCCGTATGTCCTTTCTGCAAAAGATTGAACGTGTCCTATTATTTTCCGCATTACGGACAAGGATAGGACTGTTCTATTAGGGGCCAGCTATTCCGTTCCATAAAATACGGAATGCACACTGACATCATGTGTATTTTTTGTGGTCAGCAAAATACATACAGTCGTGTACATGAGCCCATAGGGATTGCAGGAGGCAGACAATGAGATGTAGTAAATCCTATATTACATAAGGTTATATTGTGCTTCCAAAAGGCATCTGAAAAAACGAGAGCCGGAACGTGGCTGGTTGCTGAGGGTAGCCGTTCCACTTGTCAGTTGCACCAGTTTTGATAAATCTTCCCAGGTCTGCCTTGTCCAGTTGTATATTGCATCGCAGGTGCTGTGGCCACCATGTTTATTCATTGCCAAAGACGCGGTTCCTCCTCCTGTGCCCTCTCATAAATTTTACAGCACTGAACACAAGACCCTGGCAGCTGCCGGATTTACTGCACACGGCCATAAATGTCATTATCACTATAAACTCCACAAACAAGTCCAGCGCCTTAATCTTTCCTACCTCCCAGCCTTCACTGCCCTGCAGATGGTGGAGTCACGGATTACAGGTTTATGTATTATGCACTTGACACCATTTCATGGTAACAGAATGCATCTGAATGTCCATTTAAAGGGAGACGACACCTGGAGCATGTCTTCTGAAGTTCTGCCTATTAACCACCTCCCGACCGCCTAACGCAGGGATGCATCCTGCGGGCGGGATGTTCCTCCTTGACGCGCCGGTGCGTCATCACGCGAGACGCGAGATTTGCAGTAAACGTAAACTCACTGCAAGAGGCGGGGAAGAAGTTATTGTACAGCCTGCCAGCGCTGATCGTTTGCTGGCAGGCTGTACATTTAAAAAGAAAAGCGATAATAATGTAAAAAAAAAAAATATTTACATAAAAATGTAATATTAAACTTTGTGGCTTGCTGCCTGCTCCTCTGGTGGTCCCTTTTGCTTGGGACCACCAGAGGAGCAGGCAGCTATGTAAGTTGCACCAAACACCACACTACCTCCCCCCTGTCACTGATTAACCCCTGATGACCCAATATTAACTCCCTTCCACAATTGCGGACAAGAATAGGACATGTTCTATATGTCCCCATCGAATTGAATGGATCCGCAATACCGTTCCGCAAAATTTTGCGGAACAGAATTGCTGACGTGTGAATGAGGCCTAAGGGTCCCTTAGCGATCGCAGCTTTACAAGCACTCCTATGTCCTTTCCCCTCTTTTTTTTTTTTTGCACATTTTTTGACATTGATCGATGTGAATGAAGAAATCAGTGCCGTTCATCTTTTGTTTCAGCCCAGAGGCTGAACAGAAAAAAAAAATCTCATTACCTGTATGCGCAATATAAGGACAATAGCAGAAACTCCTAATGCTGGCCATACATGTAATGATTGCGGTGACCCTCAAATGCCAGGACAGTATAAATACCCCACAAGTGACCCCATTTTAGAAAGAAGACACCCCAAGGTATTCACTGAGGGGCATAGTGAGTTCATGGAAGTTTTTATTTTTGGTCACAAGTTATTAAAATAAATTCCATTTCCGCTAACTTGTGACAAAAAATAAAAACCTCCATGAACTCACTATGCCCATCAGTTAATACCTTAGGGTGTCTACTTTCCGAAATGGGGTAATTTGTGGGGTGTTTCTACTGTCTGGGCATTGTAGTACCTCAGGAAACATGACAGGTGCTCAGAAAGTCAAAGTGAGGAAATTCACTTTTTTGCACCATAGTTTGTAAACACTATAACTTTTACCCAAACCAATAAATATACACTTATTGCATTTTTTTTTAATCAAAGACATGTAGAACAATAAATTTAGAGAAAAATATTATATAGAAATGTAGTGTTATTTGAAAAATTTTACAACAGAAAGCGAAAAATGTCGTTTTTTTGCAAAGATTTCGTAAATTTTTTAATAATATCAAAAAAAGTTAAAATGTCAGCAACAATGAAATACCACCAAATGAAAGCTCTATTAGTGAGAAGAAAATGAGGTAAAATTCATTTGGGTGGTAAGTTGTATGACCGAGCAATAAACGGTGAAAGTAGTGTAGTGCAGAATTGTAAAAAGTGGGGTTTAAGCTAGGGGGGCTGAGGTGGTTAAGGATAAGTTCACAAGGAGTTATTTGGTGGAGGTTTTGAGGCAGGTTATCCTGCAGGATTTTAGGCCAAAGCCAGAAGTGGATCCAACAGGAAGGAGTAGACTAAGGCTTTCCTTTAAATTTCTGATTCCTTTAGAATCCACTTCTGACTTTGATTGAAAAACCTACAGGAAAATCTGTCTAAGCGTACAGCCATCCGGTCGGGTCATGGCCAACTGAGGTCAAGAACAAGACAGAATTAATTGGCCCCGCGGGATGGAAGGTGGCATGGGTCCATTAAGAATTCAGGCTGCCTATTCAGTGCGGTCTTCATTAATTAAATATCAGGCAGCTGCGGGCTAATTGGCCAAATTCTTGACCGCGCCGTGTGGTCATACCCTTAAAACCTCATTCAAAATAAGTCTGTGTAAACCTACCCCTACTCCGCAGCTGTATATCTATTATTAACTGTGAGGCTAGGGCTACACGTCCACATGTGTGCGCGACTCTTTTTATAACGATAATCAATGGTGTCGTATTGCGATATGCGACATGCTGTGACCGCGGCTGTGACAGTCGCAAAAAATCCATCCAAGTTGGATTTTTGTGCGACTGCCGTGTGAATGAATGTCGCACGACACATCACAATGTAGTTGTACTCTTTTTATCGCACGTCATGTTGCCGTGTAGTCCTAGCCTTAATCGGCCATCTCCCTGACTGTAGCATAGATTATACAATCTATTGTTCCGATAGAGACTTTTTTAAATTTGGCTTTTATAGCGCCAACATATTGTACAGTGCTGTCCAGAGACTGTGGTCTGTATTGATATATCTATATATCTTTTTACAGACTAGTACTGTTTTTATGCTTTTGCGCTTGATGTCATTTATCTTGTCCATACCTTTTTATATGTATTGTATTTGTACTATTCGACTATGTAACTAGTAGACTGTTTGCGCTACTCCTTTCTTGTAAGTGACTGCCCGCTTTTAGTATGCATTTATTATTGTAAGTGGCTCTAATAAACCATTACATTTTTTTATTTCTGTCATGACGATGAGGTGTTCTCAACAAACAATGAAACTGCATGGAGATAAATGATAGAAGTAGAGATAGTTCATCCTCAGATTTCATATCCATACATTGAGATGATTGCTGAATGTAAATGCAGGTGATGACCTGGCAATGATCAGGAATGAACGGCTTGGTCTCAATTATTTTCCAGTGTATTAACCCATGACAATTGACCCTTATCTCGCTTTTAGAAACACCAGGACCTATCTATCTATCTATCTATCTATCTATCTATCTATCTATCTATCTATCTATCTATCATGTATTGTCTTGTTGTAACCCACTACACATAATAATGTCAGATATTTCTGCGTCTCAGTTAAAGCTGTGAAACAATAGACAAGAAGACATGTAATGTATTGAATGGGACATATGTCGCATTTCTGCATGTTAATGACGAGGGGCTGATTTGGAGTGGGACAAGGCCATTACTGCTGCTGATCTCTAACTGAGACCATTGTCTTTGCTGCTGAAATGTTGTTTCAATGACATCGGCTTGTGTGAGAGGTGGATTTTATTTAAGTGCAACAATTAGAGGTCTATACGAGGACACAATGAGAGGTCAATGTAGAGTAAGGAGCATAGATTCAGTAGCTGTGTATCCCGGGTGTTGCAGGATTTAGCCACATCTGACAACTGATAGTCTGGAATTCTCATGGTCTGCCATGTCCCCAAAGGCATAAATAAAATTGTTAAGTCTGTGGTGTTTGGCCATTGTATTCTAGGCTGCGAGAATCGCAAGTTTCTTCCGGTAAGTAATCATTCTGTGGCTGATTCTGGCTTTCATCTAGTCCACAAAATTCAGTAGTCAGGCATTGTATATTCTAAACTATTAAAATTTTCTTGTATGTGATTAAGCTCCTCCTGTTACTGACCATTAAATGGATTTCATAAGATAATGCCCTGTAAAAGTCAACTAAGTTTGTGATGCTGCATGTAAGATCTCCTAATGTTCTTAAAGGACAGATTTGTACCTATGACACTGGCTGACCTGTTACATGTGCACTTGGCAGCTGAAGGCATATGTGTTGGCCCCATGTTCATATGTGCCCGCGTTACTGAGAAAAATTATGTTTTAATATATGTAAATGAGCATCTAGGAGCAACAGGGGTGTTGCCATTACACCTAGAGGCTCTGCTCTCTCTGCAACTGCTACGCCCTCTTCACTTTCATTGACAGGGCCAGGCAGTGTAAATCTGATCAAGCCTGCCTGGCCCTATCAATCAAAGTGGTAAGCATGTGGCAGTTGCAGAGAGAGCTGAGCCTCTAGGAGTAATGGCAATGCTCCTGTTGCTCCTAGAGGCTCATTTGCATATATTAAAACATAATTTTCTCGGTAATGCGGGCACATATGAACATGGGACCAACCCAGATACCTTCATCTGCCAAGTGCACATGTAACAGGTCAGCCAGCTTCATAGGTACAAATCTGCTGAAAGATGCCTTATAAGTGAAACTGCAACTTTGTATAAACTCCCTATTGTACAGCAGAGATTGGTGTTCGTAAGTGATACTACAACAAATTTTTACATAGTTTTTGAGTTCACGACGTCCAGTTAAAAAGGGGATTTGACTGCTTGTTCCCAGAATACCGTGGCCCAGATTTGCTAATGTGTCTAACCCTAAAATCTCTTATAAATGTTGCAAATTGGTGCAATTTGGCGCAACTATGGCTTCTCCATATAAAGAGGGGGTGCAGCTTAGATGCATGGTCTAAGTTGTGTCGTTTTGAGCCAAAATTGAACCACAGTTCTGGTATAGAATTCTGTCACAAAGTTAAAGTGGGCATACACATTAGTCTAAAGTTGATAGAAATGGACAACCCCAACCAAAATGATAGTTTGTTGGGTGTAATTTAACATGGAACAATTGTTTCAGCCAAACGATGACAGACCATCGTCTTCTTCAAAGAAGTCAGCCATGTTTTTTCGTCCTATAGATCGTTCCCAGAGAGATTGTTCATCCATCGGCCAGCCCAGTTTCATTAAACATGTTGGACTAAGGCTTCGTTCACATCACCTAAACGGTTTAGAAGCAGGAGAACAGAAAGGACGGATTCGGCACATAACTGAGCCGAACGGAGCCTAAAGACCCCATAGACTATAATGGGGTCCATTAGAAGTCCGCTCAGAAGATGATTTTGGAGCGGAGACAAAAGTAGTGCATGCAGGACTTTTGTCTCCGCTCCAAAATCATCTTCTGAATGGACACCTAATGGACCCCATTATAGTCTATGGGGCCTTTAGACTCCGTTCGGCTCAGTTATGTGCCAAATCCATCCTTTGCGTTCTCCTGCTCATAAATGGAACAAGAGAACGGAAAGGCTGAACGGTGATGTGAACGAAGCCTAAAATGTGCATAGCCTTGTCTGCAAAGTGATCGTTCACTGGATGATTGTTTGTTCAACTGCTGCTCAGCTATCAAACAAAATCCTAAAATATATAGCCACCTTGAGCCAACCAATAGTTGGTATAGAGTCAGAGAAAAGTGTCTATCCCTGCAGCAAATGTATCAGCTATCCTGAGTCCCTGTGATAAATCTGGTGCCGGTCTAGACAGCCGGTCTAAGTTTATGCCATCTACAGGATTATTAAATCTGCCCCTGTGTTTTCATGGTTCACATCATCTGAATTCAGTTCATTTCTTGAATCTTGTGGTTGCTACCCTCTGAAGTATGTATGCCTTGGTTGCTTAGTCTACGTGGTTGATCTTATTCACTGCACAAATCTACACTTCCTAAATATCACCACTAAATCCCTGTGTACATCTTGGCTGAGGGTTTTGTTTGCTCATGTAACATTGCCCATTGTCCAAGATTGGTGAGTAACTTGTACTACTGGAAAATCCACAATGTCTTTAATGTTATCCGTGTATTAAATGAAACCTTGGCTGGCGGCGATTGTGCCCAGTTGTAATTATTGCTAAAATAAGAGACTGTTCACATGTTTGGCAAATGTCCGTGTGCCACGTGTATGTTTATGGTACTGGCCACAGACTCCTATTTACCCTAAGGAATAAATTAAGATGGTACTACTGCACGAACATGGACACAATATTTCTGATGCTGCATCTGTGTTCTTACTTACCTCCCAACAGTCCTGCTTTTCTCTCGTCTGTTCCATAAGAAAGACCTCAGAGGGGGCACTGCTTAAGCAAATGTACGGTGTTCATGGGCAGTCTTGGGTGGGTTGGCTAGGGCTTAAGATGCCCCACAAATTGCAAGGTATGTTCTTAAAGGGACATTGTCAAGAGTAGAGCTTTTAATTAGAGCATAAAGGGTTAAATCAGCAGCACACCCATCATATGGCCCCAGCCCCTCATCACTGTGCCAGACCATTCTCAGCAATGCAGATTAGAGAGGGGCACCCAGAGTATCACTGCAAATGGTTTAAAATGATCTGGTATCAACGATGAAGAGTTAATGTTGTCATTGATTGTTAAAATACTAATTTCTTTATGCACCATATATCCCTAATGGTTATCTATGGGCAGTAAATAGTTAACACTGGCAGTCCCGGTTAGGTTGTTGGGAGACAGGCTGGTCCTGCCCACCCCAGGTTTGTAGAGTAGAAAGCGTCTAGCTAGCAGATCTAAGAGGCAGCATGTACATTTGTGAGCTGTTGTCAAGTAGGCCCAAGGAGAAACCTAGTTCTGGGAACTTTAGTGCCTGAAACGGAAGAGCTGCCAGAGAGAAGCAACTAAACCGAGAGACTACCCAATGAGAAAAGAGACTATAATTCATATAGTAGGTACTGTATAGAAGCAGCAAGACCATGCTGGAAAGACAGTAAGGCAACACATGTTTATGGCAATGTACTTTACTGCTTATAGAAAGGGTTCAGTGCTGACCAAAATTTTGAGATAGACTGGCTGTCCGAATCTGAGTTCTGCACCCCGCAGCCTGATCTTTGCAGAAAGTTTTAATGAGAACACTGTGCTGCAGAGTGTTATTGTGAATATTGTCACTCAACCGGCTTGCTGTCATTGAACTGAACCAGGTCCTAGGTTGCACACTGGCCCACAAAGGGGTTAATCTACAGAACTTGTGCTGTGCCATTACTGCTTCGGTACTGCCCCGCCAAGCACGGAAAAATTGAAGATTATACCCTTCTCAGTGGGAAAAGAAATAGGACACCCCATAGATTCAGCGTTTTGGGAACCCCTGAAGTTTTGTCTCCCCTAAAAAGAAAAAAAACTGCAATCTCCCAGAAAGGGGTCAGCCAAGATCCTGACAGCCCAGCAAAGAGGTGCCACCATCTTGATGCATCAGGACCCCTACACAGTACATCTCTGCCACTGCACCTGAAAGAGAGCAAGAAAGAGTCCGGGCCAGCTACAGTGAGTACTGGTGGAGTGAATAACTCTGTATTGATTGTTTGGGACTATCTCTGATATCACTGCATATTATACCCACTTCTACAGTGCCCCAATCATGCTTCTTAAAGGGATCTGCATCTATATAACAGTCATTGACCACAGTGACACACATCAAGGTGTGCAACTACCTCCCTTTGAGCTGTGTATTTGGCCATGCAGCTAACCAACAGCCACAGGAGTCACAGCATCTCCCTTATAACTGCCATAATGTGCACATAATGCATGAGGCCGCTGACTATACCACACTATTTTGGGACACCACAGCTTCCACGCTATAAGGGATAAGCCCATACAATACATTAAAACACTTTCAAGAGAAAATGCTTGTCACATTTAAACTGTATCCTGTGTCCACAGAGCAAAAATGGAGATACTTATTGGCCAACTAGAGGGTACTGCATTAAGAGAAGTAAAATCTTAGCCATGATCTGAGAAAGACTGTGGAGCAGGGTCTTGAAAAGCTATGCACTACCTTTGAAACCAGAACTGCATCAGATATGAAAATACGGCTTCTCGGCAAGAAACAACAGTCCGGTGAGTTCCTCAGAGACTTTGCCTTATCACTTCCAGCGGAACTGAGGGCTGTTATCAAAGTGGACTGAGGCAGAAAACAGAGTCAAGACTCTGCAAGAACAATTTGTAAAAGATTCTGATACAGAAGCTCTGAAGAGTCAGTGAAAAATGCTGTCTGTACACTTTAAGGAACTGGCTATCAGTATCCTGACGATGGACTTTAAGCCTAAACCTTCCAGGAACGCTAACCCACTCTACCAAGAATGTGATTCAACAGACCATTATCGTGCTGTGTGCTCAGAAATGCTAAAGGAGAGATCTGCCGTGCTCGCTTCAGAGATGCCCAACCAGTGGTGCTGCCACCTGGTACTGAGATCCTCCTGTGGTAGTAACCCTGTGTTGGTGTCCATGGCCAAGACTACTAAACCCTAGTAGAACAGATCCACCTTGAAGAACATTCTGTGGTTCTAGCCGCAAATTGCCTAGTAACTGTGATTCATGTGGTCAAGGAGAACCTTCAGCATTTATCCCCTCAACTTTGGAAGAGCCAGTCTTACCAGCACACCATCCCTGGCACACATCCTCCGATCAAGGAAAGACATCGGCCCATACCTCCTGCCATGTACCAGCCTGTTATGAGGATGATCCAGGAGATGAAAGATGCCAAAGTCATGCAAGAATGCCACAGTCCATAGGCTGCACCTTTAGTTCTTGTCAGTAAGAATGATGGATCCATTCAGTTCTGCTTGGACTATAGAAAAATCAGTAACGTCGCTCACAAAGACAACTACCCGTTGACACCTACCCTTGAACACTTTGGAATACGCGGGCTACTTCTTTACCCTAGAGTTAACTTGTGGATACTGGCAAATACCCATCACTGCGGTAGATTGAGAAAATACAGTCTTTTACCACCCCTATGGGCCTGTTTGAGATCATTACATGCTCTTTATACTCTGTAATGCACCTTTAACTTTTTGAAGGCACATGGAACGATGTCTGGGCCACAAGAACTTTGAGGCAGTGTACTGTACTGGAACAATGTGATTGTATACTCCAAGTCCTATGAAGACCACGTGCAACATCTGGCTAAGGTTTTTCAAGTGCATTATCAAACATGGTCTAAAAGTCAAGCCCTCTAAGTGCCACTTGCTGAAGCTCCAAGAACTGGCCCACCCCACTACCTTAAAAGAGTTGACAAGTTCCCTTGGTTTTGGAGATTGCCAAGCCACTCCAAGAACTCCTGAAGGGGCATCCAAGCAGTTTCTCAAAACCTGAATACACATTGAAAGGAATGGAGATCGGAAAATTGCTTCCAGATTCTTAAATAGAAGCTGACAGAGCCACCTCTCCTTGGCTACCCTGGTAAAACCATCAATCTGACCTCTATATAGATACCAGCAAGAAAGGTCTAGGAGCTGTCCTATCTCAAGTACAAGATGGTATAGGGAGAGTAATTGCCAATACCAGCTGTTCCTTCAAGAAAGCTGAAAGAAATGACCAAAAATAGAGCTCCTTCAAGCTAGAATTCCTCACACTAGTGTGGGCGCGATCACTGAAAAATTCAAGGAGTACCTTGCAGCCACACCCTTCATTGTGTACACTGCCAACAATCCCCTAGCACATTTGAATACCACCTGGCTAGGAGCTCCAGAGCAGAGGTCGGCCTTCTGGCTCGCAAACTATGGCTTTGTGCAGCAAGCCTCCATGAGAGCCAGTTTAGAGGATGAAGTGGCAGTGGCCCTTATGTTGTGTTGTAGTGTCAGTGTCCTACCTGAAGCCGTTGCTCCCTAGGGTCCGTTGCAGTGAAAGTTTTAGCACTGAAGAATCAGGCCAGAATTGACAGTAACAAACTCCTTTTACTAAGTGCAACATAGATCTTGTAAGTACAAATAGAAGTAGCGGGCTTTAGTGCAATTCTCTTCTGGAACCAGCTGAGGAGGTATGGTGGCAGGTAGGTTGGTGATGAATAAGCACTTTGTTGATACTGGCTTAGTGGTAGTTGTTTTGGTGATCAGGGTATCTAAAGCCCGTTTTTTCTCACTTCACAGCAGGGTCAGCAGAAGCTGGTTGTAGCATGTCACTCTGCAGTCTCTGATTCCAATACTTTACTTAAAGGGTTTCTGTCACCAGGATTACACATTATAAGCTGTCTGACATTAGCTATGTGCTAATGTCAGATCAGCTTGATAATGTCTTTTTTATAAAAATCCGATGTATATTTAGGCTAAAAAACGTCTTTTTATAATATGTAAATTAGCCTCTAGGAGCAGGGGGGGCCTTGCCCTGCCCCTAGCGGCTCCGTGCGGCAACCTGCTGGCACGCCCCTTCTTTCTTTGATTGACAGTGCCGGGCAGCGATCCTCTCCTGCCTCCGGCACTGTCTCGCTGTTAAATCCTGCGCCGCCGCTCTGTATTCGGCACAGGCGCGGTGAGCTGAGGACAGCAGGCACCAGCGTCCTCAGGTTGCCGCACGGAGCCGCTAGGAGCAGGGCAACGCCCCCCCTGCTCCTAGAGGCTAATTTACATATTATAAAAAGACTTTTTTTAGCCTAAATATACATCGGATTTTTATAAAAAAGACATTATCAAGCTGCTCTGACATTAGCACATAGCTAATGTCAGACAGGTTATAATGTCAAAACTTGATGACAGAAACCCTTTAAGTCCTACTTCATTTCTGTGGAGTGGGTGCTCCAGGAGCTGTTTACTCACTCCCAGGCAGGAGAGGGTCCTCACGCATCCCCTCTCTGCTCAGACACTCTAGACTGCTTAAGACTGCCTATCCTTAGTTCAGCCCCACCCTTGACAGGAAGTCGTACGAGCCCACTCAAACCAAAGGGGGGAGAATGGAATGGTAAGTTCCTTTCCTGTTACCGAACATTGCCAGCAATACTCCATCTGCTGGTGAACCAAGTGCTTTACATGTCATCACATTCACATTGCATAAGAAATATATTAAATGCAGCAACCAAAATATGAAATTGTAATACCCCCACTCTGGGGTATTAAATTTGTGGTCAAATATCGCACGGCAAGTTCAATGAAAATGCAGATGTTCTGTCCAGACTGTTGACAGAGGAAGACCCTGCCCAACCAGGTGACAGCTGGGAAGAGGTTGAAATGCTGTCTTTCTACGTCAGATTTGCTCAGCAGAGTAACACCAGTGTCAAGAACAAAGTCCAGAAAGCCGCCAGATTTCCACAACAACCCAGTCCTGAACCACCCCTACAAAAAGAACTCCACATAAAGCTCTAGTCTAAAAATCATGTATTAGGAGAGCTGATAGACTTTGACACAAGCGGAAAAATGGCAGAAAAAATCCGCTGTAGCAATACAGGTCCTGAACTGGCCCACCCATGATGAGGGAGGGGATATCTCCTTATGCAATGAG
This sequence comes from Bufotes viridis, assembly GCA_033119425.1. Taxonomy (NCBI): domain Eukaryota; kingdom Metazoa; phylum Chordata; class Amphibia; order Anura; family Bufonidae; genus Bufotes; species Bufotes viridis. Next base: position 100,116,640 of record CM065594.1, on the reverse strand, counting down.
GCCTGCTGCTCTGATATAAGTTGGTTCCCATCACCAGTGACCGTCTACATCAAATTGTAGTGCCTCAACGGGATGTTCTTGGAAATGCCTGGCCTGTGCCTTCGGCAGAAGAGGAAAACTGGACCAGAAAACACCTTGAAACTGTGACCATCAACCATGTCAAGCTGGAACCCAGTCAGTCGGGGTGCACCTACTCTATGACCATTATAAACCACTTCACAAAATTCATAGTTGCCATACCTGTAAGAGATCTGATCACCCAGGCCACAGCAGCAGACTTGTAGAAGAGTTTCCTGCTACCGTTTAGTTGCCCAGAAAAGATTCTCACTGATCAAGGTTCCGCATTTGACTCCCAAGTTTTTAAAGAGTTGTTTTCTCTGTACACCTTCCAAAAGTGATGAACCGCTGCCTACCATCCACAAGGAAATGGACTATGTAAGATGAACCAAACTCTTGTCCAGATGCTGAAAGCTGTACCACCTAACAAACTGAAGCTAGTGTACCTATGCACCAATACAACTCCCTGCTTCACCTGATGCACTCCATGCTAGCTGATGTTTGATTGTCACAGAAAACTACCTGCCAACCTAGCCCTGGATGTGTCCATACCAGATGCTGTGAATCCTTTGCTACAGACTGAATGTGTGAAAGAGCATTAGAGACATCTTGAAGATTCTAAAGATGCTGAAACCTTTATGGAAGAAGTTTGCCAAAACTACAACGAGACTATGACAAGTTTGCCAGAGCAGAACTCTGCAACACTGGTGACCAAGTGTGGCTCAAGGACAATCCCCGCACTTATAAATTAGATAGTAGGTGGGAAAGAAAACCGTATATTATAATCGCCATCCCACATCCTGACTCTGCACCTATAAGATCACCCAGGAAGATAGAGGCAATCAGATGGCACATTGTACTCAACGGAAACTGTGTTTAAAAGAAGCTGAACAATAAGAGCTCTTGGAAGTGGACAAGTTATCAGAGATATCAAAGTCATCAGTTCCTGTGCCTGAAGCTGAACAAGTACCTGTTCCAGATCCTTTATAGTGGTTCCTGGGACCCCAGATCCATTACATCACTTCCTACCAGAGCCAGTAATACCCTTGATCGGTCCAAAGGAATAGAAACAACCAGAATCTGCCCCTCCAGGAAAAGAACAGACATTGAGAAGGTCTGACAGGTCCACCACAGTCAAAGTGCCAGCCAGATACCTGGATTAAATAGTAAAGAAAAAGCCAAGGAAAACAAGCAGCCCAGAGCCTAGAGTAAGAGACTAGCGTTGTTTCATCCAAGTTTGTGTGTCTTTTGGTCTATATAGCCTAAGACTAAGGACTTTCTTTCTAAGGGACTATAGCTGGCGGTGGATCCACTGTAGTTATGTAGAGGCGTCATTCTCTACATACCTTTGGCAGATCCACCGACGCTTCTGAACGTAAGACAACTTCCTTGCTGTCTTACATTTAGACCATTTTCTATGCCTAAACCAGGCTCAGATAATGGTAAATGAGAAGGCCCTTCCCACCCCACATCCCCTTTTTTAGAACTGGCGTGAGCAGGGAAAAGTCGTAGATTGCGGCACAAAGGACCTTTTCGTCACAGTCTGCGCCAAAAATACAACTTATATAGGTATATTTCTGGTTAGTAAATGACCCCTATGTACCCAGAGAGAAAGATTTTAATGTACCAAACTCCTGTAACGTTTCTAAGTGTTATACCAAGGGAATGGATTTTTGCCATTAAGCCCTCTGTGCTTTATTTTTTGCACAAGTCATTATCTATTTTTGTTTTAGCCATGGACTATTTTTGCAGTTGTTGAGAACTATTTTTGTACTAGCTGAGGACTTCATTTCCCATAGGAGCGTGCACCAGGGGCACACTGCAGGCAGTGCCACCTGGAGACAAATGAGGGTGGTGGCAGGGCCTTGGGAAATGAGCACTTCCAATCCTCAAGATGGCAATACAGTTGAATGTGGTGGGGAATGGAAGCAATGTCTTCCTCTCCCACTATTATCTCTGACAGACTTCAGGACTAGTACAGAATCAGAAGGTGGCACTGGTGGCACAATGAAATCATCATTGTACCGCCTGGGCCAGGCAGCATACAGCTCAGGACAGAGGCCGGAAGAGCACCAGATTGCAGACAGCTGCATGAAGATAAGTATTTGAGTTTATTATTTTTATTTGGCACCATGCTGTTGGGCCACTATGGAGGGCATTATTATAACTGGGGAGCACTAAGGGGCACAGTCTTTACTGGGGCACTAAATAGGGCATTTTGTACTGGCGCATATAAGGGAGCATATTTTTGCACTAGCACACATTATGGGGGCACTATTGGGACACTGGCTCTACTGGGGATATTTTTTGTACTGCTGCACATTATAAGGGGGTATTTTTTGTACTGGCACACAATATAAGGTATATTTTTTGTACTCATACACACTATAAGGGGATATTTTTTTTACTGGTGCACATTATAAAGTATTATTTGTGCTGGCACACATTAGGGGGCATTTTTTCTACTGGTACACATTATAAAGGGAATATTACTTCTGGGACACATTGGGGGCATCATTAGTATTGGCAGCACTGTTAACACTAAGTGCACTCTAGCAGAGAATTATTACTATTGGTGAAACTTTTGGGAGCACTATTAGTGGGGAGCACCCTGGCACACTATTAGATTAGAACAATCATTTTTGGGGGATACTATGCTTACGACTCTATTAGTGTCAGGAAGACTATTTGCTGGATGCAGCTATTTTGGGGCACTGCTTGCCAATAATTATTGAAGGGGCACTATCTATGTGGTACTAGTACTTTCAGGGGGATTATCTGTTTCTGCAGTATAGTATTTGGGGGCACAGGGCAAAGTCTTGGGGGTGGCAGGAAATACGCAACTGTTTGGAAAATCCTACTCTGTGTGGTACAGTTTTCATCTAGTCGGTGCAACTGCATTATGTTGTATGACTTTTTGTGACATTTCCAAGTGTCACAGAAAATAAAGGTGCCATAATATATAGTATAAAATTTTATAATATTTGACTCCACCATCCGACAGCCCTTATCATCCTAGCTTCTGCACGGAACCCCATCAACACACACCCCTAACATCAAGGGCACCCCAGCCACCATAGGCAGGAGCCCCGAGGGAAAGAAGGGTTGTGCCTTTCCATTCACTGCACAGCCCCAGGGAGCATTGGAGTGAGAACAGCCACCGTGAACCACCTACACTTCTATCAGTGCCTCACCTACCACTCTCTTCCTCTAGGTCTCTCCCTATAGGTTACTTCACCCATAGCTGTCGACTGACATGGTTCCCCTTCAGGATTCTATATCCAGTATCTAATTCAGTAGTACAGTAAAAGCGGCTCTCCATTCTACCACATAAAATAAGATTCGTAAGCATGGAACCCCACTCTATCATGTCCATATGCTCTTATAGGACATGTACAGGTGTTGATGTTTGGAGGAGAAGGTGATGTTGTCATCTTCATATGGACATCGTAGACAGGGTCGTCCTACTTAGGACTCTCCTATATAAGCCAGAATGGAAAACACTCTGTAGAAGCGGCTCCCATTCTGGCAAACTCGAGTCATCTTTGTATTCATGTGAATGGCCACCATGTAATACTACTTTTCCCATGTCCTTCCACTGTAAGTGAAATGTCTGGTCGGCTGCAGCTTTAACCATGGTTTTACCATGGTTGCATTTTGAAAGGGTTTTTTACATGTTTTACATGGTGATTGCATTTTGAAAGTCTTGTATGAGACGAGCCTTTAGTAAAAGGTGACGCTGTAGTTCAGGGGTAGCCAACCTTACAGACACAGTGAGCCCCCCCTAAAAAAAAGGATGATTACCAGGAGCCACAAGCTATACATTTACACAGTCACCGTAATTTTCGCCCGACAAGATGCACCTAGGTTGTAACAAAGAAAAATAAGAAAAAAAATTTTTTTTTTGATCTGATCTTAGGTCTGCTAAAAAATTTTTCTTATTTTTCATTAGCAGAGAAAAAAAAAGAAAAAATATATTTTTCACCAGACCTCAGATCAGACTCCTAAATCGGATCCCCAATTCTCATCTGACCTAAAATAAGATCCGCAAACCTCATCAGACCTCCAAATCAGACCCCCAATGCTCGTATCAGACAACACAAATCAGACTCCCAGTGTCAGACCCTCAGTGCTCAGATCCCCCCCATTCTCAGATCTGCCCTACCATGCTCAGACCTGACCATCCCATGCTCACACAAGACTCCCCCATGCTCAGATCAGACCCCCATGGCTCAGATCAGGACCCCCCATGCTCAGATCAGGCCTCCATTGCCCAGATCAGGACCCCTCCCCCATGCTCAGATCAGAACCTCCCGTGCTTAGATCAGACCCCCATGCTCAGTTCTATAATTTAAAAAAAATCTCTAACCTCTCCTGATCAGGCACTGGTCTCCTGTTTGGGCAGCTGCTACTTTGCAGGTCTGACACGCTCTCCACTATGACCTGATGAGCACAGCATCAGGTCATAGTGCATGTCTTCATGTACAACGTTCTCACACTGTGTGCATCAGGACATAGTGGAGAGTGAGCTAGAGCTGCAAAGTAGCAACAGTGCCCGATCAGGAAAAAATATCTGAGCATGGGGTGGAGAGTGAGCCAGTCTGACTGCTTCCCAGCTTCACAGCAAGAGCTGCACTTGAAGAAGCAAAGAGCCACGTGTGGCTCAAGAGCCACAGGTTGGCCACCCCTGCTGTAGTTTCTTATAGCAGAGGTATGGATAATTGCAGGATCAGTCTTGTTGAGAACAATATTTAGGAAATGTATGTAGTGCCCTGGAGGAGTGTAAAGTCTGGACATTTGTGGACATTTGCCCCTGTCTCCCCTATGCAAAGTTATAAACTTCTTACTTTATTTCACTTGAAAGGGTTAACATGCATTACTTAATACTGTGTAACTGCATTTTATATGTATGTTGTGATATATATCCTGTTCATTTGCAAGACTCTGTGGAAAGGGTTAATGAATGCTAAGAGACTTTTGGGACTTTGAATGAAAAGCTGGTAATTTTCCAGAGCTATCATAGGCTTTATAGAAGAGCATGTTCTAAGGGGGAAAAAGCCAGAATTGTTTACCACCAAAACCAGACAGACTGACCTTGTGACTGTCTGATTTACCTCTGTTGTTATGTCTGGAAACTTGTTTTTGTCTGGAAAAAGTCTGTGTTAAGCATCAGAAGACTATTGTCATTGCCATTGAGTATCATTGAAGCTCTAATGTAAGTCTATGAGAGACAGAAAGTGTTACAATGTATCTGTTTGTGATGAGCTTCTCCACTCCACCCCTCCCACTAGAAGGTTCCAGTCTAGCTAGAAATGATATATAAGGAGAACAGTCAGAGCCCCTAGTGTTCTGCAGTTGGGGAACAGTTCTTGGAAGAGGAGACTGTCAGACTACTGAGTGGCCAGAAGAAGACACTGAGACAGGGACACGCTGCCACAGACCATGGATCAACAGCCTTTGACCAGGGTACCAGCCTTCTGAAGAGAGAAAGAGAGAGAGGGACAGCTGGCTCAGGCCTTTTCTCAGCATCAAACCCTTCTTCTGCCAGGGAGACTGGAGAAGCCAGCCCTATGTCTCATTTGTATTATTTTGCACCTGAATTCCTCCAGTAAAGAAGCACACTGGTTAACTGCAGACCCTGACTGCCTGGACTTATTTCACATTGGGGTGCACCACGCCTTACCTTCCCTTTCAGAGAGCAGCAACACGTGGTGACACCTCAATGGTGTCCGGGACGTTAGGGCCACCCCAAACCTGGCCACTGCATGTACAGTGTTGCTGCTTTGGAATGTATGAAATCCACTGAATGTCAATGATTCTGTTATTAAGGGATCTATTGTATAAACTCCAACATGTATTGCTTACACAATAAATTACTAACTGTTCCAAGGCAGAATGATTTAAGTAAAGCTGGTGGAACAACCCTTTAAGGCCTATTGCACACAAAGGAATCTGTCTACAGACCAAAAAGTTGAATAAAAGTGACCTCTCTTAGCCAAGGAGTAAGACTCACTCAGGTTAGGAGTTCAAATTAATAGTTGGTAGCTAATGTATTCAATCTACATATATATTCAAGTCTATCTGCATTGGATTTCTCACCTGTGACTGGAGACCATTGCTTGGTGGAGAACTCTGTAACATTGTATTTTGGTCTATAGTGATGATCATCGGTTGATTTATCGTCACCACTGGTGGCAAAGTTGACTGCATCTTCTTCTCTGGTTTAAATATCTTGTGGAAAATGCTGACTTCTTTGGGTTTTGTGGAGGCCATTTCTTCTTCTGTGGGATTTGTTGATGATGAGGAGGCCTCTTCTGCTGTCAGCACAGAAGGAGGAGCCTGATTTTGAACACCACCAACATTCTCCTTCAATGTCATGCTGTTAGGACCTATGGGTGTCATCAGTTGGGTTTGCACTACAGGTGACTCTTGTAGAGTTATCTCTGGTTTCACAGGACCAACATCTCCTTGACCATTAGGCTGAAAACTTGTACGTCCAGGAGAAGGGCGTGAGATGGTTAGTCTGAATTTAGACTTGGCAGCTGAAGGAGGTGGGTTGGTGACAGATCCATTAGAGATAGGACTGAGAACTATGGTTTTCTGGGAGGAAGTTATCACATTTTCTTGTTGGACCACTTGTTTGGAGCTCACTAAGGAACATAATAAGGACAATATGTCACTTGTAATCAAGTCTGTGTTAAGCATTAGAAGACTATTCCAAAAGAAAGATAATAATTAAGTGGACTCTGCAACCACAGAGGTGCCATAGTAACTATAGTACTGCATGAATAGAACGTCTGCGGCTGATTTCACATCAGATCGGCCGCACGCTCCGGAAATGGGGATGCGGAGAGTACAGTGTGTGCTCTCCTCACAATCTGGAAGTGCCCATCCCGAGACCAGGCTCTGGATCCGCCACTGTACTCACCCCCATATGGACTAGTGTATGGACTACTGTATGAACTACATAGGGCTGAAAGAACTGTATTGTGCTCTCTCTGAGTGAGTATACTGTTAAGTAAAGGGCCCAATGTACTCGTATTCCATTCTGTTCTTAATCTGCTAATTACAAACTCTTTCTCAAAAAGGCTCATAGGATGACCCAGTGGTGGACTGAGTTCCCAATGGCCCACCAACTGAGGGGCATAAAGACCCCACATATACCTCATACAGACGATGAGACCGAACATAGCTGGACTCCTACTAAAGCGGTCAGTAGAATGTGTTATTGCTCAGTATTTTCTGTTGGATACAGTGATGTCAACGCTCCCAGCTCAGAACACCAGTACAATATTAACCAATCTCTTCCAGTATATAACATAATTGGCTGTGGAGGATCAGGACTGTTTTGGTGCAGGTTGGTATCTGTAATTTGGCTGTGGTATGAATGAGTGAGAGGCAGACAATGTTTGTCCCTGGCTGATCTCCAGACCGCACACACATAATGGTTTATCTACACTGAGTCACTGCCGCTGCATACAGACACCCAGTTACCAAATATAAATATATGCACCCATTTCTGTATTGAGATAGAGGCCATAATGTGATTAAATAATGGGGTGGATAAAAATCATTAATCAGGGTGGGGACAGGTATGCCTTGAGCGTCAGTACATAAATATATGTTACAGTAGGCTACCTTTGGTATAAGATGAAAAGCTTTATAAATGCCACAGTATCTGTCCATTCACAGACAGAATATACCATAAAAAGCCACATGGAGGCTGCAGTCTGTTTGCCTGCTACGTCTCCCTGCCTGTGCTGTAGGGTGCAGTTGTACACTACTTCAGCAGCTTAAGGGCCAGCATGCACCCTAATCTGCATCAGCCTATGGCTGGCTACCTTAGGTTACTTAAAGGGGTTCTTCATGAATGATTGGAAGTGGCTGCCAACAACGTGTCCGAGAATGCAAGCAGGACTGGTTGCCTCCACTCATAGAGCTGCCTGGAGGAAAGAGAGGGAGGTTCGGGGGCGAGGTCTCACTATACACTATACTGGTGTTAGAATAGCTGGCAATGATGCAATCCTGTAAATTGTGACTGGGCACACTCAAGGAACCCGGACCATAGAGAAGTAATCTAAAATATAATCAGGATTAATCTAAAAGTTTTATTCAAAATTAATTTAAAAATAGACACAACAATCGCACTTTGGAGGGTGCAAATAGCTAAAATAGCAGCAGGTATGTGCAAATGAGCAAATAAACAGTATACATTGGATATATAAGTAAATAGTATCTATTAGATATAATTGATACCAGCTGGTTGCTGAAACCAGAATGGATAGAAAACTGGATGAATAGTAAACTGATCTATGCGCACTTGAATTAATGTTGCCAAAAGTTTTGCACAAATGAATGTTCCACCAGGAGTCTAAGATCTTGTAACGATCTCCTGGATTAATAGACAATAAACCTGGATCCTGAATCCATACGTCAGTCAATGTATCCAGAGGGATCCCTATCAGTATGAAAGCGTTCAAGTCCGGAGCAGCGTCCTGCTCCCAATACTATGTGGCGGCGTCCCGTCACTACTTATTGAATACAGTTTGTAACTACCAGAGTAGATCTTACCCAACCGCAAGATAGCTTGGTCCCCTCCGGTGTGGTCTCCTTCGGTGTAGTCTCCACCTCGGTCTCGGGGATCTTACTTTATGGCAACGGACGTCCGGTCAACGCTCTCCCGCTTGGGTAACACGTGTTGTCTCCTTTTAGGCCGGCGTCCGAGCGGTTTTCTGCAGTTGGAAGTAGTAGTGTAACTCTCCGGTTTATTTTGATAGAGGATCCTTCTCATGCAGTCTGTTAGTCATAGGGAAATACACCAAATGCGTTTCGGGGTTTTACATTTCACCCCTTCCTCAGTGGTGACTATTTCCCTGTAAATATCCCTCTTATATAGGGGTTAAATGTCATTCAAAAAGTCTGGACTGGATTGGAAATCTTCCATTCTTAGGACAATAAGTGGAAAATTCCAATCTCTCTTAACCTCACACCTCCCATCGGGTAGCTGTCTTCCTTTCTTTATCCAATGTCAGTATTGGCAGCATATATTGACTCACAATTACATAAAACATATATAACGATATATATAAAATATAAGAAGCAACAATCAATTTAAAAATGCTCACATACGATTGTTATTGAGGAGCCTCTCTATATCAAGCAACAAAAAACGCTATAATAGGTATAATGCGTTTTCTATGCGTTTTTGATGCGATTTCGATAAAATGAAGGGAAAAATGTTGAATTATGATTTGCAATCTAGTTTACATGATTAAAAAGGGAGAACTGGACTAATATGTTACCATATTAACTTTTAAAATATGGAAAATGGCCCTATATCATGGTCAAGTTAATTAGTATAAATAATGAAAAATTCTAATACAGTGTAAATAGAGAATAACAAATATAAGATAAATGTTCAAATAAGATACAGTGAAAAAAATATAATAACAAAGGATGTGATCAAAAATATATATATGTGGATGTAAACTCATGTACTTTCGTATAGGTTATCCTTGGTTGTTTGTAGGATTAGATGGGGGACTATATGTCAAGGAACGCCCGACTGTGGTAATCACACGTCTGGCTATTCGTCGGCACATAGGTGGGTGACTATGTGCCGAATGAGCCAGACGTGTATTCCACAGTCGAGCTTCCTGCATATGTCCCCATCTAACTACAACAACCAGGTAACCTACGAAGTACATGAGTTTGCATCCACATATATATTTTGATACATCCTTTGTTATTATATTTTTCACTGTATCTTATTGACATTTATCTTATATTTGTTATTCTCTATTTACACTGTATTAGAATTTTTCATTATTTATACTAATTAACTTGACCATGATATAGGGCCATTTTCCATATTTTAAAAGTTAATATGGTAACATATTAGTCCAGTTCTCCCTTTTTAATCATGTAAACTAGATTGCAAATCATAATTCAACATTTTTCCCTTCATTTTATCGAAATCGCATCATAGTCACCCACCTATGTGCCGACGAATAGCCAGACGTGTGATTACCACAGTCGGGCGTTCCTTGACATATAGTCCCCCATCTAATCCTACAAACAACCAAGGATAACCTATACGAAAGTACATGAGTTTACATCCACATATATATATTTTTGATCACATCCTTTGTTATTATATTTTTTTCACTGTATCTTATTTGAACATTTATCTTATATTTGTTATTCTCTATTTACACTGTATTAGAATTTTTCATTATTTATACTAATTAACTTGACCATGATATAGGGCCATTTTCCATATTTTAAAAGTTAATATGGTAACATATTAGTCCAGTTCTCCCTTTTTAATCATGTAAACTAGATTGCAAATCATAATTCAACATTTTTCCCTTCATTTTATCGAAATCGCATCATAAACGCATAGAAAACGCATTATAACTATTATAGCGTTTTTTGTTGCTTGATATAGAGAGGCTCCTCAATAACAATCGTATGTGAGCATTTTTAAATTGATTGTTGCTTCTTATATTTTATATATATCGTTATATATCTTTTATGTAATTGTGAGTCAATATATGCTGCCAATACTGACATTGGATAAAGAAAGGAAGACAGCTACCCGATGGGAGGTGTGAGGTTAAGAGAGATTGGAATATTCCACTTATTGTCCTAAGAATGGAAGATTTCCAATCCAGTCCAGACTTTTTGAATGACATTTAACCCCTATATAAGAGGGATATTTACAGGGAAATAGTCACCACTGAGGAAGGGGTGAAATGTAAAACCCCGAAACGCATTTGGTGTATTTCCCTATGATTAACAGACTGCATGAGAAGGATCCTCTAGCAAAATAAACCGGAGAGTTATACTACTACTTCCAACTGCAGAAAACTGCTCGGACGCCGACCTAAAAGGAGACAACATGTGTTACACAAGCGGGAGAGCGTTGACCGGACGTCCGTTGCCATAAAGTAAGATCCCCGAGACCGAGGTGGAGACTACACCGAAGGAGACCACACCGGAGGGGACCAAGTTATCTTGCGGTTGGGTAAGATCTACTCTGGTAGTTACAAACTGTATTCAATAATTAGTGACGGGACGCCGCCACATACTATTGGGAGCAGGACGCTGCTCCGGACTTGAACGCTTTCATATTGATAGGGATCCCTCTGGATACATTGACTGAGGTATGGATTCAGGATCCAAGTTTATTGTCTATTAATTCAGGAGATCGTTACAAGATCTTAGACTCCTGGTGGAACATTTATTTGTGCAAAACTTTTGGCAACATTAATTCAAGTGCGCATAGATCAGTTTACTATTCATCCAGTTTTCTATCCATCTGGTTTCAGCAACCAGCTGGTATCAATTATATCTAATAGACTACTGTTTACTTATATATCCAATGTATACTGTTTATTTGCTCATTTGCACATACCTGCTGCTATTCTAGCTATTTGCACCCTCCAAAGTGCGATTGTTGTGTCTATTTTTAAATTAATTTTGAATAAAACTTTTAGATTAATCCTGATTATATTTTAGATTACTTCTCTATGGTCCGGGTTCCTTGAGTGTGCCCAGTCACAATTTACATTTTTTTTTCTTCTGGTTCAGTGGGTGTGACTAGCCGACTTGGTGCACCTCATTTGATCTCACTTGTCCTTGTGCGACTTTTTACTCTATTTTTCAATGATGCAATCCTGCCTATGATATGCCATCATGGCTGAGAAGCCTGACAGGAAAACTCACCCATATGTAATATATGTTGGTACCAGAGCTTAGTGTGTAATGAGGTGCCAGCCCCACACCCCCTAGGCAGCTCTGCAAGTGGAGACAAACAGTCCTGCTCACATTCTTGGACAGTTTACTGGTGGACATTTCGAACCTTTTCCTGGAGAACCCCTTTAAACCACCTTCCCCTGTAGGAGGGTGCATGAGCAAAAAGTTCCTTAGCTTGCTAAGTTGCTGCAAAGTTGTGCTGTCTCTGTTGTCTGCCCATGTACAGATCTTCTGCCTGTTTACTGGATTTTGATGCTCTGTGGCCTGACCGGACCTGTGCCTGATCTCCATATTGACCCGTCGCTGCCCTGACCTCAGACCATTTACTGTATAGTGCGTAACTTGCCTTCCCTGGCCTGGGAGTGCACCTGACTATGATTTTGCCTGCCCTCTCGCTCCTCTGTGTCTCTGAGCCCTGTGGGTCAGCTGTCATATCATAGAGAGACTACTCAAGGGGCGTAGTGGTTCCCATGCAGCGAAGTCCAGATCCCTGTACAGGGGTTAAAGGGTGAAAACCAGGGCACTTGCCAATATAACACCCTACCATAACAGCAGCTATGCCAATTCCTCTATTGCACCTGGAAATCGTGTGATTGCTGGCTGTCCCAGGCAGAGCAAAGCTGTTGGTAGACCCTGGTTAACTCTGCATGTATACAAAACCCCCACAGGGTCTGTTTTCCCCTGTAACTGGGGCTCCTTTGGATGCTCCAGTTACAGTGGAAAAAGTGGAAAATTCAAAAAAAGAAAGTGTAAGTGTTCCCCAGAGGTCTTTTAATGACATATATTAAATAATTAGTATTAAATTTTTTTTAAAAATAAGTATAAAAAATAAGCAAAAAATATAATAAAATACAAATAAAAAAGGGCGAGAGAAGAGCTGTCTGGAGGCAGTGCAGAAGGTAGGAGAGGAGCAGTCTGGAGGCAGTGCAGAGGGCAGGAGAGGAGCCGTCTACAGGCAGTGCAAAGGGCAGGAGAGGAGCAGTCTGGAGGCAGTGCAGAAGGCAGGAGAGGATCAGTCTGGCGGCAGTGTGGAAGGCAGGAGAGGAGCAGTCTGGAGGCAGTATAAAGGGCAGGAGAGGAGCAGTTTCCCTGAAATGGTGGTAAAAATAAAAAAAAAAACATACTTACCTCATCCATTTGAGCATGAAGAGGCACCGCGGCTATCTTGCTTGAAGATCCCGTGCAAAATCTAGTGTGCGGGGACGTATGATGTCACCACACCAGCCGTCATGATGAGATTTCGTGCTGGATCTTTAAGCAAGATGGCCGTGGAGGCTTCTTTGTGCTCAAATGGATAAGGTACCGGTAAGTATAATATTTTTTTTTTGATCAACCCCCGAAAGGCCTTAATATTGATTTTAGATGCCCCGATCAGCGATGAACGCGACATATGAGAGGGTCAATGATAGGAGTGGTGCAATCACCGTTCCTTGTCATTGTACTCGCTGTTTACAAATAATTTGTGATGAAGCAGCCGAATTGAACTTTTGAGAACTTCACTCATCCCTATTGAGCATTAGTTGTGCTCATTTTGCATCCATTTGTGTCAGTTACGTTAGATCCGTTATTTTTAAGGGAAGTAAAAGTCCTGCGAGGAGGACAGAACTGACACAAAATGATCTAAACGGAGCATAACAGATGCTCAAAATAATAAATCCTTTTTTTTGTTTTTTAATTTTTCTCCACAAAGTCACCATATGGCCCCTGGCATTAATAATGCCCCTATTAATGTCATCAATTGTATTAATGCCCCCATTAGTGTCCCCCCAGTATTAGTCTGCCTCCATTAGTAGACTCCAGTATTAATAATGCCCCCATTAGTGGCCCCCAGTAAAATGAATGTCCTCATTAGTGGCCCCCTAGTATTTTTTGTCCTCCGATTAGTGCGCCCCCCCCCCCCACCCCGGTATTATTCTGGTTCCATTAGTGGTCCCCAGTAAAATTAAAGTCCCCATTATCACTCCCCTTATTATTGATAATATCACATTAGTAGCCCCCAGTATTAATAAGGCCCCAATTAGTGTCCACCAGTATTAATAAGGCCCATATTAATGCCCCCATTAGTGATCCCTAGTAAAACTGATGCCCCCATTAGTGCCCCCCAGAATTATTTGTCCTTCATTAGTAGCCCCATTATTAATAATGCCCTCATTAGTGGTCCTCGTTAACACAACACTCTGTTTGTGCAAAAAAAAATTGCAAAAAAACAAAACAAAAAAAAACACCTCATCCATTTGATTGCGATGCTGGGAAGAGTCGCTCCTTATTGGATGCACAGGACAGGACCTGCGCTCTCGCGTGATGACATTTTGCAGGTCCTGCTGCTTCCAGTCAATGGGGATACTTATTCCTGACATTGCAGCATGTAGCAGCAAGGACCTGTTAAACATCATCACGCTGGAGTGCAGGTCTTGTGCATCCAGTGAGGAGAGAATCTTCCCAGCATCGCAAATAGCTGTTTTTTTTTTTTTTTTCTTACACACAAGCAGAAGAAGGAGGAAGGGGACAAAGGCTGCACTAATGAGCGCTCCACAATGGTAAAAAAATAAGTAAATACGGGCAGTAAATTACCGGATCAGCTTGTGAATTACCGGCCAGGTGGCAACCCTATCTGCATCAGCTGTGTTTCAAATGATAAGCTACCTATTCTCCTGCATCTAGGGTGGTCAGACGTCCGTTTTTAGGCCGGACAGTCCGGTTTTCTGACTCCCTGTCCTCTGTCCGGTGCAGGGCCTGGACGCAAGGATGTCCTTCTTTTCAGTAGCTCACGCTCAGAAAGCAGCATTGTGCTGTGTGAGCTGCAGGCACAAACTGACCACACCTTCCCCCCACCCCCCGCAGCTCACCCGACGTTCTTCCAGTCGTTTATTTCCCATCATTTTTTTTTCCCCATCTTTGTGGGCAGTGGGGCGTGGCCTAGCAGAGTTGGGGGTGTGGCCAGAATGTCTTGCTTTTGGGGGTGAACCGAGTGGCCACCCTACCAGGAAGATTTTGACTCTAGCTGCTGAAAAACCTTTAACCAGTGACTGACATGAACCCTCTCCAGGTATAGGGAGACATGATGTCCCGTATGAATGCACAATATTAAGAATGTTAGGTGGCAGAAGTTTTGTGCATAAGTACAGTTGCCAAAATCCAGTAAAACTCTTAATAGTCATATATTTAATGATAGGTGGCACAGTATCTAAAATGTAATAAAATAACCTAAAAATAAAAAACAATCCTAAGTCTGAAGTTGCAGTGCTCTCTCTTCTGCATACACGCCCTGTATATACACAGGAATGTTGACATATTGAAAGAATGACAGAGCCTCGCCCCTGATAAATTCTGCATCCGCTCAACTACTGAGAATACATAGCCTGATGCTGGAAATTCAGGTGGGACAGTGGCTGTACGGGCGGTCACGTGATCCTACAGTTGTAGCCAACAAGGATGTAAGACAGGCTGTGTGTGATGTATGTCGTGTTTCTACTAACATTTGCAGTTCTGGTGACAACGATAAATGCTCATATGCCAGCACAAAGGAGGGTCACGTCCATTTATGCAGACTACATAGTACCATATAGTTAGTATGGTTATAAAAAGACATATGTCCTTCAAGTTCAAACAAGAAATGGGTGGGGATTGAGAACCCATTTTCATAAGTATTAATAATATTTAATTCTAAGAATTCATCTTAATTAAAGGACTGGTCGAATCTCACGTAAATGGCCTTTAATCAATGTGGAGTACCTATCACGTCTGATATGGCAGGTACCAGATGTGCGGCGCAGAAGGGAGGGAAGGGGAGTACCCTTTCACTAGGGAGAGGGAGGAGTGGTGACCCCTAACTCACCCAGCACTGGCACCTGACTGCCCTGACGTCCCTAGACGGGCTGCTAACCCGTATGCCGATCACGTGCCTCGTCCCTGGCTTACCCTGAAATAAGCCCTAGATAGTGAGTAGGGTGATGGGAGCACTAGTCTTTACCACTGACACCTAGGGTAACAACATGGAAAGAAAGGACAAACTCAAACACCAAAAACAATCCCAGAAGGGAGACAACAAACAGGAGAGGACCGGAGATCCGACAGTACCAGTTCCAACGGCTCCACAGCAACTCCAACTCCACCAGAGGTCAGATTAGAGGATCTGGAAGTAAGGGCTATATTGTTTTGGAAGTAACCCTGCTACTAAAGTACTCCAAAGAGAAAGAGAGACCAGGCATCTAATAAGGTCTAGAACTCACAAGGCCATATTCTTATCAGTTTGATAAAAATTTAGCTATAATGAGTGTTTATGAGGTCAGAAGATCACAGATAAGGCTTCACATGAGCCATCAGCTGACAGGACTAAGAAGTGATACACCACAAACATACTGATTTTTAACCCCTTTACTCAAAAACTGCTGAATATTTGTAACAAAGTAAAAACTAATTTTAGCTCAAAATGAGTAAAATGCAATCATAAAAATTTCCCTGAATGTATCCATAGCCTTTAAAGGAGTTGTAAGCACACAGGACCAGAGCAGTGGGGAGCAGGTAAGTATGAATCTTTGAATAGCTGAAGCAGGCGGCTGACATCACTTAAATGGGGTTCTCCAGGCAGGGCCGGCCTTAGGCATTCAGGCGCCCTGTGCGAACTAACCTTGTGGCGCCCCCCCCCCCCCCCAACATCAAATAACACTGATTTAAAGGGATTCTGACACCCCGTTTTACTCTATGGAGCTGCGGAAATGCATATATATATATAATCATTTTTTTACACACAATAAAACCACTCCTAATGAGAAAGATTTCATAATAAGGATCTGGAGAAGGGGCAGAGGGATAGCAGAGCTCCAGGAGCGCCGCTGCCTTATGAAACAGCTGATCGGCCGGGGTCCCGAGTGTTCGACCCCTGCCGATCATATGCTGATGATCTATCCAGAGGGAATGTGTTATGTGCTGCTGTAGAGAATCTAATGTGTGTGCTTATGGAATGTAGTGTATAGGGATGGCAGTATGTGTAGATGATACAGTGTGTGTGTGTAGTGATAGAAAGACATTTGTGTATCAGGTATGCATTGTGTGTTTCTGAATGTGTGTACGGAATGCGTTGTGTGAATCTGTGTTTGTATGTGTAAGGGTTTCTGTGTCTGTAAAGGGGCACCATGTGTGATGGATGTCATTCTCCCCCTCCATTGTCACTCTCTCCCCTTCTTGACACTCTCCTTCCCACCCGCCTCCCTTGTCACTCTTACTTCCCTCAAATCCCCCACGTCACCTTGTCAAAGTAATCCCCCTGTCACCTTGTCACACTCCTTCCCCCTCACTTGTCACTTTTTTTCTCAGCCCCCTCCATTGTCACTTTCTCTCAGCCCCCATTGTCACTTTCTCTCAGCCCCCCATTGCCACTTTCTCTCAGCCCCCATTGCCACTTTCTCTCAGCCCCCCCCATTGCCACTTTCTCTCAGCCCCCCATTGCCACTTTCTCTCAGCCCCCCCATTGCCACTTTCTCTCAGCCCCCTCCATTGTCACTTTCTCTCAGCCCTCCCCCATTGCCACTTACTCTCAGCCCCCCATTGCCACTTTATCTCAGCCCCTCCCTCCATTGTCACTTTCTGTCAGCCCTCCCCCATTGCCACTTTCTCTCAGCCCCCCATTGCCACTTTCTCTCAGCCCCCCATTGTCACTTTCTCTCAGCCCCCATTGTCACTTTCTCTCAGCCCCCCATTGCCACTTTCTCTCAGCCCCCCATTGCCACTTTCTCTCAGCCCCCCATTGTCACTTTCTCTCAGCCCCCTCCATTGTCACTTTCTCTCAGCCCTCCCCCATTGCCACTTTCTCTCAGCCCCCTCCATTGCCACTTTCTCTCAGCCCCCCCATTGCCACTTTCTCTCAGCCCCCCATTGCCACTTTCTCTCAGCCCCCCATTGCCACTTTATCTCAGCCCCCCTCCATTGTCACTTTCTCTCAGCCCTCCCCCATTGCCACTTTCTCTCAGCCCCCTCCATTGTCACTTTCTCTCAGCCCCCCTTCCCTTATCACTATTTTGCTTCAAACTCCCCACCACTTACCACTTCCCTTGTCACTCTTTTGTTGCACCCCCCACTCCTCCCCTTGCCATTCTGATTTACTACTAATTTTTACCTTTAGAGTAGCGTGGCTGAGCTCTGTTGTCCGCTGTGCAGGAGCATTTGATTTATGTACTGGCCGGACTGAAAGGAAGCACACACTAAGTGATCACTTCTTATCAGTCCGGCTGGGTACAGGAAACAAATGCTCCTGTACCGCAGTCCGGGGATCTCAGTCTCTGCCACACAGAGGCGCTTCCAAGTTCCTAGTGTCAGGCTCCCTGCTCACCTGCTGAGCCATGAGTGAGCGGAGGAGCAGTAGAGGGACAGGCAGTGCAATTACTTCTGCTGCGCTGCTAGCTGTGTATGTCGGCCGGGGGCGGGCTGTCGGCCATCCGGCGCCCCTGTTGCTATGGCGCCCTGTGCGGCCGCACAGCCCGCACACCCCAAAGGCCGGCCCTGTCTCCAGGCTTTTAATATTGATGAGGTCATTAATATGAGATTGGCGGGGGTCGGACACCTGGCACCCCCATGATCAGCTGTATAAAGGGAAGAGAGAAGGAAGACGGCACGTGCACACTGCATGCACCTTCCCTTCATACAGCTGATCGGCAGGGTAGGTCATCAATGTTAAAAGCCCGGAGAACCCCTTTAACAGTTAAGTCTTTCCTGGAAAACCTCTTTAAAGCACATTTGCTTAAAGCCATGGTTAAAAACCTACTATTTTTTGTATATAGCGCCACTGCAGAGTTATGTGCATCAGGTTGATCCGACTGCTGCTCCACAGTTAAAGACTATGCATAAACCTTGTGTCCTGTGTGACGCTACAGTCCATATACAGAATGTATTTGGCGGTGTTTGTTTTCCATAAAAGGTCTCTGAGCGCATATAATATCGAACTTACCGTGGTTCACTCCAGGAGCAGAGTTTAATGCCGGTGAACTCTGTAGGATGACGGGTCCATTCTGCACCTCACCAGCAAACTATAGAGATGAGATACATTCATCAGTAATCCTAAAATGTGATGGCGTACATCTAGACACTAAGGCCTCATGCACACGAACGTGTGCACCCCGTGCCCGCATTGCGGGCCGTATTGCGGGCCGTGGGGCAGCCGCAGCGGATCGCGGACCCATTCACTTGAATGGGTCCGCGATCTGCTCGTTCCACAAAAAGATAGGACATGTTCTATCTTTTTGCGGGACGGAAGTACGGAACGGAACCCCGCGGAAGCACTCCGTAGTGCTTCCGTAGTGTTCCGTTCCGCCATTCCATTCCGCACCGTTCCGCATCTCCGGATTTGCGGACCCATTGAAATGAATGGGTCCGCATCCGTGATGCGGAATGGCCACGGAATGGTGCCCATGTATTGCGGATCCGCAAATGCGGTCCACAATACGGGCACGGGGTACACACGTTCGTGTGCATGAGGCCTAAGAAAGATCCTGGCTGCCATCTTCATCCCACTGGCAGCTGGAAATGTTGGAGACAGAGTGACAACACCTGATTGTGCAGATGTTGTGTTGTCACCCCTGTCTGTGTCTGCTTTTAGGTTTACTAGAGGGTTGGCACAGAAATGATTTAATAGTAAGTTTCCAAACAAATAATAACAATATGAAGCAATTTTCTTTAAATCGGAGCTTCCTATTAAATGTGTCACTTTTGTATGTCAACCAGTGCTTTGTTCTCAGCCAGTCAGCCTTGACTTCATCATTGAGCGGTGCAGTAAATAGCCCATCAAACTGCAGGCCTATGTTATGGTACGGCCTATGAATTGATCTGAATTGATCATGTATAACTTCAATATACAGATATTAAAAGTTCTACCAATGTAAAGTTACATGCTGCACTGAGGCAAGGAATGAGAAACAGAGACGCCTGTCGCATAATAAAATGACTAATCCAATAATACGTCATGGTCTTGCTCTCCAGTACATCAAATAAAACTGTGGTCACTAAAACCAGACAAACAAGTTTCCACAAGTATCATTCTATGGTATGTTATAGTGGCACTCCGCCAATCAGCTGTGGTTGTCGTGTAAGTGCTGCAGTCTCTTCAATGCTTACCTCGGTTCATCTACCGTCTACTTAGGTGCAGGTTATGACAGCTTTGTCCCGTTCACTTTACCCTAAGTTCACACCTGAGCGTTTTACAGCACGTTCAAACGCGCTGTAAAACGCTCAACACATGAAAACCAATGCTTTCCTATGGCCCTGGTTCTCACTTGAGCGTTTTACAGCGCGTTTGAACGCGCTGTAAAACGCCCGACGCATAAACAAGTACTTGAGCTTTTTTTGGGGCGTTTGTCGCGCGTTTTGTGATTGACACCACAGTAGCGCTTTTCCTATTTGCAAAAACGCACTGAAATACGTGCGTAAAACGCGCGTTTCTAGAACGCTCAGGTCTGAACCCAGGGTTAATGTCATGAAGCTGCAACTCCTCCCTATTTGGACTAGGTGTTTTTAATTAGCCTTAGCTGCAAGGGGTTTATAAACTCCTACTATCTCTCAGATGCATTTCCTGGGGGTTGTGACTGGGTGAACTCTTTGCACTCGTTCACATGGTGCAGTACTGCGTGTCTGCCATTGCTGCCTCAGTGCTGTGCTGTGCTGTGTGGGGTGGTGGGGCCCAGGGCCAAGGTGGCTTTGCTGCACAGTGGGGTCGCTGTGCGGCTTCTGAGTCCCGCCGTCTGTTGCTGGTGCGGTGCTGGGGCGCCGGTGGTTGCCGCGCACGGCTGCGCCATTATAGATTAGAGTAGTTTCCCACTTGTAAAGGCAACCTTGTCGCGGTAAGTGGGCCTATGCTCTTTGATCAAACTGTATACTAATGCCTCTTATGCACAGCATACTGTGTATTACAAATTGGGCGGATATGCCACGTAATTATGCTGAGACAGTCGTTATATCAAAAGCATAGTGTTGAGGATGTGCGATCCAGATTCACTCTCCAGTATATATTGTCATTATCTATTTTCTTTTTCCACCCTCTGGTGTCAGCACTCCTCCCCATTTGGACTAGGTGTTTTTAATTAGCCTTAGCTGCAAGGGGTTTATAAACTCCTACTATCTCTCAGATGCACTTCCTGAGGGTTGTGACTGGGTGAACTCTTTGCACTCGTTCACATGGTGCAGTACTGCGTGTCTGCCATTGCTGCCTCAGTGCTGTGCTGGTGGGGTGGTGGGGCCCAGGGCCAAGGTGGCTTTGCTGCACAGTGGGGTCGCTGTGCGGCTTCTGAGTCCCGCCGTCTGCTGCTGGTGCGGTGCTGGGGCCCCGGTGGTCGCCGCGCACGGCTGCGCCATTATAGATTAAAGTAGTTTCCCACTTGTAGAGGCAACTTTGTCGCGGTAAGTGGGCCTATGCTCTTTGATCAAACTATATATATATGTATACTAATGCCTCTTATGCACAGCATACTATGTATTACAAATTGGGCGGATATGCCACGTAATTATGCTGAGACAGTCGTTATATCAAAAGCATAGTTTTGAGGATGTGCGATCCAGATTCACTCTCCAGTATATATTATGAAGCTGCAATATCCTGCACTGCTGTTACTGTATGTACAGCATGCAGTAATTTGACCTAGGTAAGCAATGAAGAGGCTAAAGTACTCATATGAGCACCAAGGGTTGGACACCCACCAATCTTATGCTGATACCTGTGAACCCCTTTAATTATATCTATGTAAAAAGTTGACTTACTGTGTAAACACATTATATTACTTATTCTGTACTGATCCTGAATTATACTCCAGAGCTCCACTCACTATTCTGCTTGTGAAGTCACTGTAT
Source organism: Bufotes viridis (assembly GCA_033119425.1). Classification (NCBI taxonomy): domain Eukaryota; kingdom Metazoa; phylum Chordata; class Amphibia; order Anura; family Bufonidae; genus Bufotes; species Bufotes viridis. The sequence continues at coordinate 100,094,995 of CM065594.1, read as the reverse complement.
AAATATATTGCATTACTTACCCTGTACTGTTCCTGAGTTACATCCTGTATTATACTCCAGAGCTGCACTCACTATTCTGCTGGTGGAATCACTGTGTTCATACATTACTTATCCTGTACTTATCCTGAGAAAATCTTTATTTATATAGCGCCAACATATTCTGCAGTGCTTTACAATAAGTTACATCCTGTATTATATTTACTGGATATATCTAGTAATGAGCGGCTACACTTTATCAGAGGTGATAAGATGGTACACCAGGTGCTCACCTTACCGGCAACTATACCCACAAACGTGTAGCCATTAGCAAGAAATTATATAAATATGAATGAGGGGCACTCTGGAGGGTATCTGGGAATAGACCCACAACTCTATTGTTCAAACAATCAACTTTTATTCCATACAAATATAATATTCAATAAAATACTCAATAAAATGCTCAATAAAATGCTCATAAGCCTGTATGATTACTCGTTCTTCCTACTGGTAAAAAATGTCCAAGGACCGTACAGGATTAGTAAACTGCGCAAAATAACATCGGTAAAGTGCAAGCCGTAATATCATGCGTGATACAATACCAATAAAGTGCTAGGTGCTGATAACCTGTGAATAAACAAAGTAAAGCATAGTATAACAATTGTGCAGAATCTGCACAATGGTGCCGTATTAAAATAATGAGTCCCCTCGTGTTGAAAGTGCAGTTCAATAGTTAAAGAAATGGCAAATCAGATTCCTTTAAAGATAAATAAGATTCCTTTAAAGATAAATAATAGCTGTGTTCATTTGCGCATACACCGTCGGTGTATATTGATATTCCAACTCACTCGGCGTATATGAGGAGCATGTACTAGTCCTCGTCACTTTAACCTCACGGCCGTTGTGTGTACCAGGCTCGTTGATGGAGCGACTGTGACTGCCGGCTTATTCCTCCTCGTCTCCTCCTTGTCTCCCGTACCCGTGTCCCCTCTGCCTTACCTCTGTCCCGTCTGAGTTTCTTCCTCCTGCAACCGCGGCGTCCCGCGTGATGTTGCGGCTGCGTGGCGTCCCACGTGATACTCGGGGATAGATGCAGAGGTGGCCCGCTGGGTCCTAGAGTCCTGGATAGTTGCGCTTTTGGACAATAGTTCCCGATGTACGGTGGGGAGGGGAGGGGATGTAACTCTGTTATAAAACTTTGCCACAGGTGTCCCAAACGCGTTTCGGGGTGGTCCCCTTCATCAGTGGATACCTGTGGTTTGTGGCCTCTTTACTTTTATATCCTGTGTTCCAAATTAGAATGTAATTCGCAAAACTTGGGCTGGATTCAAGTAAATGGATTTTGAAAGTCAATATGAATACGACAATCTTATAGAATAGCATTGCAAAAAGTCTAATGGGGAACGTAGTGAAATTTCACTACCATAAAATAGATATTAGATTAAGAATGTATTAAAACAGCCTAAATATATGATCCACATGCAAGTTCAGTGTGCAATCAGTTCCATAGTTACTACATTGAACATATTCTTAATTGGCAAATTCAAGGAGTGGATTCAGATTTGCTAGAAGTAAATGGGGAGAGGCGAAGGGAGAGGAGAGGTCGGGGTGTCAGTAGGCGGCGGTGGCAGGCTTAGGAGATGAACGCTTCCATTGTGAAGCGTTCATCTCCATAGTCATCTGTATCACCGTCCTCAGGACAGCAGTACAGATGGCTGTGCTCAGGGGCGTACATATAGGGGTCGCAGTTGCGACCGGGCCCGGCTCTCCAGGGGGCCCGGCCGCCTGCGGATCCCTGGCCCCGGCCCGGGCCCTGCAGCTGCGGGCAAAGTAAGTGAGAGAGTCCTCCGGCTCCATCATCCCGCGAGACCTGCGAACTGCCTGCGGCAGGTCTCGCGAGGAACATGCCGCAGCGACTCACGTGGGCGGCGCCAGCAGCAGACGGGACCAGACCAGGGAGGAGAGACTCCTGAGAGCCAGGAGTCACGTCGCGCGAGCGAGCCACTGCCAGCAGGAGACTTGCCCAGTACTGCCCAGTAAAGCCAGCCGCCCAGCCCCAGCCGGTAAGAAAAGTGCACGCGCCTGCAGACTAATTCTTTTTTCACAACTGCACTCATCATTCTGCTTGTGCTGCTCTGTGCTCGTTGATCAGCAGTACAGATGGCTGTGCTCAGGCGCTGCATATACATAATGTGGCGGTTCTTTGCTGGCTGGCGGGTTAATGTGGGGGTTAATGTGGCGGTTTTGCTGGCTGGGGGGTTAATGTGGCGGTTTTTGCTGGGGGTTAATGTGGGGGTTAATGTGGCGGTTTTTGCTGGCTGGGGGGTTAATGTGGCGGTTTTGCTGAGGGGGGAGGGCCCTGAGAGGCCTGAGAGGAGGAGGTTAGCCTTGAGTGGCGGTTTTTGCTGGCTGGGGGGGGGAGGGCCCTGGCAAATGACATGGGGAGGGGAGGGGTGGCCTCACTGGCCTGAGAGGGCCCTGGCAAATGACATGATGGGGGGAGGGGGGGCCCATGATTCGGTTTCGCACCGGGCCCCATGGATTGTGTGTACGCCACTGGCTGTGCTGTTGAGCAGGGAGGGAGAGGCGTCTCCCTTCCCTGCTCCTCTGATAGGCTGCCGGCACTAGGCCTATCAGATGTTCGTGCAGGCCTGTGAGCTGTACAGAGCAGGACGCAGGTCGGAAGAGGCCTGCATCGCATCGCTGTGAAGCATGGAGGTAAGTATAAGTGACTTGTTTTGTTTTTTTGACCCACAGGCACATAAGGGGCACATGGGGGGGATTGTTTGGCACATGATACAGGCACAGCACATGGGGGGATAGTTTGGCACATGATACTGGCACATGGGGAGGGGGATTGTTTGGCACATGGGGGAATAGTTTGGCACATGATACAGGCACATGGGGGGGAGTAGTTTGGCACATGGGGGATTGTTTGGCATATGATACAGGCACATGGGGGAGATTGTTTGGCACATGATCCTGGAACGTGGGGGGATTGTTTGGCACATGATAAAGGCACATGATACTGGCACATGGGGGGGTTGGCACATGATACAGGCACATGGGGGTGGGGGGTTGGCACATGATACAGGCACATGGGGGTTGGCACTTAATACTGGCAAATGAGGGGCAGCAGTTTGGCGCTTGATGGCAAATGAGGTGGGCTTGGCACTTGATGCAGGCATTTGGGGGGGTTGGCACTTGATACTGGCAAATGAGGGGGGGTTTGGCATTTGATACTGGCACCTGGGGCATACACTTGATACTGGCACATGGGGAGTTGGCACTTGAACTTGATACTAGCACATGGGGGGGTTTGGCACTTGGGGGGTTTGGCACTTGGTACTGGCACATGGGGGGTTTGGCAGTTGTTACTGGCACATGATGGGGGGGGGAGAGGCACTTCATACTGGCACATGGGGGGGTTTGGCACTTGGTGCTGGCACATGGGGGGGGTTGTCAGTTGTCACTGGCACATGATGATGGGGGAAGAGGCACTTATTATTGGGGGCACTATTGGAGACCACAGTGGCACAGTATTGGAGGTAGTGGGATGTTTTGTCCAGAAAGATGGGAGGATGATGGGAAAAGTAGTAAACTAAGATTTATTTTTTTGTTAAACTGCAGAGACGGAAAATGACAGAAAAATGGTGGCCTGGTCTGAAAGGAGAATACGAGGAAAGAGAACATCTACATCAAAGGAGACGTCACTGGATGTAAGAGGTATGGGCGCTATATATGGGTAGGGTTGTGTGTGGGTGTGGCTTCAGGGTAGGCGGGACACAGGGGCCCCAGAAGTTCCAATTGCCCAGGGAAGTGCCCCTCCCGAGACCAGGCTCTGGATCCGCCACTGCTGTGTACATGCATTACTTATCCTGTACTTTGCCTGCGATAATAATAATCTTTATTTATATAGCGCCAACATATTCTGCAGTGCTTTACAATATGTTACATTCTGTAATATACTCCAGAGCTGCACTCATTATTCTACTTGTAGAGTCATTGTATATATCAATTACATTACTTATCCTGTAATAACCCTGAGTTACATCATTATTATACTCCAGAGCTGCACTCACAATTCTGCCAATGTAGCCACTTTGTAAATATATTACATTACTTTGGCCTAGTTCACACTTCAGTGTTTTGGTCAGTAACTTCCATCAGTGATTGTGAGCCAACACCAGAAGGGAAGCCTACACCGAGATTTGCACCTGTTCTGTGTTTTTGACCTGCAACTAATTTGGGCTCACAATCACTGATGGAAATCACTGACCAAAACACTGACATGTGAACTAGGCCTTATCCTGTACTGATTCTGAATTACAGCCTGTTTTATACCCTAGAGCTGCACTCACTATTCTGCTGGTAGAGTCACTGTGTACATACATTATATTCTTATCCTGTACTAATCCTGAGTTACATCCTGCATTGTACTCCAGAGCTGCACTCACTATTCTGCTGGTGGAGTCACTGTGTACTTACATTACACTACTTATCTTGTACAGATCCTCCTGAGTTATAGCTAGGGTTGACACCCGTACGGAATGACCCGGACAGTCCGAGTTTGTAATCCTGTGCCCGGGTACAAGCCTTTCTCAGAACCAGGCACAGCGATCAGCTGTGAGTGATGCGATGCTAGCGCAGGGCGGCACTGACCTCAGACACGCCCACCCTCCCTCCCTCATGTTCGGGTTTGGCTTGAATAAAAGGTCGCAACCCTAGTTATAGCTAGAAATTATCTGAAATTATTATTATACAGGTGTTAATGGAAACAGCCAGCAAGCCCCTCCTTTACTGCTCAGCTATGCTCCTTTATTGCAAGATGGCACTTCAATTTCATACATTACATCACTGTGCATGCCTAGTGTAAAAATGACATTAAACAACTAAAATCTACAGAGCAAGCTCTGTGCAGACACTGATCCACTGTTCCGTTCCTATGGATTACCACCCATATTGGACTGTTATGTTACTGTTTCCTGTAATTGATATTGTGGGAAAATGCTTGAGGGCCTTCTATGGGACTACATACAGGATTATGTAACTGTTAATGATATCATAAGTGATAGCCAACATGGTTTTACTAAGGACAGAAGTTGTCAAACTAACCTGATTTGTTTTTATGAGGAGGTGAGTAGAAACCTGGACAGGGGAAAGGCTGATGATATTGTGTCTTTGGACTTTGCAAAGGTGTTTGATACTGTCCATCACAGACACCTAATGGGTGAATTGAGGTCTACTGGTTTAGAAATATAGGGGATCATGTATGACCAGATATACGCCACTTGTGGTGCGTCAGAATCTGCGACTTATTCCCCACTCACGCCAGGTCTAAAAAAAGTGGGTGTGGTGTGCCTTGTTTAGGCATAGAAAATGGTTTAAATGTAAGACAGCTAGGAAGCTGTCCCAGGCGCCATGTTCAGAGATGCTGCCAGTGCTTCCAGATTTACCGCTGTAGTGCTGGGCTCTGTCCTTGTAGGTACTGTTTGTTCTGGGACCCGCTCCACAGTTTCCTTTCAGCCCTGGCCACAGCATGCTTGCTGCTTGTTCCCTGCAGTACTTCCTTAAGGGCCACTATGTGACCTCGCTGACCAATCCTAGCACTCCTGCACGTATATAAGTGGCTCCGCCCTCTTCCCAGATGACTGAGCATCCAGGTCCTTGTGTCCTGCAAAGGTTGGTGATATCTCTGCTTGTGCTCCTGTTTACCTAAACCATGCTTGTGTTCCTAGACTCTGCTACCTGCTTGATCCCTGCCTGCTTGCCTTGACTCTCCTGTTGCCGACCTGGATTGCCTGACCTGTACCTGTGCCGCTTGCCCTGACCTATTGCTTGTTTGACTTTGCGTCTGCCTCATCCTTTGGTCCTCCACTGTAGCTCCTGGTTACGACTCAGCCTGCTGACTACGTCTGTACCTCTGGTACCTTGCTCTGGTACCTCCTGGTACATTGGGACCAGCTGCCTTGTGTGCCAATCCTCCTCAAGAGGTAGCGAGCTGGTGTTCCCCTCTGGAGAGTCTATCCCCACCATCAGGGGTACTGTGAAGAACGAGGGGTTCCCTTAGACAATGCGCTTAGAGGAGGTAGGACATGTGGCACAGTGGGTTCACACCCGCTGGTTCGTGATAGTGCTCTATAATTTGTAATTGGATTGAACATTGGCTTCAAGATAGTATACAAAGAGTTATCGTCAATGAATGGTCCCCCATTATAAGTGGTGTACCTCATTGTTCTGTGATGGGTCCGCTATTATTTAACTTATTCATTAATGACCTAGAGGATGGGATTAATAGTGCTATTTCTATTTTTGCAGATGACACCAAACTTTGTAATATGGTACTGTCTATGGAAGATGTTAATAAGTTACAAGCGGACTTGGACAAACTTACTGTTTGGGCCTCCACTTGTCAAATGAGGTTCAATATAGATAAATGTAAAGTTATGCACCTGGGGGCAAATAATCTGCATGCAGCATATGTTCTAGGGCAGTAATGGCGAACCTTTTACAGACAGAGTGCCCAAACTGCCACCCAAAACCCACTTATTTGTCGCAAACTGCCAACATGGCAATTTACCCTGAATACTACAGTCCAGTATAGTATATCTTCCATGTATTTTATCATTTAGCTATAATAGCCTGCCTGCATTCAGTGTGCTGCCTGTGCTGTTGATTGTGCGCCATGTGCTGATGAATAGGAGGAAAAGTTTAAGGCATATTGGTACACCATAGACTATTTCCAGGGCATGGGTGCCCACAGAGAGAGCTCTGAGAGCTACCTCTGGCACCTGTGCCATAGGTTCGCCACCACTGTTCTAGGGTGAATAGAACTGGGAGAGTCACTTGCTGAAAAGTATCTGGGTGTATTAGTAGATCACAGACTAAATAACAACATGCAATGCCAGTCAGCTGCCTCTACATAATTTTGTCTTGTATTAAAAGAGGTATGGACTCACGGGACAGGTATGTAATATTACAAAGCATTGGTACAGCCTCACCTGGAATATGCGGTTCAGTTCTGTGCACCAGTCCATAAAAAGGATGCCCTGGAGTTAGAAAAAGTGCAAAGGAGAGCAGCTAAACTCATAAAGGGCCTGGAAGATCTTAGCTATGAGCAAAGATGAGACAAACTGAATTTGTTTAGTCTTGAAAAAAAGACGTCTAAGGGGAGACATGATTAACTTGTACAAATATATAAACAGACCATACAAAAAATATCGGGAGTAGCTATTCTGTGTTAAAACCCCCTCAAAATGCAAGGGCCACTCCCTACACCTGGAGAAAAAGATTCAGTCATAAGAGGTGACAAGCATTCTTTACAGTAAGGGCTGTGAATCTCTGGAATAGCCTGCTGCAGGAGCTGGTCACAGCAAATTCAGTAGATGGCTTCAAAAAGGTTTAGATGACTTTTTAATTCAAAATAACATTGAGGCTTATGACAATGTATAGGAATCTTGTTCTACTTACCCTTTCCCTTTGGCTTAACCCCTTTTTAAAAGGAAGATGGACATTGATCCAGGGATTTGTTCTGCGGATCAATATAGCAGGATTACAGGTTGGATTTGATGGACTTTTGTCTTTTTCCAACTATGTAACTATGTTTATTTGAAGCACTGTGTTGTGCCATGCTGATGTGCCACGTAGTGTGCCTTATAAAAATGGGAGACATCAGCGTGATACTTGGTAAGGAAAACAGCCTGCCAGAATTCTCTGGATCTGGCACTGCCAGAATGCCCACCAGTCCCAGTAACTCCAATGGCGTCCAGCGGAGATCCGGACACAGTCCAGCAAATATGCAGAGAATCACCATCAAACAATCAGTCCCTTTTTTAAAACAAAAATCAAATCCCCTATCAACTCCATCATCGCACCAAAGGGGGAGAGAATCTATAAAAAGTGATGGTCTACAAGTAGTATCTTTCCTCCCGTATATTCAACAAAGTTGAAATCAACCTTCTACAGAAGGGACTATCTTTTGTACCTACTACAGGGTTTGAACCTTTCACCTGGGTAAAGGACTTGCATCTTTTCTGTAGAAAACTAAAGTGGCACAAACTTTTCAGGAACTCCAACAGGCAAACCTGCGAACAGTTGGGGATCCATGAAACAGACTTCCCATATCTCCAGATATAGAACTATGGGAACAGGGCTCTAGAAACTCTGGAGAAGGCCCCTTTACTGAGTTATGTCCTGAGAGTACCAGTTTGCCTCCTCTAGTCAATTCTAAACACATTGTAACGGATCGCCTGGCACCCCAACTGGGTACCTCCGTTAAAAGATGCTCCTAGCGCTTCTTGAGGATTCCAAGCGCTCTAGCTGACACCACAACCACCGAACCTGAGAAGCATACGAATCCTCTCAAGCATCTGAATGCTGTAGACAGTTGAATAGGAACCATACGAATAGGTTTGCACTCCTAGCAGTCAGACTGGAACAGCATACAATAACTCCTCCCCCAATAATGAGACGACACTTCACTTTGAGGGTTAAACAGGAACTCTCTCCTGGGGCATACAGCCTCTTTTATTTACACTCCACAAACATAGTACGGCCCACAGGGGTTTGAAACACAGACACTCCCACACAAAATACAGCGACCAATCAACATACAGCCAGATATATCACAATCCCACATGGCTGGTCCATTGTGGGTGCTGATTAGGTCACAGGTAATGTCCATTGTGAATGTTGATTAGGTCACAGGTAATGTCCATTGTGAATGTTGATTAGGTCACAGCAATGTCCATTGTGACTGTTGATTAGGTCACAGCAATGTCCATTGTGAATGCCAACTGTCATTGGGGCCATAGTCGCAGGGTAAGAGGCTAGCAAGCATGCCTCTCCAATGCCCAGGGATACATGGCAGTTTGTCACACACATCAATATCTTTCTCCAAATGGTCATATCTGACCTTGAGATTAAGGGTACTCACGGATTTTATCTAGGGCCGAAATGGAAGCCCTTAATAATTTGGAGAGAGATACTTTAATTATTACCAAGCCATCTGACAAAGGAGGCAATTTGGTTGTTCTCGACCATGACAAGTATCAAAAGATGTGTATGGATCTCCTCACAGAATGTGAGTGATACCAGGTTTTGCCTTCTGAACCCACTGAAAGGTTCCTTCTTGACCTTAAGTCTATCTTGGATCAAGGGTTAAGTAAGGGTGCCATTAGTGAGGCTGAAAATAATTTAATTTTACCGAATTCACCCCAGATCGCAACATTCTACGGGACACAGAATTGTGGTATATATATATATCGACAGAGTATTGAGACAATATGTCTCATCTCTGCCCTCCTTTACCAGGGATACGATAAAATTTTTTACGTAAAATTAAGACACTAAATATTGATCCCTCTTGCCTACTCGCCAGCATTGACGTAGAATCACTATATGGCTCTATTCCATACGACAAAGGTATGTCAGCGGTGGCTTATTTAAGCACTAGAGGAACGCACTTCAAGACTCATGACTGCTTTATTTTGGCTTTTTTTGAGTTTACCCTCAACACACAATTTTTTTCTATTTAATATATGGTTCTACAACCAGCTTAGGGGGACTGAGATGGGGAGCCCCTGTGCCCCCACTTACGCTAATCTCTTCCTGGGCTGGTGGGAGGACAACATAGTTTTTCCATATAGCCAACCATGGTGGAATGACAAGGTCCTTTTTTGGACACGCTACATAGATTACATATTTATGATTTGGAATGGTAGCTAGGAGGAGTTTGGGGAGCTAATCAATACACTCAACACCAACGAGATTGGCCTTTCTTTCACTTCCGAAATTCATACTGAAGGAAGTTTAAGTGAAGGAGTTTAAGTATGCATGGGATAGGCATAAGGCCATCCTTCATATAAGATAGGGCCTGGGGCTATTCATAGTATTCAGTATATTGGGCAGACTAGATGGGCCAAATGGTTCTTATCTGCCGACACATTCTATGTTTCTATGTTTCTATAACCTTCTTGGATGAGATGATTGAGAAACAGGGAGACAAACTGGTCACGACTGTTTTTAGAAAACCCACAGCCACTAATAATATCCTGCACTTGGACAGGTATCATCCACCGGCCCTTAAAAAAGGCATTCCTAAATGTCTATAATTGAGAATGCTCAGGAATTGCTCCAATCTTGAAAACTTCCACATTGAAGCCATAAAATTATATAAGAGATTCCTACAAAGGAGCTATCCTCAGCCGTTTCTACGGGATGCATTTAAACAGGCTCAAGATAGAAGTAATCTACTTATCCCTTAGTAATCTACTTTCTTCTGGCAAAGACCCGGGCCTTATTAGACTCATCTCTACATACGAAGTGGCCAATAGAGAAATCAAAGGTGTTTTAAAAAATATTGGCCCATCTTATTACTGGACTCTGGTCTCTCCGTAGCATCACTTATCGAAAAGGGAGAAGTCTCCATTATCAATTGGTACATAGTCATTACTTTGGCCCCAAAAAAGCAGGAACCTGGCTTGACTGAAAACCACTTGGAATGTTCCGCTGTGGAGGATGTAAAGCCGGTGAGTTATTTACCTCTAGGGTTAACATTTGCTCCGCTACTAAATATAGCTATCCAATCAAGGATTTTGTCAACTGAAAAAGCAGAGGAGTGATCTATCTTTGCCAGTGTCCCTGTCCAAAGGACTACAAAGGCAAGACATTTAGAGAGTTCAGGTGAAGGATCTGTGAACACGTTAATAATATCTATAAAAAGTACAATACTCCTGTAGCGAACCATGTAGTGGATTTCCACAACAGGGAATCTTCAGCACTTAAGGTGGTACCTCCCTCCCTGAGGAAGGTTGACTGGGACCGTGGGATTCTCCAGAAAGAATCCGAATGGATTCATAGTTTTTGGTTCCAGTCGCCGGGAGGTCTCAATGAAAGACTTACTTTCTCATGTTTCATTTTAGTCTGGGACCCCCTATATGTGTGTAATACTCTGTGGCCAAATACTCCACCTGTCAGATAGCTTGGGTAGTCCAATATATACATCCATTAAATGCTGTTAGTCTGTGATGCAAGATGCATCTAAAACATCACCATGGGATATATTTTTCCATGGCATCCAAACTTATTTGGTACCTGGTTCCTTTAGCACAAACATGGGGAAACAACATTGTTCTGAATATTAATAGCATGGAGAAGTTCAAGTGCGGAACAGTTTTGTTTTGTTTAATTTAATTTATGTATTTCCTTGGCCACCATGCCGTTTCAGCTATTCAGCATTTGATCGCGTATCAGCCCTATCCTCTCTGTACATGCGTGTACATGGCTGGAGCGAAGTTGAGCTGCATGGCTAACCCACTGGGGGAGACCTCTTTTGCTTAATACTACTCCGAGTGTTTACTCACTTAGCCCTAATTTCATTATAAGTAACACCAGCTAAGTATCCTCTGGAACACACAGACATATTGATGCGCACAATCTGATTCACGCCACAGCATCCCTCCTTCCCTACTTCTGTAATGCACGGGCATATTGATGCACACTATCTGATTCACGCCACATTTTCCCTCCCTCCCTACCTCTGGAACGCACGGACATATTAATGCGGACCATGTGATTCAAGCCGCAGCTTCCCTCCCTCCTATTCTCCCTCCGCCGTGTATCTTGGAATGCATGTTTCTCTCCATCCGTTCCACCATACCGGACTGCACGCCAGTGTTCTATTTCCCTACCCATGAAATTTCCCTACCCTCGTTACTTCCTGTTGTGATGCGGCCGCACTGGACATGATGTTCCCAAGTTTGGAAGGAGGTGTGTCTCGCCACGCAGGCGCACAATGACGGTGTAGGGAAATTTCACACCAGAGCTGGGGAGAAGGGGCCACCTAATGCGCTGATGATCAGCTGATCAGACACCCGCAGTGAGTGGTAAGGAGATTTAACGGCACAAATGGACATCAGATCTCCCAACCCCCACACTGCGCAGGCGCGGTGATCAGATGGATGTTCGATATAAGCGATCTCCCTGTCCGCTGGTGCGCACGCGTGGTGTATCCCGATGGGAGTAGTTAGCCATGCTTGCGCACTGGCCCGTAGTTTTTCCCTACTCTATAACCGCTGGTGAGGTTCCCGGCGCATGTGTCGGCTGGTGTCAAGCTAAGAGGTAAGGCGAAAACGCATTAGGTGGCCCCTTTTCAACAACTCTGGTGTGACATTTCCCTACCCTGTTGTTGTGCGCCTGCGCGGCGAAACACATCTCCTTCCAAACTTGGGAACGTCATGTCCAGTGCGGCCGCGTTACAACAGGGTGACGGCAGGAGGAAGCATTCCTCATGCATTCCATCCAACCTGAGGGAGGAAGCTCTGCCCTAACGCCAATATTTAAACCCTCTCCTTGCCACTATATTGCGATGCACTATTCTTATCCAGCCGAGGAGTTACCTGACCCCAGCGCTCGGATTATGTGAGTGATCTATCTGGCAACAGATCTGATAGCTGTTTTCATCCTGTAATCGCTACAGATAGAGGGCAGGCACGAGGACAGAGAGTACCCACCATCCGGGCACCTCTCTGGTCTGAGGGGTATACAGGGATTACCCTGTTACATACCTTCTACCAATTGCCCACCCTTATGATTGGTATCTAACTTATTGAACCTAGGTTCATAACATTTGTTTGAGGATCATTACTATTATTTTTATTTTTAATATTTGATAAATAAAAGTTATATTTTAATAGTTTCATGCCCTGTATGATATGGTCTTTCTTAGCTGCATGATTCATGGTGTACATCATTAACCATTATCTATAATTCTTTCCTTTGCCGAGAATCAGCTTGACACAAACCGCTGCACGCTGTGGTTTGTGTCCAGCCGATTGCCAACATTCTCTGCTGGAACCAGCGCCGCATCATAGTGCCGCAGACATGAAAGTAGCCTAATATGTCCACAGTGGGTTAAACGCCTGCAGTATTCATGCCATGTAAGACTGGGTTTAAATCACGTTTTTGTCTTCTGTTTAACATATACACTGCAAAAAAAAAGCATACATGTTAACATATCCTTTATTTTTATTTTATTTTTTTACAATGGAACTCTATGGTGACGGATGCGACTGTATAGCATCTGTCGGAGGCATCTGTTTAACTTATACGTTTTTTCTTTGAACCCAGCCAAAGATGTATATGGTGAATCGAGATATCACAGATGGCCTGTTAAATGTAGATAATACCTTTGTGAGCCATATAGCCTTTGACAGGATGTCGATGGGTACTCCAGACATGTGAGTATGAGTCCACACTGTAGTATTTGTGAAACACACTATATATACTGAGAAACTGCACTGTATAATGTTGGCATGGGTTAGTTACCATATAGACTGCACCACTGTGCTAAGTTAGAGGCTGTAACACAAGATCTGTACGAGATAAGTACTGTAATGTGACTTCCCCAGCAGAATAGGGAGTGCAGCTCTGGAGTATAACACAGGCTGTTTCTCATAATTATTACAGAATAAGTAATGTAATATATTTACACAGGGGCTCCATTGGCAGAATTGAGAGCACAGCTCTGGAGTATAATACAGTATGTAATCCAGGATCATTACAGGATAAGGAATATAATGCATATACACAATGGGCTAGATTTACCATTACACTTACATCTTACTCCACTTTTCCATATGCCCAAAGTCACTTTTGGCTGGTCAGATTTATTAATGGTCCTTTAATACTGTGATAAATGTAGTTTGATGGTAGCAGTTTATCTTTCAGTAAGCGGCTTTACAAAAGTTGCACATCTTTACAAAAAAATTGCATGTTCTATTAAAAAGTCGCATAAGTTAACTATGGTCCCCCCTGGAGTGAAATTGCGCATTTTTTATGCGACTTTTTAAATGGTCGCAATAGTAAATCTGTCTAGAGATTCATTTACATAAGAAAACATGCCCACTTTCACAAAACTGGAGAGCTTAGTGCAGAGCTTGAAAAAGTCGCATAAAAGTCGCAATTTTAGCTAATGATAAATCTGGCCCACTGACTCCACCAGTAAAATAGTGAGTTCAGCTGTGGAGTACAATATAGGATGTAACTCTGGACCAATACAAGATAAGTAATGTAATGGATGTACACAGTGACTCCACCAGCTCTGGCGTATAATACAGGATGTAACTCAGTATCAGTACAGGAGGAGATTTTTACAAGTCTGTGTATGTGGAACATAGGGGTAAAATCTCCACATCATTTATGCTTGTGTTGTTTTAGTAATAATCATGGGCAGCTTGGTTATTCAGTGGATAGTACTGGTGCTGGTACTGGTATGTTCTCCCCATGTTTGTGTGGGTTTCCTCTGGTTTCCTCCCACACTCCAAAGACATACTGATAGGGAACTTAGATTGTGAGCCCCATAGGGGACAGCTTGATGCTAATTTCTGTAAAGCGAAGCGGAATATAGTAGCAATATATAAGTGCATAAAATAAATAACTAACTTAATATTGTCAGGTTTAGTGTAAAATGCACTTTGTACCTCAAGATTACTTTCTTTTACGGATTCCTCTTGTTCCTCTTCAACTTCTGAGCTACTCGCTTCATTCCCCATGGTGAGATCTCTGCCGAGAGAACACATTTATGGTGATTTTGCTGTTTATAGGAACATTATATATAAAACGTTAATTTGGGGAGATGAATGGATTTCTAACAATAATCTGTTTTCCCATAGTCCTACGCAGCTCAATAATGGGGTATTTCTTCCCCAGATGAAATTTTTCATTAATCAATTAAACGCCAATTTAGTAGACCCCCTGAGACTTAAAAACAACACCTAACTTCTCTCACCTTGTGTTTATTATAAAGAAGTAACCTAACTAGGATGACAAGCTTGTGCTCTTGTAAGGACTAATGGAAAACAGAATAATGTTAGGCCGGATTCACATAGCCTTGTGTTATGCATCTGTATTACTCAGATGTGTCATGACTCAACCACAGGTTAGCTGACCTAAACTCAGAGCATCATAGATCCCTATGGTCTATCCATGGTCAGAGTGTGACACATCAGAGTTATATGGGCAGATAACACAGCTGGCACAAAAGTGTGATTCCAGCCTTAAAAATCTATGCTTCCTTTATGTCTTACCACTTGCAACAAATATGGGAATTCAGCATAAAGTAACCCCATAGGGAGGGTCCTCTTGTCTGGTGGAATTTAAAATCTACCTCGTGAGAGACGTCTCTTCCAAGAGCCAGGAATTTCATCCTATGGTTGATAGACATATAGGGGGACATTTGTTAACGCCTTCCTGATATCTGCCATACATATACGGTGGGTGTTGGGTGTTTAAAGTTGGCGCCCCCTTAGGATGTAATCAGTTTCCTGGTATAAATTCTAATAAATGTGGCAGCTCCGCACCGCCTGCTAGATGCCCCGCTCAGCCCACTTTTTAGGAAGTCTTTCAATTTTGTACAAGCATTGCGTATCACAAACTTTGCAACTCTTTGATGTCAGTTTTTTGGGGTTGGTAAATGTCCTCCATAGTGCAAGTTTAAAGCTCTGCTCCAAATTGAATTCAGGCTTCATTCAGACCAAGAGGTAGACACTGCTCTAGTAGAATGGGCTCTAAGGGTACGACCTCATGGCGCTGTCGTGACGTGACCATAATCTAGTCGACTACTGTTCAGTGAGACTATTCAGGGGGTCTGTATTGTTAATGGCTGTGCGGTATTGAAGGTGTGGGCCATTAACAATACAGACCCACCAACCAGTGCAGCCTCATTAGTTTAATTATTGACAGCTGTGGCTTATGTGACCTTAGCGGTAGTGATGGACAAACATCGGCCGGGACGGTTTGCAAAAGCGATGGCAGGCGAACCTGAAAAACCTTCAGGTCATATTTGCAGCCACCAAATACTTACTAAAAGTGCACAAATAGTCCCACAACATGGACAGTGACATACCAGAGGGGGATCATTGGGAAAAATTCCCACAAAAAATATGTATTTTAATCAGGGGCCATTTTTATGCGTCTTAAAGAGGAAAATCTCAAAAATGTGCCCTGCTGGAGCCTAGAAAAATGTTATTTTAGGCCACGGGAGTACAGGCCACAAAAATTAGGCATTCATCTGACAGAAAAGAACTTGTGATTATGTGGCTGGAGGTACATTAGGCGGTCATTGGATAAAAATGTTATGTAGGCCAGTACAGGCCCAAAAAATTAGGCGTTTAACTGACAGAAAAGGCCTTTTATGCCGCTGTATATACATGAGACAAGGACCATTCTTTGTTCTGGGTGGTGGCGGATATGTGTGGGCTGGCATGAGGAAATTCAAATATACATGGTCGTCACAGGTTTGGAATTCCCCCGAGATCCATATCTCATTCATTTTTAGAAATGTGAGGTAGTCCACACTGTTGTGAGCTAGGCGAGTGCGCTTATCGGTCATGATTCCCCCTGCTGCGCTGAACGTCCTTTCAGACAGGACACTCGACGAGGGGCAAGCCAAGATTCCCATGGCAAATTGTTCCAGCTCTGGTCACAGAAAGCCTGCACACCCAGTAGTCCAGGGGTTCCTCTCTTCTCAGAGCGTCCACATCGGCCGTTAACCCGATGTAGTCGGACACCTGTGGGTCTAGGCGTTCCCTGAGGCTGGATCCCGAGGGCGGCTGTCGATAAGTTGGATGCAAGGATGATCTCATATCCGAAGTGACCAACACATATTCAAACCGCCCTCTTCTTGCAGGCGTGGTAGGATTGGTACCCGCACCTGTTTAGCTGTGGGTGGAAATTCCTCTGGCAACAGCAGAATGCAGCAACTCTCGCAGCAAGGCCTGGAAATGCTGCAGTTTGCCAGCCCTCACCGATGCTGGTAACATGTCCGCCATTTTGTGTTTTGTCCAAGTACGTTTCCACCCAGTACTGGTTCTTGCCCTTTATGCTTTTTATACAGGGGTCCTTCTTCAAACACTGGAGCATGAAGTCCGCAATTTGCACTAAATTGGAAGCGGTGAAGCGCCCTGGCTTCTGCTCATCGCCCAGGAGAATGTTGTCCTCGATCTCTTCCCCCAGCCACGAATAACACCAGGGATCCCCGAAAAGTTTAAAGTCCCCCTCAAAGCCTGCTCTTCTTGCTGCTCCTCTCTCTAGCCACCATCCTCCTCTGACTTCTCTTCAGACTCCTGCTGGCGTGTCTCAGATGGAGTAGCCCCCCTGGAAATTCATTCAGCATTGCGACTTCCTCATCTTCCAGCTCCTGCTTCTTGGCGGCTTGATCAATCCACGCTCCAGAAAGAAGGCGTAAGGTACAATGTCACTGATGGCGCCCGGGCTGCGACTGACCAGTTTGGTGATCTCATCAAATCACCGCAGAAGTCTGCATTCGTCGCACATGAGCAGCCACTGGTGAGGTGAAAAGAAACCAAGCTCCCCAGAACCTGTCCTTCTGCAGAGTTTGTACAGGTAGTCGTTAACGGCACATTGCTGCTGGAGCAGCCTATCAAGCATGTACAAGGTGGAGTTCCAGTGCGTCGGGCTGTCACAAATCGGACGTCTGACAATTGGTTTCGCCGCTGAACTTCAGCAAGGCGAGCCATGGCTGTGTAAGATCTTCTAAAATGGCCAGAGATTTTCCTGGCCTGCCGCAAGACATCCTGGACCCCGGCGAATCACTACACGATTAAGTTCAGGATATGTGCCATGCACAGCACGTGTGTAATTTTGCCCTGCTTCAGCCCGCTCAGCAGATTGGCACCATTGTCGTACACCACTTTTCCAACTGTCAAATTGAGCGGGATTAGCCACTGAACGGCCTGTGACCGCAGAGCTGAAAGCAGTGCAGAGCTGAAAGCTCTTGGCTTCCAGGCACAACAGCCGCAGCATGGCATGTCTCACCTGAGACGTCGAATAGGTTCTGGGAAGCTTGGGGGGCGCAGTGGAAGAGGCGGAAAAAGGTGGAAAAGGAGGAGTCAGCCGAGAAGGAGATGGAGTATGGAGTAGGAGGAGGAGAAGAAGAGGCAGGCCTGCATGCAATCCTTGGTGGTAACACCAAATCCACACAGGAGCAATAGGTTACATGCTTGACGGCCGTAAGAAGGTTCACCCAGTGGGCAGTAAATGTTATGTACTTTCCCTGCAGATGTTTGCTAGACCACGTGTTTTTGGTCAGATGTATCTTGGCACCGACACTGTGTGCCAGAGATATATTCACTTGCCGCTGAACATGGCCATATAGCTCTGGCATGCTCTTCTGGTAGAAATATTTCCTTCCGGGGACCTTCCATTGCGGTGTGCCAATGGCCACTTATTTTCTAAAGGCCTCTGAGTCCACCAGTTTATATGGCAGTAGTTGACGGGCTAGCAGTTCCAACAAGCCAGCGGTCAGCCGTTGGGCAAGAGGGTTATCCGGCGTCATCAACTTTTTACGCTCGAACATTTGGGCCACGGAAGCATGCCTTCTGCCACATGAATGCGACGATGGCACGGTGGAAGGTGGAGTGAAGGACAAATGGGAGGAGAAGAGGTAGAATGTGGAGCGCCGGGAGTGTGGCTTTGTGGGTTCTGATGGCGTTGCCCCCACTGGGCTCGGTGATGGGAGGCCAGGTGTCTTTTTAAGGCGGTCATCCCCAGGTGAGTGTTGGGCTTACTGCGACTTATGCGTTGACAGCACAGGCTGCAGATGTCAACACTATTGTCAGCACTATTGTCAGACAAGTTAAAAAAGCCCACACTGCGGAGCCATGTGCCGGTGCCCCGAGAGCGCCAGAAGTGACCGTGCATAGTGGATGGCTCGCTCCAGATACATTTGCAGTCTGCTTTTTGCCTCCTGTGCCCTGCGAGCTCTGCCTGCTTCTCCTCCTTCAGGATTAATAATAACACGGCACTCCTTGAGTTTCTTTACATCAAGAATTCATAATTATATTGCTTTCATATGTGCCACCATAATTAAATACAACAAATTGCCTACGTTTCGGTCCAATTACGGACCTTTCTCTGGCCCTAAAATAAATGCTTCTCCTCCCTCTCTGCTGCTCCATCTCTCCCTCTGAACTCCCCTCCTTTTCTGCTCTTGTGGCACCCACGTAAAGTCCATCAACACTTCATCATCGTCACCTTCACCACCACTGATATTTGAGATCTCGGAGCAGACAGTAACAGCGGGGACCTCCCTCCTTGGGCTGATCTGGGTACTGTCGTCAGACCGCTGGGTGGCGGCCATTGCTACCTCCTCTTCCTCATCCGATGTCAAGAATGGCTGCGCATCGGTAAGGTCTGGGAATGGATGGGAAAATAATTCCTCTGTCTCGAGTGGAGGGGCTATCATGGTGGAGGTGGTGTGTTTGGGGGTGCACACAGCAGAGAGCGAGGAGGGTGCAGATAGAGGATGAGGAGGGTGCAGAAGCGGAAGGCTGAGTGAGCCACTCAATCAACTCTGGTGCGCCCTTTGAAGTAATCGCACGCTCCTTCCCCAACTTCCCACTTAGGCTCGGCCTGGTGCACCTGCCCGACCCCTACCACCCCTGTGGAACGGCCTGCCTCTTCCTCTGCCTGTCATTTTCAAAATGACCCTGTACCTAAGTCCCTATGCAGGTATATCGCAGACCTCAATAAGTATTTGGTGGAAACAGGTATATCGAACCCTTAATTGGTATTTTGTGGAAGCAGTTATCTCGCAGGCCTCAATCAATATTTGGTGGAAGCAGGTATATCGAACCCTTTAATCAGTATTTTCTGGAAGCAGGTATATCAAACCCCTTAATCTGCATTTTGTGGAAGCAGGTAGATTGCAGCCCTCAATCAGTATTTTGTGGAAGCAGGTATATCAAACCCCTTAATCAGTATTTTGTGGAAGCAGGTATATCGCAGGCCTCAATCAATATTTGGTGGAAGCAGGTATATCAAACCCCTTAATCATTATTTTGTGGAAGCAGGTATATCGCAGGCCTCAATTAATATTTGGTGGAAGCAGGCATATCAAACCCATTAATCAGTATTTTTTGGAAGCAGGTATATTGCACCCCTGAATCAATATTTGGTGGAAGCAGGTATATCAAACCCCTTAATCAGTATTTTGTGGAAGCAGGAATAATACACCTCAATTATTTTTTTTGCCACAACAGTTATATCACACCACCCTGTTTATTTGGGGAAACAGGTATTTCACAGCCCTCAATCAGTATTTTGTAGAAGAAGGTATATCACACCCCTCAATCAGTTTTTTTGGGGGCAACAGGTATATCACCCCCGTTGCAAATAGTTGTTCTAATAGCACTTGTCCCTCTATATAGGTGCAGTATCACAGCAGAACCGTACACAACTGCTGCACAATACAAATGCACTATATACATTCTATGTTAGAAAGTATATTGTAGGTATATCAGACCTCTCAATCAGTTTTGTTTGGGGTAACAGGTACATCACACCAGTTGCAATTAGTTATTCCAAAAGAGTTTGTTCCTCTATATACATGAGGTTTCGCAGTAGAACCGCACACAACTGCTGCACAATACAAATACACTATAATATACTTTCTATGTTACAAAGTATATTATAAGTATATCACACCCCTCAGTATATCACACCTATTGATAGCACACACACATACCAGTCCTTAAAAGGACTTTTGTGGCCCTACTAGCTAGCGTTTGGTGTCCCTAACAGCCTGTCCCTGCTCCACAAAGCAACCTCTCCCTACACTGGCAAAACACAGAATGTAAAATGGCTGCAAGATCGGGCTCTGTTATAGGGTGGAGGTGTGTCCATGTGCTGAAACGTCTCAATTGGCTGTCCTGTCCCATCTGATGGATGTGTCATGGGTCAAGGTTGGCGCAATGCAAAAGAATATGGCGCCTGCGGACATCGCCATATGTTCGGCAAATCACGAACGCACAAAGTTGCAGTTCAGCCCTATTCAGTTAAAGGGTACCTGCAGACATTGCGGATTATGCAAGTTTTTTCAGATTTTCATGTGGAAAAACCCCAGCGTAATACAGTACCAACAAAGTGAATGACATTTGCCGAGTTTCATGTTTCATGGCCCCATGATGTACTATTACGTCACGCCACGTTATTTGTCAGTCGCTAGGAGTACGGGATGAAAGACGTCATTAAACTGCTTCATGTCCTGGAACAGATGGTGGTAACAGTGGCTGGACAGGAGACGTGGCGCGTAGATCTCACAGCCACATGAGCCCTGTGGGGGCTGAACTGGAAGAGGAGGAGGAGGGGGAGGAGGACATTGGAGCACAGGCAATGTGTAGTGAAATGGGTGGTTTTTCTGTGGTCTCCTCATGCTGCTTCCACCTCACCACTATGTCATAGGGCCACTCTGTGGACTTCTCTTGTTGTTCCCATCCTCCCCACTACGTGACTAAGCCTCTATTTTGGCTTTCAGCCTGGCTGACATCATCATTTATTTGACCTTTCTTCTGATCTACCAGAAGGAAGGAAAAATGATAAGCACAGCGGATCCTGTCTGTGTAGCAGCTGTAAGGCCTGTATGGTCCCATCAGAATTGGCTTATGATTTGGTAGGAGTGGATACAAAACACAAAAGACATACAAATATTCCATTCACGTGTCATCTTTGTTGATGAATCAGTGACACCAACACAAATTTACTGCTGACACCCTCTCCATTCTGTCGGGGGGCTCTACTTGTATAAGCGATAAATAGAACAAGTTCTGTAGCCATCTATGTGGAATCAGCTGACGACGGTGTAAAAGGAGTGCGTTTCTTCATGGCGCTAACATCGGCCTGTAAGGCTGAGTTAATACTTGAGTTATTTGGTCAGTTTTGGCCACGTGACTGCCCAAATAAGTGAAGTGTGCAGTGATTCTAAGAGCGACGCCTGTCATCTGCATGTTATACTGACTCACAGTATTATTTCATTACCACAGCAGACTCCCTATGCGTGTTACTGCAAGGCACAGTGTTCTACACCCCTATAAAGGCTCTCTGCAGCCCGGAAATATCAGTTTGTTATGGCAGATGTTAATTAACTAGTTTGTATGGCATGACTATTTCTCTTACAAGCAGAATAATTTAAATATGGAAAACTGTAAATTAAAAAAAATTCTGTTAATTTCAGTTTTTCTAATAAATAAACCCAAAACATTTTGACCAAAATTCACCACTAACACAATGTACAGTACGATGTGTCACAAGGAAAGCAATCTCAGAATCGCTTGAATCAGTAAAAGCATTCCAAAGTCATTGCCACATGAAGGACATACATCATATTTTGTAAAAAATGGGTCTGCGCCCTGAAGGCAGAAGTAGGCATTTTATGTATTGTGCTCTCGGTCTGTGATGTACGGCCTCTCCCATTAATGGCATGTACAAAAAGTCCACCACCTGATTTACTAAAAGAAAGTACATGTTGTGCCTGACATCAGCAAAAGTGTAATTCTGCTTAAAAGCAACTTGCACTGGACGGACATAATCACATTTACGGTATCTTACAGGTGCATTATTCAGCTAACCAGAGGATGCAGTTTCAGCCATTGAACGAATTCCTAATGTGACCATCAGTACATAGACCCCAGATGACATGCAGATGAGGTACATAGAACACCTTGTGTCCCATAGTTTACCCAAACCACAGTGTTTTCAGTAGGCCACAATTCAACTATGACAGAACCCATTATCCAAATATAGACATAAAGCTTTGGTGCCTCCTGTGTCAGCAATCATAGACTCTTGCAATGCTCTTCTTTCCCTCGCATGCGTCTAGCTTCCTGTTCTTGTACTAATTGGCATTGAAGAAGTTCACCAGATGTAGTGATCTGTTGAAACTGTGTATGAGTGCTCCCTGACAATGGACGGGGCACTTTATAATGACATTGTATATGATGCACTCTCTTTCTGACACTGTACCTGGAGTACTCGTCTACCCCTGTGTATGTGATACTCTCTGTATGACACTGTATAAGTGGCACACTTTGAATAACACTGTATTTGGGGCACTCTTATTCTGACACTGTGTATGAGGCACTCTTGTGCTGACACTATATTTGGGGCACTCTCTTTTTGACACTGTGTTTAGGACACTCTCTTGCTGACTCTTTATTTGGGGCACTCTCTTGCTGACACTGTACATGGAGTACTCTCACTTTTTGACAGTGTATATAGGGCACTGTATTTGGGTACTCTCTTTCTGACACTGTGTAAGTGGCACTCTCTTGCTGACACTGTATTTGTTGGGGCACTCTCTTTATTACACTGTGTATGGGTACTCTCTTTATGACTGTATTTAGGACACATTCTTTCTTACACAGTGTATGGGCACTCTCTTACTGACTTTATTTGGGGCACACTCTTTCTAACACTATTTGGGGAACTCTCTGACACTGTACATGTAGTACTATATGTGGTACTCTCTGTATGACACTGCATATGGAGCGCACTTTTTTGACACTGTATATGGGACACTCTCTTACTGAAATTGTATTTTGACACACTCTTTCTCACTGGGTATGGAGTACTTTCTGTTTTATACTGTATATGGGACACTATCCACATGACACTGTTTATAAAACTTTCTCTGATGACACTGTATGGGGAACTCAATGTTTAAGGCCTTATTCACATGTCCATGATGATGTCTGTGACAACACAGTGTTTTCATCCGTGAAGAGTGTTGGTCCTTGTGTCTGCTTTATGCCCTCTGTGTGTCATCAGTTTTCCATGTGCACTGCTAGGCTGAAAAAAGGATTTCCTAAGCATTTTTCACCAAGCGAAAGCCCCTGAAAGAACACTGCTATCCGTGTTCTGTCAGTGGTTTTCATGGACCCTTAGACTTCTATGGGCATGCTTGGTCCTCAGCACAGATCAAAGTAATGCATGTCTCCGTTGTTTTTCCACTGACCCCTGATGTGTTAACAAACACAATAAAGTCAACCGATCTCTATGTAGTTGGTGAAGAAGACAGAGAGCACACACCCATGCTTCTTTTTCAATGTGATTAAGCCCTAACACTGTATAAGGGTATATACTGAAGGGGGCAGTGTGCATGGGCTCAATCAGGCACCGCTTATGGGGTCCTGGTTGTTTATAATTAAGTCCATGGTCAGTATATAACAGAAGGGCATTCGTGCAAAAAGAAACTAATTTCTATAAGCAAATCTGGAAGCAATTTTTTAAAACTATGACACCTCCCCACATATATCGGACATACACACGCACACCAATAACACAAATACATACATACTAGATTCCTATTCCTATTGTGTTGTCAGATTTACTGATTTACAGCTATCTGTGTATGCTTAACCCCTTCACAACTGCCATACAGCTATATACGTCCTATCTGCACATACCCTGTGCAGATAGAACGTATATAAACGTTATTGCAGCTCTTTAATCCAAGCGCTGCAAAATATCTGTAAAGAATAAATCAAGGCAACTGGACTTGCTGTAGATTTCTTGAAAACGTTTCTCTCGTTCTTCCAACGAGCTTTCTTATTTCTAAGTGACTTGTACAAGAATTCTCTGGGAATAAATTGATTTATTCCCAGAGAATTCTTGTACAAGTCACTCAGAAGTGAGAAAGCTCGATGGAAGAACGAGTGAAACGTTTTCAAGAAATCTACAGCAAGTCCAGTTGCCTTGATTTATTCTTTACAGATTTACCATGACCTGGATAAATAAGAACCTTTACAGACAAGCGCTGCAAAGCGCTTGGATTAAAGCTTCTGCCTCTGCACTGCCACTGTCACGGACAGTGTGGAGTCCGGTAATGCCTGTAAGGGACCAATTAGAGTTGTCCCTTGCCAGTGATTGCTCCGATTGGTTAGTCTGTACAGACTAACCAATCAGAGTGCGGCAGTATAAAAATGCAGGTTTCAGGCTCTGATCTGCACTCTGCAGATCAAAGCTTGAAATCAGGCATCAGCTGATCTGTAGTAAATAATAAAAGTGGTTCCAGCACTCAAGATACAGTTGTGTTGCTCTTTTCTTTATTTCATGGTAACGACATAACACATGGAGATAAAATCCAGTCCACCTCAGAACAGTTGACGCGTTTCGAACAATAAGTTCTTAATCGTAACTGTATCGGCTGATCCGTGCCCCCATCTTTGCCCCCTCATGTGTCCTGCCATGCCCCTGATGTGTCGGCTGTGCCCCTGATGTGCAGTCATGCCCCCTACGTCCATGCTCCCATTTGTGCCCCCTGCCCTTGACGCCGTCCCTCTGCTGTATGTGATGGCGGCGGCTCTGTTCCTGAGTCGCCACCATCAGCAGCGAGTTTCAGCTGTATCCAATGGGTTAACAGAGGGAGGGGACTCCCTCTTTTAATTTTCCAGCTGTTGCACTGCAATAGCAGCGGCCGATGGTTGCCAAGGCAACCGGACACCTTGCAAAGACGTCCAGTGGTGCCATCTATCAGTGTAATGGTCCATTCACACGTCTACAATTCTGTTCCGCATTTGCGGAACGGAATTGCTGACCCATTAATTTAAATGGGGACAGACAATGTCCTGCCTGGGTCCACAATTGCGGATCCGCACTTCCGGTTCCGCAATCGCGTTCCCGAAAAAAATAGAACATGTCCTATTCTTGTCCGCAATTGCGGACAAGAAAAGGCATTTTCTATGTAGTGCCGGTGATGTGCGGTCCGCAAATTGTGGAACGCACATCGCTGATGTCCGTGTTTTACGGATCCGCAAAACACACACGGACGTGTGAATGGACCCTAAAACTGATAGTATTATACTTTGCAATGCAAGAACATTGCAAAGTATGGTACAGCCATCAGCTCCACTGGATCTTCATAAAAAAAAGTGTGAAAAAAAAATAAGTAAAAAATAAATAAATAAAAATGTAAATTAAAAATAAATAAATTGCCTTTTACGCTATATCCGCTCATTTATAAGAGATTAAAAAAAAAAAATACACATAATTGGTATCACCGCATACGTAATGACCTGATCTATAAAAAGATTATGGTACTAATCCTGCATAGTAAACGCTGTACAAAATAAAGATAAAAAACAATGGCGGAATTGCTGTTTTCTTTGCCTCACCTCCCAAAACAATTGAATAAAAAGTGATCAAAAAGGCTACATGCCTGCCTCCGCGTCCGCTCCGTCCGCAAATTTAGCGTCCGTCAAAAAAAACGGATGACGGACCGTTTTTTTTGACAGATCCGTTTTTTGTAAGATCCATTATAATAATGCCTATCCTTGTCCGCAAACGTGAAAAAAATAGGACATGCTCTATTTTTTTGACGGAAGGTAAACACGGACCACGGATGCGGAACAAAAACGGTTCACCATCCGCATTTTTTGACGGACCCATTAAAATGAATGGGGAAACATCCTATCCGTGAAAAAAACGGAACGGACGCGGAAACGAACAACGGTCGTGTGCATGAGGCCAAAGTCATATGCATCCCAAAAACGATACCAATAAAAACTACAACCCTCATACAACTATGTTGACAGAAAAATAAATAATTTATGGGTCATAGAACATGAAAAAAAAAATACAAATTTGTTGTCGCCATAACCATATCAACCCAACAAAATTATTATATTAAATATACCACCAAATGCAATTTTTGCCCTCTTCACCTCCTAAAAAATGGAATAAAAAGTGCTCAAAAAGTCATATAGACCTCCAAATTGTACCAGTAGAAATTCCAGCCCGTCCTGCAAAAAAATCAAGCTCTCACACAGCTACATTGATGGAAAAATTAAAAAGTTAGGGGTCTTTGATTCGGTGATGCAAAAAAAAAGTGATTTTATGATATAAAAGTGGTATACCATGAATAAAACAATATAAATTTGGTATCACCATAACCGTATCAACCCACAGAATAAAAGCATCTTAACAAATATTCCAGATGGAGAACCCCATAAAAAATTTAAATAAAAAACACTTGCAGAATTGCAATATTAGCCCACTTCACCTCATAAAAAAAAAAAAAGTGATCAAAAAGTCATATGTACCCAAAAATGGTACTATTAGAATCTATAGCCCATCCCGCAAAAAATTAGCCATCACACAAAAAAATAAAAAAGCTATGGCCCTTAAAATCTATTTCAGCAAATTCCATGTTAGAAAATGCAGATGCCGCTCCTTTCCTTTTAAATTCTGCCGTCTGCTCATACAGCAGTTTACGACCACATATGGGGTGTTGCCATATTCTGGAGAAAATGGTTAACAAATTATGGGGTGCATTTATTCCTGTTATCCCTTGTTAAAAAAATGTACTTTTTCTTGTAAAAAATATAATTTTTCATTTTCACAGCCAAGTGTTTCTAAATAATATGAAACGCCTGTGAGGTCAAACCTCTCAATGAGTTATTTAAGGGGTGTAGTTTCCAAAATGGGGTCACTTCTTTGGGGTTTCTACTGTAGGGGTGCCCTAGTATGCCTTCAAATATCACACAACACCCAAAGACGATTCCAGCAAAATCTGCTCTCCAAAAACCTTTTGTTGCTACTTTCCTTCTGAACCCTGCTGTGTGCCCATACAGCTGTTTATGAACATATATAGGGTGTTTTTGTAAACTGCAGAATCAGGGTAATAAATATTGAGGTTCGTTTTGCTTTTAACCCTTGCTGTGTTATAGGAAAAATTGGATTAAAAATAAAAATCTGTACAAAAACTGAAAATTGTAATATTCACCTCAATTTTCCTTTAATTCTTGTGGAACACCTAAAGGGTTAACATAGTTTGTAAAACCAGTTTTGAATAATTTGAGGGGTGTAGCTTCTAAAATGAGGTAATTTTGGGTGGTTTCTATTATATAAGGACCTCAAAGTGACTTCAGAACTAAATTGGTCCTTGAAAAAGTTGTTTTTGAAAATTTTCTAGAAAATGTTAAAATTGCCTTTTAAATTCTAAGCCTTCTAAAATCCTAAAAAAATAAAAATATAACGTAGACATATAGGGAATCTTAAGTAAAAACTAATGAGGTATCACTATCTGCCTTTAAAGCCTCATTCACACGTCAGTGTTTTACGGACGTGTGCTGTACGTGTTCCCCATGGATAGCACACGTCCCCATTCATTTTAATGTGTGTATTCAGACATCAGTGTTTTAGCACGGTCCGTGGGTCAATGTTTTCAGCACGGATGCATGCTCGATTTTGTCCGTGTTCACGGATCCATCACGTTCATTATAGTCTATGGGTCCGTGAAAACCATGGATGCCATCTGTGTTTCATGGATCATTAAGAAGAATTATTTTTCAGCTGTTCAGTGTCAGTGAAACACGGATGGCACACGGACAGCAAAAAATGGACACATGGATCTAACACGGATCCTTCACAGACAGCTTCACGGATGCATCACTGATCACCTGCTCACGGATTTGAGCACGGGCACGAACATGTGAATGAGGCTTAAGGTGTAGAAATTCAAATTTAGAAAATTTTAATTTTTTCCACTCTGTAAATTTCTTATAATATAAAGGTAAAACATATCAACCCAAATTTGCCCCTAACATCAAGTACAAGATGTCACGAGAAAACAGTCTCAGAATGGCTTGGATAAATAAAAGCATCCCAAAGTTAATAGCACATAAAGCGACACGTCAGATTTGCAAAATTAGACCTGGTCCAGGAGGTGAAAATGGCTTGGTCTTAAAAGGGTTAATGAAGCACTACATTTTTTTAAAATTTTACATATATTACTAACTCACCACCATCTACAGGTGCTACTTGTTATGCCCTAACTCAGTGGTACTCATGCGTTTTGAACCTTTTCATTATGGTAACCTGGTCATGCGATCTCAAGCCTGATACCTTACTCTAATGTGTAAACAAGAACTCAGTCTCTCTCTCTGTGGCCGACTTCTCGGGAACTACAGGCTCGCATCATTGCCAATCAAATCCTTAATGACAGTTCTCAGACCCCTTCAGATTCTCCATATCCCTCTGTATATCCCTGTATTCTGTTGCAGATATAATATCTCACCTATCTAAAGGACCAGGTGTGCTGATATATAATTAGTGTATACAGTCATTAGCTGCAGTTATATAAACCTCCTGAATGATGCTGCAGGTCTGTACTATCTGTTTGTGCTGACTCTCCAGTGTAGTTCAATGAGCTGTAGCTTCATACTGGTCTCCCTGACTACTGCATGTAAGAGCTGGCAGGGCAAAAAGGGAAGACAGGCCCAAGCAGTATCACATAGGAATACACAGAGAGTCTGCAGTGTGCGGGGACAACAGATCTGTGTCACTAATTTGTCATGGCTGCCTTCAGAAGACACATAGGACTGCAGTGAGACTCCTCCCTCTCTGCAAAACCAGGCATGATGGGCAGTGCAGGCATATGCAAGAGCCTTTATCTTCTTCTTTAATAATAACATATCCTGCACTATATAGGCAAAGTAAAAAAAAAACAAAACAGATTGCTTATTTAAAGGGGTTGTCTCACCTCAGACTATGGTGGCATATCGCTGGGAGGTTTTACTGACTCGTTTTCCATAAAACCATATATCAATCTGTTCATCTCCTTCTGCTCTATACCATGCTTCCTACAGATTGCACTGCATTTCCATGGTGACATTTCCCCTTTAATGGGTGTGAAGACTTTCTCATATACTTGCCAATCTCTTATTCAGCAGTTCCCTAATGTACTTGTATATTGGGATGACTGCCCTGCAAATTTTTCAGCAGAGCACTGGCATCATTTATGACAGCCTGTATTCTGTCTATAGAGCAGCTGCCATAAAACATCTTTCTATCTGCTGACAGTCTCTCAAATCAGGTCCCCTATCAGGACCTTTTCTCTCATATCAGTGATCAGTCTGGTTTAAGTCTCATTCACACATCAGTGATTTGGTCAGTGATTTCCATTAGCGATTGTGAGCCAAAACCAGGATTGAAGCTACATAGAGATAAGGTATAACCCTGGGTTCAGACCTGAGCGTTCCAAAAACGCGCGTTTTACGCGCGTTTTTGACGCGCGTTTATTTGCGCGTTTTTGCAAATAGGAAACGCGCGTTCGTACGCGCGTTCTTGTGATTGACTACTGTGGTGTCAATCACAAAACGCGCGTCAAACGCCCCAAAAGAAGCTCAAGTACTTGTTTATCGTTAGGCGTTTTACAGCGCGTTCAAACGCGCTGTAAAACGCTCAAGTGTGAACCACTCCCATAGGGATGCATTGGTTTTAATCTGTTGAGCGTTTTACAGCGCGTTTGAACGCGCTGTAAAACGCTCAGGTGTGAACCCAGGGTAAGGGAAAGATCTGCACCTGTTCTGTGCTTAGAGCCACATCTGGTTTTGGCTCACAATCACTGATGGAAATCACTGACCGAACACTGACATGTGAAAAAGGCCTCTTGCACACGACTGTATGGCTTTTTTAGTATTTTGCGGTCTGCAAAAACGGATCCGCAAAAAGTACGGATGACGTCTGTGTATATTCCGTTTTTTTTTTTTGTGGAACGGAACAGCTGGCCCCTGATAGAACTGTACTATCCTTGTGTGGTATGCGGACAATAATAGGACACGTTCTATCTTTGAACGGAAACGGAAGGCATACAGAGTACCTTCCGTTTTTTTTGGATCCATTGAAATGAATGGTTCCGTATATGGAAAGCAAAAAACAGAATGTAAACGGAAAAAAAAAACATTTGTGTGCAAGAATCCTAAGTCAGAAGCCAGAAGTGGATCCAGCAGGAAGAAAAAGTACAAGTCCTTACTTTATATTTTTCATTTACTCCCAACCCACTTCAAAAAATTGCATAAAAAAAAACTGCCAGAAAAAGCTTTGTGTGACACTACCCTTATGCAGTCGCTGTTTTATAATTCTTTCATCTATCCTTGTAGACTCATCTCCTCCATGGCTTAAAGATTTTGTTCTGTCTGAGCGACGCACGACATTTCATGGTAGGCAAATGTCATTAAAAATCTCATGTGCTTACCTGGAAATAATAGTCTTCCCTGCAGGAGCTGTGTAAGGAGCGGAGACAGTCGCGTTTGTGCACCTGTCTCTTTACCTGTCTTATAGTACAGTCTGGGTGTAAGGTGGGTGGAGCACTAGATTTCTCGCTGTCTACACTTTGTTTTTGCAGCTCTGGGCTACACATAACTCACACTGCACACGACTTCTACCACATGCAGATTTCCACCTGAGTCGCCCCCTGCTGTCTAGCAGATATAAATTACATCAGGCTCTCTTCAGTTATAGACAGTGGCTCAGATTTACTAATTTGTCTGTGCCAAAAATCTATTTACAAAGTGGCACAAATGGTCCTGCGCCACTGTGAGAAATCAGCAGGTCCAGGCTTAAGCCATCTTTAGGATGCTTAACATACCTGCCATCACAGCTCCCACATGGGTTCTCACTAGGAATGAGCGAATCGACTTGGGATAAAACATCCGAAGTCGATTCGTATAATACTTTGAATACTGTACGGAGCGAGGGCTCATACAGTATTAGAATGTATTGGCTCAGATGACCCGAAGTTATTGCTTCGCGAAGTCTCTCGAGACATTGTGTACTAACTTTATGAATTAATTTCTACTGTAAAATTTTTTTCCCGTACTTGGAAACGAACCCGAGTTTGGGAAATGGTTTGCAGTAGAAATTAATTTATGAAGTTATTATGCGAAGTCATCCCTCGTTCTTTCCCAGCTTTTCCATGCTCCTGAATGACAGATCTGTTTATCACTACACAACTAGCAGGGCCGCACCTGCCCACGTTCCCTCTCATAGGCTTCAGACCTAGTGCCTGTTTCCTATCATAGGCCAGAGCAGGCAGCGCAATGACGTCATCATCATCGTCATCTCGCCGCCTGAGCCGGGCAGCCTACAGCACGGGATACAGACTGAAAGAGGCCTGCACCAAATCGCTGACAGCCTCATGGAGGTAAGTATATGTGTTTATTTCTTTATTTCACACTATACTGTTTGGTCAATGTGGGGAAGGGGGCAGAGGAGCACTATGGCAGCATCTACTGGGGGCACTATATAGGGGAATTTTATTCTGGCACAGATTATGGGGGCACTATGAGGAACGGGGCAGAGGAGCACTATGGGGGCATCTACTGGGGGCACTATATAGGGGAATTTTATTCTGGCACAGATTATGGGGGCACTATGAGGAACGGGGCAGAGGAGCACTATGGGGGCATCTACTGGGGGCACTATATAGGGGAATTTTATTCTGCCACAGATTATGGAGGCACTATGAGGAAAGGGGGAGAGGAGCACTAAGGGGACATCTACTGGTGGCACTATACAGGGGTATTTTATACTGGCACATGTTGTAGGTTAACTTTGGGGACATTGGCTCTACTGGGGGCACTAAAAGAGGTATTTTTGTACTGGTACACAGTAGGGAGCATTGGCACACATTATGGGGGCATCGGGGACATTGGTTCTACTGGGGGCACTAAGATGAGGTATTTTTTGTACTGGAACTCAATGGGGGCATTTTTGTACTGACACACCACAAGGGCATTTTCTGTACTGGCACACAACGGGGGCATTTTTTGTACTGACTGGCACACATTATGGGGTAATTTTTTTGTACTGGCACACATTATAAGGGGGCATTTTTGCCACTGGCACACATTATAAAAAGCATTTTATTTGTACCGGGGGATATTATAAGGGGACATTTTTATATACCTGGCACACATTATAAGGGGGCATTTTTTGTACTAGTGCACATTATAAGGGGACATTTTAGTACTTGCTCAAATTATGTGCCATTTTTCTACTGTCACACATTATAAGGAGATTTATTACTACTGGGGGCATTATGGTGAACTTTATTACTATTGAGGGAACATGATTACAATAGTATGGGCACTATGGGTGCATTATTGCTTCTGGGGCATAGTGGGAACATTAGTACTGTTGTGTCACTGTAGGGTCACTATTCCTACTAAGTGCACTCTGGCAGAGAAGTATTACTTTTGGTGGGACATTGGGGCACACTATTACTGCGGGAGGCACCCTGGCACAGTATCAGCTTAGAACAATTACTTTTGGGGGACATCATGTTTACACCATTAGTGTCAGGGGCACTATTTGCAGGGCGCATTTATTTTTAGGGCACTGCTTGCCAATAATTATTGAAGGGTCGCCATTTCAATTTTCACCTCAGGCAGCAGAAGGTCTAGGTGCACCCCTGATAACTAGGTAGAATTGTTTTAACCTCTTAAGGACGAAGGGCGTACATGTACGCCCTTCGTCCGCACTTTAAAGATGGCGCCCGCGGAGCGGGCGCATGAGCTGCGGGTAAGCGCTTGATTCATCAAGCTGACACCCGCAGCTCATTTCCGTGACCAGCAGCGATGCCGATCGCGGACATTTAACCCCTCAGATGCCGTGGTCAATCCTGACCACGGCATCTGATCACGCAAAAACCGAAAGTTTCACTTCGGTTTGTGCCCGGCTCCCTGATGGCCACAAGGGGAGCCGGAGCATGCATGTAGTAGCCTAGGTTTCTGTGAATGAAACCTAGGTTACTACATAGTATTCCTATGGAGCCTATGACTGTAATAGGCTCCATAGGAAATATGTATTTTCTCATATATTCCAATGCTATTGCATTGGAATATATGAGAATAGCAATCTGATGATTGCATCTTATAGTTCCCTGTGGGAACTATAAGAAAGTGGTAAAAAAAAAAAAAAGTTTAAAAATAAAAAAATAAAAAAATATAAAAATTCAAATCACCCCCTTTCCCCAAAATGAAAATAAAATAAATAAAAAAATAAAAAATTACACATAATGGTGTCACAATGTGCGAAAACGCCCATACTATAATAATATTAAAAATATTCACCATACGGTAAACATAAAAACGGAAAAAGCGTCCAAATGGCTAATTCGCCATTTTTGGACGCTTCATTTCCTAAAATAAAATGAATAAAAAGTGATCAAAACATCATACGCACCCCATAATGGTATCAATTAAAAGTTCAGATTTCCCCGCAAAAAATGAGCCCCTACACTGCTCCGTACGCATAATTACAAAAAAGTTATAGGGGTCAAAACATGGCGACAAAAAAATAAAATAAAAAAAATTCCCACTTTTAATTTTTTTTTCACTATCAAAACGCAAGAAAAACTATACATATTAGGTATTGCCGGATTCGTACTGACCTGAAGAATAAAATTAATCAGTCAGTTTTATCGCAAATCTGATTAATTTAGTCACCCGTAAAACTGTGGTGAAATTGCTTTTTTTTTGCAATTTCACCCCATTTGGAATTTTTTTCCCGTTTCCACTACA
Source organism: Bufotes viridis (assembly GCA_033119425.1). Classification (NCBI taxonomy): domain Eukaryota; kingdom Metazoa; phylum Chordata; class Amphibia; order Anura; family Bufonidae; genus Bufotes; species Bufotes viridis. The sequence continues at coordinate 100,060,862 of CM065594.1, read as the reverse complement.
TTACATGCAAAAATAAATGGTAGCGTTAAAAAGTACAGCTTGTCCCGCAAAAAACAAGCCGTCATATGGCTATGTGAGCGGAAATATAAAAATGTTATGGCTTTTGAAAGGCAGGGAGCGCAAAACAAAAACGCAAAAATCCCAAAAACCCCCGGTCCTTAAGGGGTTAAAGGGGTTTGGGAATGCTTGGTGACAGGCACATATGCCTATCATTCCTACTTCAGGGTTGCCACCTTTCCCAATTAAAATTACCGCCAGGTTTACACGGATAAAAAGGAGATGTGTTATTTCACAGGTATAGTTTGGTTATAATTTTGCCCCTTTTTTCTTTTATTAAACCAAATTTTTCCTGTTGTTTTTAAAGGGGTTGTGAAGCGGCTTAATATTGATGACCTATCCTCAAGATAAGTCATTAGTATCAGATGGGTGGGGTCCGACACCCAGCACCCCTGCCGAGTTATTTGGCACTGATTTTGGAGTGTTTCTGCTTCAAAATCTGCTCCAAAAACGCCTCAAAACAGCCTCTCATTCATTTCAATGGGAAGCAGGACTTGCTTTTTTGGGGGTTTTTTTACACGTGGAAGGGCTCATGCACTCATGTCTGTGTCCATTACGTTTTTTGCTTCCCGTATGCGGAACTATTCACTTCAATGGGGCCACAAAAAACGTAAATGACTCTGCGTGCATTCCGTGTCTACATGTCTGCATGACTGGGAATAGGACTTTTCTATTATAGGTCGGCTTTTCTGTTCAGCAAAGTGTGGTATGCAAATGGCTGGTATCCGTATTTTGCAGATCCACAATTTGCAGGCAGCAAAACAACAATGGTCATGTGCATGAGCCCTAAAAAAGAAGCAGCATACTCTATCTTGAGACAGAATCAGTGCTGAATCTCCCATTGAAATGAATAGGAAGCTGAAAAAAAAAAATCCATTTAAGTCCATGCATTTTTTGTGCGTTTTTGCGTATTTTTTGGAGCAGATAGGCTTCAAAAACCTCAAACTGAAAATTCAGCTTTGTATTGAACACTCATTAGTTTAAAATAAAGACACATCAAAAATAGCATCAAAAACTGCGCTAAAAAAAAACATTTCACGCTGATTTTTTAAGTGTGTTTTTCAAAATCAGTCGTGCAAACTAGCCCTTAGGGTGGGTTCACACTAGCATTAGGGATTCCGTTATGGCTATCCATTATAACATGGGTATAACAGAAAATAACGGATTCCATAGGACGGAAGGACGGATCCGTTCTTCTGCCCATAGACTTGTATTATGACTGAATGCAAAACGGAAGCCTTTAAAAGGCATTCAGTTTGCTTTCCGTCCTAATAGAAGCCTATGTGAATCAAAACGGATCCGTCTGGTTCCCGTTATGCAAGACAGAAAACCAAGTCCTGTCGCTTTGTTTTCCGTCTTGCATAATGGGACCCAGACGGATCCATTATGCTTTCCAATAGACTTCTATTAGGACGGAAAGCAAACGGATTGCCTTTTAAATGCTTTTGTTTTTGCATTCTGTCTGGGCATTCTGTTATTTTTCCGTTATAACCATGTTATAACGGAAAGCCATAACGAAATCCCTAACGCTAGTGTGAACCCACCCTTAGGCCTCTTTCACACGGCGTCACGTTTGACGGCCGGATAAGAGGCGGGTTCGTTGCGGTAATATGCGCAGAATTTTTTTTCCGCGCTGGTACAAACGTTTGTAATGCGTTGTAATGAGCAGTGATTTTCACGCATCACTTCTGCGTTGCGTGAAAATCGCAGCATGCTCTATATTGTGCGTTTTTCACGCAACGCAGGCCCTATAGAAGTGAATGGGGCTGCGGGAAAATCGCAAGCATCCGCAAACAAGTGCGGATGCAGTGCGATTTTTCCACATGGTTGCTTAGCAACGGGACCAGATCTTAATTATTTTCCCTTATAACATGGTTATAAGGGAAAATAATAGCATTCTTAATAAAGAATGCTAAGTGAAATGAAGATGAAGGGGTTAAAAATAATAAAGCTTAACTTACCTTAGCCACTTGATCGCGTAGTTGCGATCTGTCTTCTCTCTTCAAGCTTCAGCTAACAGCTAGGACCTGTGATGACGTCACATCACATGGTCCAATCACATGGTCCATCTTGGTGAGATGGAACATGTGATTGGACCATGTGATGTGACATCATCACAGGTCCTTTAGCTGTTAGCTGAAGCTTGAAGAGAGAAGACAGATCGCAACTACACAATCAAGTGGCTAAGGTAAGTTAAGTTTTATTATTTTTAACCCCTTCATCTTCATTTTACTAAGCATTCTTTATTAAGAATGCTATTATTTTCCCTTATAACCATGTTATAAGGGAAAATAATTAAGATCTGGTCCCGTTGCTAAGCAACCATGTGGGAAAATCGCACTGCATCCGCACTTGTTTGCGGATGCTTGCGATTTTCCCGCAGCCCCATTCACTTCTATGGGGCCTGCGTTGTGTGAAAAACGCACAATATAGAGCATGCTGCGATATTCACGCAACGCAGAAGTGATGCGTGAAAATCACTGCTCATGTGCACAGCCCTATAGAATTAAATGGGTCCGGATTCAGTGCGGGTGCAATGCGTCCCCCTCACGCATTGCACCCGCGCGGAAAACTCGCCCGTGTGAAAGGGGCCTTACACTGTCCAGTCTCTTCAAACGAGATGACGCAAAGGTGAATATTGAAGAGGCCGCAGTGCTCACACAACTCCATCAAACAGCTGATTGGCAGGGGAGCCAGGAGTAGGTAGGTCCCCATCCCCACTCATCTGATTTGGATGACCTATTCCGAAGATCGGTCATCGATATTAACCCACTGCACAATCTCTTTAATATAAAATGCTGTGCCAGCCTCATGTGTGAACAGGTGTAATGGATGAGTTTTTATGGAGAAAGCCAGGATAGTCCATCCCCTCCACCCCTTTCACTGCTGCCCCTGACCCATGTGGCCCTATGTAGGAGCCCAGTTTACCATGGCTTGTCATACTGGTTTGTTCTGTAAAACTAACAAAAGATGATTTCTGGCGACAGTCAGTTCAAGAAAATATCTGTTCTGACAGAAACCTTCTCCATCTGTCAGAAATCTATGAAATCTTTCTCTCGAGTGATAGTCGATAAAGACTAGATAAATGTGTGGATCCCTCCATAGGGTCCAGGATCCCTCCCCATGCTAAGAACCGTAAGTTATTTCACTTTCAAAATGTTTTAGGGTTAAATCCGGATGGGCGGAACATAGTGGATGGATCAAACATGACTGCTGGATTATTTGCCATAAGGGACAGGAGCCTGAAAATTAGTTGTCATATAATATGGTGACCAAAGAGGGGCTGTTGCTGGTTAGGGTAATGGCATCTGAAGGGTTACAAGTCCGTGACTGCCAATACCGCCAATCGCAGACATTAGTGCCGGGTGTTTACTCTTTAAAACAGCAGACATCTGGCAGCCAGCCAGCCTAAATATATTGTTCACATTGAGAGGCCTGGGTATACCTCATTTAGCGTGATTAGTGACAAAAGAATTCGTAACAAAGTGAATTTCATGGAGAAATTCGGCGAAGCATCTGAACCGAATTTTTGAAAACTTCGCTCATCTCTAGATTTTACCCTTTTCAGTGTATAGGGTCAAATCTGTGGAATTCACACCAAATCTGCAGCAAATATTACGTGGCAGGATTGCAGCAAAATCTGCCGTGTCTGTCCATACCCCTACTAAATGACAATTGCAGCAGCCGTTTCCTGTATTAGCCAGGTCTTCCAGCTTTTTAAGTCATATCTGCATTGAAAGTTATATCTGCAGTGATATGGGAGGTTTAAATCACTGCATAAATAGACAGATTTGCCATTCAAATCTGGTAGAGGGTGGAATCCCCCATGAGATCTGTGGCTATTCTGTCATCTAACCTTCTCATAAGCAGATATAAATTTGAAGCTATTCAGCAGATGAGGCAGCTGCAGGATTTCAATTTTTGGGGGATTTTTTTAAATTTTTGTCAGGGCATGAATAATTAGCAGGGTAAAGTTTTAACATAAACACTCTCTCGCTCTCTGGAGGAGTCTCAAGGTCATGATGAAGGTCACACCACGACATAAGAGTGCATTGTTCTGTCTGAGAATAGTGGGCAGAAGAAACATTTGTAGAATCAGTGATTCTTTGTGTAACATCTCATGTCCGGGGCTCGATATAAGATACATGAGCACCCATGACCAAGGACATGACACTACCAGCAACAAAAGGGAAAACCTCCCTGACTGCTACAATTGCCTACAGTACTTCTTCATCTTTGTCTGCATGATGGGTATAATATTCAGTATCTTCTCTTATTCCTTTTTATATGGACACAGCACAGTACCATGATTCTGGTCCTTTATATTGGGTGTAATGCTCAGTATCTGCTCTTATTCTGTATATATGGACACTGCACAGTACCACTTCTTCTGTCCTGTATACTGGGTGTAATTCTCAGTATCTGCTGTTATTCTGTATATATGGACACTGCACAGTACCACTTCTCCTTTCCTATATACTGGGTGTAATTCTCAGTATTTTCTCTTATTCTGTATCTATGGACACTGCACAGTACCACTTCTCTTGTCTTGTATACTGGGTGTAATTCTCAGTATCTTCTCTTATTCTGTATGTACAGACACTGCACAGTACCACTTCTCTTGTCCTGCATACTGGGTGTAATCCTTAGTATCTGCTCTTATTCTGTATGTATAGACACTGCACAGTACCATTTCTCTTATCCTGTGTCCTGGGTGTAATTCTAAGTATTTGCTTTTTGCTCTTATTCTGTATATATGGATGCTGCACAGTACCACTTCTCTTGTCCTGTACACTGGGTGTAAATCTCAGTATACTGGAGCCAGTCGACGGGTGTGGTTGTGTTTGGAGGAGCTCCTGCTCGGGATTTTTCCACCTTTCCCAGCCCAGGCCCTGCCTCTCCCCAGGGAGGTGGTAGGGTCCAGGGCAATGAAGCTACAGAAGACCTAGGATCCTACTTCAAGGGGTAGGCTGGTGGGAGGTAGGGGAGGTGAGCTACTGGCCTCAGTTCCATCTTCCACCTGGGGGTCAGAAGATCTACCAGGAGTCGTGATTAAGTGTCGTGAAAAGTAAGTTGGTGACGGGACTGGTCAATGGTACGGGATCTCTGCATAGGTCCAGATCAGGGATCTTGGAAATCGTCAAGCCCTTCTACTCGTGCCTCTTGAGGAAGAAGGATCTGAATCGGGTGAGAATTTCGGCTTTCCTGGCTTAACCATCCCTGAGTCAAGAGTAGACTGCTCTCTTGGCATTTTGATAGAAGAAATCAGAGAAGAGGAAGTCAGCCTGACGATCAAAGGGCTTGCCCTAAAGAAGTCGCCAGGCCCAGATGGCTTAACATCCAAGTTTTATAGGACCTTTAAGAACTCCTTGGTTCCCCTCTTAAATAAGGTATTCAATGAGTGCCTATCCTTGGGTGCCCTGCCAAAGTCAATGAGGAGGTCAACTCTGATCCTTATATGAAAGGGTAAAGATCCGAGCCGTATTGAGAATTGGTGTCCCATAGCGCTTCTCAATACGGACAGAAAGATCCTGGCCAAGATACTGTTTAATCGGTGTGTGCAGTTTTGGAGACCCAACATTGCTCAGTTCCAGGCCGAAGCACGTTTAGTGCTGTGCTCGGAGTCCGAGAGGCAGTGGAGCAGGATAGGGCAGGTAACTGGAAGGGGTACATGCTGGCCTTAGATCAGGCAAAGGCTTTTGATCGGGTTAACCATGAGTACCTCTGGTCGGTCCTTCCAAAATATGGCCTGCCGGTGGGGTTTGTCGATTGGTTAAAGATCTTGTATGCAGGGGCAGAGAGTTTCCCGCTGGTGAACGGTTGGTCTGGCACCCCTTTTAAGGTCGGGTCTGGAGTCCGCCAGGATTGTCCATTGAGCCCGCTCTTATATACGTTAGCGATTGATCCTTTTATTAGGAGGATTGATTGTGAACCGTTAGCGGGAGTCAGGATGAGTCTGGAGGAGCCAGAAACCACTCTGACTGTGGTGGCATTTGCCAATGACGTCACTGTTTTTGTGTCCTTGGGAGAGGAGGCGGAACACGTGATGTCGGAGGTAGAATGCTACTTGGAAGTCTCCGGGTCCGTGATTAACCGGGATAAGTGTGAGAGTCTCTGGCTGGGAGGGGGTGATCCATCTTTCGGTCTCCCGGACACCGTCGTCAGCCAAAGTCCTAGGCGTTCAATTTGGCCATGGGGATTATCCCACCCAAAATTGGGATTGCAGGCTCAAGATCGCCGCTCAGAAGATTGACCAGTGGAAGGGTTGGTCTTTGACCCTCAGGGAAAGGGTGAGCCTGATCAAGACTAACCTTGTCCCTTTGCTTATCTATTTGGCCAGTGTATATTTCTTGCCAGAACCTCTCTGGACTCAGGTTTACAGCCTGTTCTTCCCACTGTTATGGGGGAATAGCCTGAACGTAGTCAAGAAAGAGGTGACATACCATACGAGAAGACAAGGGGGTTGGGTATGGTCAACCCCGTGGTGTTCCTTGTGAACACCTTTGTTAAGATCAACCTGGCAAACCTCTGGAAAGAGAGGGTTCCTCCATGGGTAGTCTCTTGCAGGGGTTGGTTTCAGCCTTTCTTGCAGGAGTGGGAGACAGGAGGGCAAGTAAAGGATTTGCGTACACCTCACGGATATCTTCTGGCTTATGTCACCCCGATTCTGAAGGTGATCCGCCGGTGGGGTTTGGGAGTGAGGGAGATCAGGACCCAGTCAAGGAGATCCCTTAACGAGAGGGTCTTGTTGACCCACTTCTAAAAGCCCCTGGCCCTTAAGGATTGCCCAAGCCGGGATCTAGACAAGGGGTTACAGTTGTTAAATTCGGCAAGGCTCCCCTTGAAGTTTTGGGACTTGGCTTGGCGCTGCTTTCACAAGAAGCTGTATGTAAGGGACAACTTGAAGTATAGGAACTCTGATAAAAGGGGTTGTCCCCGGGAGAAGTGTAGCGACATACTGGAAAGTATGGAGCACTTTCTGCTTCAGTGTCCCTTTAATACAGAGGTATACAAATGGGTGGGCGCATCCATTGGCTGGCCTAGGCTAGCCAACCTCTCTTATGCGGAATGGACTTATGGAGCGTTCAAAGGTTTGGGAAGAAGGGACCCATGCACAGCTTTTATAGTTAGCATAGTGGTTAGGTACTTTACATGGAACGCACGGTGTTTAGTTTCAACCCAACAGAAAGTCCTCCCTGTGGAAGAGGTGTGTAGGAACATTCTAGGTGACCTGGTGAAGGTTTGCTCTCTTGAGTGCGAAAGGGTGGGTACAGATGGGGTCTCTTACCTCTGGAGAGGCTTCACCTTTGATGTGCCTTAGCCTCAATAGCACTTTTCCTGGTGTTGGGCTGAGGCTTTCACACTAGGGTTTTGTTTTGTATTTAACCGCTTCAGGACCGCCGTACGCAGGATTGCGTCCTGCGGGCGGTCCTGTTCTTCTGATCGGACGCGCCGGGGCGTCATCTCGCGAGACGCGAGACTTCCTGTGAACGCGCGGCGGGCGCGCGTTCACAGCGTCTGGCGTCTGAAGAGTTGTACTACAGCCTGCCAGCGATGATCAATCGCTGGCAGGCTGTAGATGCGATATAAATCGCATCAAACAGCTATATCAGACGCTGTTTTATGAACAGCGTCTGATATAGCTGCTACCTGGTCCTCTGGTGGTCCCATTTTCTGGGATCGACCACCAGAGGACCAGGTAACACAGTAAAGTTGCACCAAACACTACACTAACCCCCCACCCCCCTCACCTATTAACCCCTTGATCACCCCATCTAGACCCCTGATCACCCCCTGTCATTGATCACACCCCTTGTAAGGCTCCATTCAGACGTCCATATGTGTTTTGCGGATCCGTGGATTCACGGATCCAGCTGGATCCGATCCGCGGATCCGATCCGCAGATCCTCAAAACACGGACACCGGCAATGTGCTTTCCGCATTTTGCAGATCCGCACATTGCCAGAACTATATAGAAAATGCTTTTCTTGTCCGCAGTTGCGGACAAGAATAGGACATGTTCTATATTTTTGCAGAACGGAAGTGCAGACCCGGAAGCGGATCCGTAATTCCGGATCCGAGCGGGACAAAGTCTGTCCCCATAGAAATGAATGGGTCCGCAATTCCGTTCCGCAAACAGAATTTCGGACGTGTGAATGGGGCATAAGGGCCCCCTTTTACCGCCAGTTAGCTAGCTACTTGTTAGGTAGCTAGCGCCCAGCCCATCGCACCGCAGTCACTGATTTTGGCAGAGATTTTTTCATCCACATTGACCGATGCGAATGAAAAAATCTGTGCCGTTCATTTTTTTTTTTTTTTTCAGCGCAGAGGCTGAACGGAAAAAAAAAATCTCATTACCCGTATGCTCAATATACGGAGAATCGCAGAAACTCCTAATGCTGGCCATACGTGTAATGATTGCGGAGACCCTCAAAGGCCAGGGCAGTACAAACACCTCACATGTGACCTCATTTTACAAAGAAGACACCCTAAGGTATTCCGTGAGGGGTATGGTGAGTTCATGCAAAATTTTATTTTTGTCACAAGTTAGTGGAATATGAGACTGTAAAAAAAAAAAAAAAACAATTTCCGCTAACTTGTGCCAAATTTTTTTTTTCTGTGAACTCGCCATGCCCTCACGGAATACCTTGGGGTGTCTTCTTTCCACAATGGGGTCACTTGTGGGGTATTTATACTGCCCTGGCATTTTAGGGGTGCTAAAGCGTGAGAATCCAAATGCGTAAAAATGGCCTGTAAAATCCTAAAGGTACTCATTGGTTTTAGGGCCCTTTGCGCATCTTGGCTGCAAAAAGTGTCACTCATGTGGTATCGCCGTACTCAGGAGAAGTAGGGCAATGTGTTTTGGGGTGTATTTTACATATACCCATGCTGGGTGTGAGAAATATCGCTGTAAACGACAACTTTTTACATTTTTTATTCAAAGTTGTCAATATACAGAGATATTTCTCTCACCCAGCATGGGTATATGTACAAATACACCCCAAAACACATTGCCCTACTTCTCCTGAGTACGGCGATACCACATGAGTGACACTTTTTGCAGCCAAGATCGCAAAGGGCCCAAATTCCAACGAGTACCTTTTAGGAGAGTATTTTTACGCATTTTTCTTCTCACGTTTTAGGGCCCCTAAAATGCCAGGGCAGTATAAATACCCCACATGTGACCCCATTTTGGAAAGAAGACACCCCAAGGTATTCGCTGAGGGGCATAATGAGTTCATGAAAAATTAAACTTTTTGTCAAAAGTTAGCGGAAAGGGAGACTTTGTGAGAAAAACAATAAAAATCAATTTCCACTAACTTGTGCCAAAAAAAATATTCTATGAACTCGCCATGCCCCTCATGGAATACCTTGGGTGTCTTCTTTCCAAAATGGGGTCACACGTGGGGTATTTATACTGCCCTGGCATTTTAGGGGCCCTAAAGCGTGAGAAGAAAAATGCGTAAAAATGCCCTCCTAAAGGTACTCATTGGAATTTGGGCCCTTTGCGCATCTTGGCTGCAAAAAGTGTCACACATGTGGTATCGCCGTACTCAGGAGAAGTAGGGCAATGTGTTTTGGGGTGTATTTTTACATATACCCATACTGGGTGAGAGAAATATCTCTGTAAACTGACAACTTTGAATAAAAAAATGTAAAAAGTTGTCGTTTACAGCGATATTTCTCACATGCAGCATGGGTATATGTAAAAATACACCCCAAAACACATTGCCCTACTTCTCCTGAGTACGGCGATACCACATGAGTGACACTTTTGCAGCCAAGATGCAAGAGGCCCTAAAACCAATGAGTACCTTTAGGATTTCACAGGGCATTTTTATGCATTTGGATTCTCACACTTTAGGGGCCCCTAAAATGCCAGGTGAGTATAAATACCTCACATGTGACCCCATTTTGGAAAGAAGACACCCCAAGGTATTCCGTGAGGGGCATGGTGAGTCCACAGAATTTTTATTTTTGCCACAAGTCAGCGGAAATAGTTGTTTTTTTTGTTTTTTTAGTTTTTACAAAGTCTCATATTCCACTAACTTGTGACAAAAATAAAATTTTACATGAACTCACCATACCCCTCACAGAATACCTTGGGGTGTCTTCTTTCCAAAATGGGGTCACATGTGGGGTATTTATACTGTCCTGGCATTTTAGGGGCCCCTAAAGCGTGAGAAGAAGTCTGGAATCCAAATGCGTAAAAATGGCCTGTGAAATCCTAAAGGTACTCATTGGTTTAGGGCCTTTAGCACTCAGGCTGCAAAAGTGGCACACATGTGGTATCGCCGTACTCAGGAGAAGTAGGGCAATGTGTTTTGGGGTGTATTTTTATATATACCTATACTGTGTGTGAAAATATCTCTGTAAATGACAACTTTTAAAAATTTTATACAAAGTTGTCAGTTTACAGAGATATTTCTCTCACCCAACATGGGTATATGTAGAAATACACCCCAAAACACATTGCCCTACTTCTCCTGAGTACGGCGATACCACATGTGTGACACTTTTTGCAGCCTGTGCAAAGGGCCCAAATTCCAACGAGTACCTTTAGATTTTACATGGCGGCTCACAATTTAGCCCCGCCCAAAATGCCAGAACAGTAAACACACCCCACAAATGACCCTTTTCGGAAAGTAGACACCCCGAGGTATTAACTGAGGGGCATAGTGAGTCCGTCTGAGATTTCTTTTTTTTTGCCAGAAGTTAGCAGAAATTGAAACTTTTTTATTTATTTTTTTCTCAGAAAGTGTCATTTTCCGCTAACTTGTGAAAAAAATGAAATGATACATGAACTCACCATGCCCCCGCGAATACTTTGGGGTGTCTTCTTCTAAAATGGTGTGATTTGGGGGTATTCATACTATCCTGACATTCTAGCACCTGAAGAAACATGACAGGTGCTCAGAAAGTCAGAGCTGCTTCAAAATGCGGAAATTCACTTTTTGCACCATAGTTTGTAAACGCTATAACTTTTACCCAAACCAATAAATATACACTTATTGGACTTTTTTTATCAAAGACATGTAGAACAATAAATTTAGAGAAACATTTATATAGAAATGTAGTTTTTTTTAAAAAATTTTACAACAGAAAGTGAAAAATGTCATTTTTTTGTAAAAATTTCGGTAATTTTTGATTAATAGCAAAAAAAGTAAAAATGTCAGCAGCAATGAAATACCACCAAATGAAAGCTCTATTAGTGAGAAGAAAAGGAGGTAAAATTCATTTGGGTGGTAAGTTGCATGACGGAGCAATAAACGGGTAAAGTAGTGTAGTGCGGAATTGTAAAAAGTGGCCTGGTCTTTAAGGGTGTTTAAGCTAGGGGGGCTGAAGTGGTTAAGATAATTTTTGAAGAAAGGTTTGCAAATGACTGAACTTGGACCTTCGAGTGGATTTTAATATTGGTTTATATAGATTGATATGGTTGTTATAAGTTGTATATATTGTATGATGGGGTAAGTGGGTGTAATTAGGTTGGATGGGATGGGGTGGGGGGGGGGGTCATATTTTTGTGTGGGGAGGCCTGCATATAGCCCTGGACTATGAGGACATAGGAGGACATGAGGCGAGGGGCTGGGTGTGGGTGGTGGAGGAAGGGCTGGCCTCATGGAGGGACAAGAGGCAGAGATTGGCCCTGGGTAAAGGTGATGGGATAGATAGATTAGTAGGGATAGTATGGGTTTGTGTTTTCTCATATATATGTGTGTGTTTAAAAAAATAAAAAAAATAATGGTTATTTGATATTTCTATTATGATTATTTAATTTGTGTTTATTATAATTTTTTAATTTGTGTTTATTATTATTTATGACAAGTTGTCATTTATTTTCTGTTCTCAGCAATTTGTATATATTTGTATATAGTCGGGGTTCAGCCAGATTGGATGGTTAGGTTAGGCTAGGTTTAATTGTTCCATTTTTTTTTTCTTTAGTAGGTATGAATGAGATAGTCTGCATGTAGCTGGGCCAGTAGGGTAAGGGTATATACTTTATACCTTGTTTATACCTTGTTTTATTTTATAGCATAGTTTTTGTATTTTTGTATAAAATTAATAAAAAGAGTTCCTCTGTATCTGCTCTTACTCTGTATGTATAGACACTGCACAGTACCACTTCTCTTATCCTGTATACCAGGTGTAATTCTCAGGATCTGCTCTTATGCCTCATTCACATGTCAGTGTTTTGGTCAGTGATTTCCATCAGTTATTTTGAGCCAAAACCAGGTCCGGTTCTAAACACAGAACAGGTGCAGGTCTTTTCCGTATACCTCATGTCTGTGGAGGCTCCAATCCTGGTTTTGGCTCAGGATCACTGATGGAAACCACTGACCAAAACACTGACATGTGAATGTGTATATATGGACGCAGCGCAGTACCACTTCTCTTGTCCTGTATACTTAATGTAATTCTCAGTATCTGTTCATATTCTTTTATTTGGACACTGCACCGTTCCAATTATCATGTCCTATATATTGAATGTAATCTTCAGTATCTGGACTTACTATGTATTTGAGGATAGTGAACAGTACCGTTTCTCTTGTTTTGTAAGCTAGGTATAATTCTCAGTATCTGTCTTATTCTATACATATGGACACTACACAGTATTTCTTTTCTTGTCCTGTATGCTGGGTGTAATTCTCAGTATCTGCACTTATTTTATTTGCATTGACACAACCAGGGGGGGACTACGAACTTAAAGTAGACCTGGAAAAAATACTAAAAGTGGCCCCGTTTTGTAGTTGGGGCCAAATAGATGGAAGGCAGGGACAAAAATACCATATTGTGGCACATTATACCACCCTAACAGGGGGTTGCGCAAAGATGTAGCTTCGCTTGTGTTGCCAAAAATCCTTGCACTGGCCCTGCTTGGGATGTCCTCTGAGGGGTTGTTGTGGTGGTTTGGCAGTTTGAGTGTAGTTAGGAATGAAGCGTCTGTAATAGCATGCAAAACCAATAAAACTCCTCACCTCTTCTATTGTAGTAGAGATAGGCCAGTTTTGAACCACAGCTATCTTCTATGGATCAGATTTCACACCTTTAGTGATGTGGGCATGTCCCAGTCAATTGACTTCAGTTGTCAGCAGGTGACCTTGAGACTATGCTTGAAGAGGACTTGGAAGGCTTTGGACAGATGTTGTAGATGGTCTTCATAAGACTTGGAGTAAATGATTACATCATCTACAGTAAGTGCAGAAGAAAAGTTTATGTGGCCCAAGCAGTGTTCCTTTAGTCTTTGGAAGGTTCCTGGTGCATTACAAAGTTTAAAGGGCATGTTATTGAATTGAAATCGGCCCATAGGTACTTGCCAATACCCACTTGTTAGGTCCAGAGTGGAGAAGTAGGCAGCTGATCCCAATGATTTAAAGGACTTTTCTATGCCAAAGGATAAGCAACTTTGTGAGTTATATTGTTGATTTTTCTTTAGTCAGTGCAGAATCTGATGTTCCCATCTTTTAAGGACTAGAGCCCATGGATTGTGTGTCTCTAATTTGGCATCTTTCGTCTCTTGGATCATCATTTTGACAGATTGGTAAATGGCTGGTGGTATTGGCTTGTACTTCTCTTTGATTGGCGGATGAGAACCAGTAGGAATGGAGTGCTGAATTACTGTATGCTGGCTTCTCTAAGGTGTAGAAGATGTTTTCTGTAGGCTTGGTGATTTTTTTTCTTTACAACGTTAATCATTCCATCATCTTGCTGTCATTGCTCAGGTTTAGGAGAAAGATTGGTACTTTACCTTGGGAAACAGTCACTAAGCTTCTTGCTGCTTGTAGCATAAGATGCTCTTCCAGGTGTATGGGATCTACCAAGGCCTGATAGTCTTGGCCTTGGATACCTGAGCAGGCTTGGCACCACAGGAGGATTTTAGTATTGGGCCGCAGGATCACTGGATGGTTATTATTATTTATTATAAAAGTGCCATTCATTCCAAGACGCGTTAGAAGAGAGAACCCTGCCTGTGAGGGCTTACAATCTACGAGGGATGAGATAAGAATACAGTAGGTGAGTGTGGTTATCTCTAATGCAAGCAAGGCAGGTATCTCCTTTTTCATTGGCCAATTTGTATTAAACATTCAGCACACGGATGGTCTAGTGGATCACCTTCTTAGTGGACAGTTTGAGGACATTTATTCCAAGCACTACTAGAGGAGTGTTGTCATGTTGTGGTCATCCTGTTACGCCTATCTGAAGTGTTGGTTCCCAGTACCTATGCACAGGCACTGGCTTGCCATTGCTAGCAATGATATTCGGCCAGGATTCTGGTGGCTGCATCAGCAGTTTACTATCCCAGGATTTTTCAAATGTGGCTTACTGGATGGTAGTAATCTGTAAACCAGTGTCCGGCAAGGTAACAAAGGGAACCCCACTGATTTGGAGGATCACTTCAGGATGGGGCCCCACATACCTTGGCATCAACCTGGTTCTCCTGCCTGGTTATCCTGGATCTAAAATTCTACCTCCTGAGGGGTGGTCCTTGGTCTCAGATGGCTCCCTTTTAACTGCCAGTACATCCTCTTGGTATAGCCATTTTTGTGGCAGTAACAGCTGATGGGTCTCTTTGGTTCTTCACAGAAGTTTGTAAGCAGCCTACCTGGATTCAGGTGGTAGTTTTCTTTGGAACCCGAAGGAGGCCTGCTCCTAGGCTTTGGGGCTTCTGTCTCTGTGGATGATTTCCAAGCTGCTCTAGTTGTTGCTAAATTTACTCCATACTTTCAGTTAGAAGGGAGATCTAGTCGGTTAGGGCACCGACCAGGCAGTGTTTGGAAGAAGAGCTTGAGCCCCTTGCATGACCATGCGGCTCAACGCTACAGGCAAAAGAGGCAAGTTAGGAAATGGGTTAACATTCCTGACAAATTCACGCTTACGGTCCATCCCCAGGATACTGATAATGAAGGCCCCTTTCACATGTGCGTTTTTCCTTTCCATCCTAGAGTTCCGTCCTCGGGGCTCTAGGACGGAAAGATACTGATCAGGATTATCCCAATGCATTCTGAATGGAGAGAAATCCATTCAGGATGCATCAGGATGCCTTCAGTTCAGTACTGACACATTTTTGGGCTGTAGCAAAATCCGAAGCATGCTGCGAATTTTCCTCCGGCCAAAAGTCCTAAAGACATACCGCAAGGATGGATCCGAAATTCATGCCCTTTAAAAAGCATTAATCCGGATCTGACTGCAAGCTAAACGTCATTTGGCGCATCGCCGTATCCGACGTTTAGCTTTTAAGAATGGTAACCATG
>CM065594.1:98806687-98829048 GCA_033119425.1 Bufotes viridis | reverse complement strand
GCCAAAATACATGCCGAGCAGCGAACCCGAACCCGAACTTTTACAAAAAAGTTCGGGTTCGGGTCCGTGTCACGAACACCCCAAAATTCGGTACGGACCCGAACTATGCTCGAACTGTTCGCTCAACACTATGTGGGACCTCTCTCCTCTGTCTGGGTGCTGGGCCTAAATAACTGAAAGTGGCCCTTTCCAGTGGTGGGTGATATGACGCATGATTCCTTGCTGTGGGACCTCTCTCCTCTGTCTGGGTGCTGGGCCTAAATAACTGAGAGTGGCCTTCTCCGGTGGTGCTTGATATGACGCATGATTCCTTGCTGTGCGACCTCTCTCCTCTGTCTGGGTGCTGGGCCGAAATAACTGAGAGTGGCCTTCTCCGGTGGTGGTTGATATGACGCATGATTCCTTGCTGTGGGACCTTTCTCCTCTGTCTGGGTGCTGGGCCGAAATAACTGAGAGTGGCCTTCTCCGGTGGTGGTTGATATGACGCATGATTCCTTGCTGTGGGACCTCTCTCCTCTGACTAGGTGCTGGGGCCTAAATAACTGAAAGTGGCCTTCTCCAGTGGTGAGTGATATGACGCATGATTCCTTGCTGTGGGACCTGTATCCTCGGTCTGGGTGCTGGGCCAAAATACCTGAAAGTGGCCTTCTCCAGTGGTGGGTGATATGACGCATATTTCCTTGCTGTGGGACCTCTCTCCTCTGTCTGGGTGCTGGGCCGAAATAACTGAGAGTGGCCTTCTCCGGTGGTGGTTGATATGACGCATGATTCCTTGCTGTGCGACCTCTCTCCTCTGTCTGGGTGCTGGGCCGAAATAACTGAGAGTGGCCTTCTCCAGTGGTGGGTGATATGACGCATGATTCCTTGCTGTGGAACCTGTATCCTCGGTCTGGGTGCTGGGCCGAAATAACTGAGAGTGGCCTTCTCCAGTGGTGGGTGATATGACGCATGATTCCTTGTTGTGGGGCCTGTATCCTCGGTCTGGGTGCTGGGCTGAAATAACTGAAAGTGGCCTTCTCCAGTGGTGGGTGATATGACGCATAATTCCTTGCTGTGGGACCTCTCTCCTCTGTCTGGTTGCTGGGGCCGAAATAACTGAAAGTGGCCTTCTCCAGTGGTGGGTGATATGACGCATGATTCCTTGCAGTGGGACCTCTCTCCAATTGATATTGGTTAAATTTTATTTATTTTATTTTAATTCATTTTCCTATTCCTATGTTTGCAGTGGATTTACCTACATTTTGCTACCTTTGGCAGCCCTCTAGCCCGTTCCTGGACTATTTTACAGCCTTTTTAGTGCCTAAAAGTTCGGGTCTCCATTGACTTCAATGGGGTTCGGGTTCGGGATAAAGTTCGGGTCGAGTTCGGATCCCGAACCCGAACATATTCGGAAAGTTCGGCCGAACTTCTCGAACCCGAACATCCAGGTGTTTGCTCATCTCTAATTGTGGTATGATAACCCGTATACCTGTTGGCAGTAATGCTAAATGCTATATCCAGTAGTCACACCCTGTTAGTAAAGTATCAGAAGGCTGTATATTACCACCACACTTGGCTCCAGTGTTGTCGTTGTCCCCGCATACTGTGCTCGCCGTCCGGACCTACCACGGCATCCCATGTGGTCTCACGGTCAGAGTGCGGCGTCTCACTTGACAGGGAGTGTGTCCACATGACTGAAGAGATTGAGTGGCTACTTCACAGGTCCTGTAGCCGTCTGTATGTTGACATCAATAATGGAATATTAGTATTACTTGTCGATATTCAAAATATTCAAAAAAATGGCTTGCTGGGCACTCTTGACCAAACGTGTTTCGGGATGTACGTCCCTTCTTCAGTTGTAGAAGAAGTATAAAGCTTAGCCTGCTCTCCCTCAACACTGGAAGCCTGTGGCACCAGGAGAGGTATAGGGTGGACTCTCATTGCATTTGTTGGTGGCCATCTGGCACCAGGGGAGGTGTGGAGTGGGCTCGGCCTGCATGTTGGTACCTGCATTCCCTGGATTCAATGGAGACCATTTTGGAATAAAAAATGACCAAAATTAAGGTGGGCCCAGCATGCATGTGGAACCTACACTCCCTGAATTTTACGGTAGACGTGATGGCACATAACAGGTAGAATTTTGTGTTTTGCACAGAATGTATTTGCTAAGCATCTCATTTACTAACTAAGCATAGCATTAGCATTAGAATACTTTATTGTACTTTATTTGATTTGCAGAGTGCATTTGCATTATGTGTTTTACCTTGTGTTTTTAGCCATAGCAACGTGCACCTGCACATTGCGATGTGCTGACTGACCCCCTTTTCTTCTTTGCACATACACATAGTGTAGACAATTATGGAAGTTTTATAACTCTGCAGATAATTATTATACAAATTATTAGAAGTCATTTACATTATGTCCTATATATGAGGTATCTGAGAGCTTCCAGAAAGGATTTGACAGATGCTGATGTAATCCTGTTATTCACAGGTCATCATGCCTGCAACCATATGTATTTTGCGATCTGCAAACCGAGGACCAGCAAAATTTGGATACTATTCGTGTGCGTCCCAAAATATCCGTGGGTCCCATTGTGTACATATGGATGCAGACAGCACGCAGTGTTTTATCATTTTTTTTCATAAACATTTGGTATCTCCATTATCATACTGTTCCCCAGATAATATTTTATTCTTACCATGCAGTGAACACAGTAAAAACAAGACCCTAAAAACAATGGAAATATCTTGGTGTTTTTTCACACTTCTTCCCATTTTTTTTTTTTTAAAGTTATACAGTTTACCTGATCAAAAGCGGTAAGGTTAAAGAGTGCGCATCCCAAAAATATCTGTGACATCCAGTGTACTTTTTCCGTAGACAGTGTCCGCTGTGGACAGTTCAATTAGCTGCACCACATCTCCTATGTAAAGTGTGGGCATCCCAAAAATATCTGTGACATCCAGTAAACTTTTTCCGTAGACGGTGTCCGCTGCGGACAGTGACATCAGATAAGCCACATCTGCTGTGTGACGTGTGTGCTGAAAAAATTTATCAGTGACATACAGTGTACGTCAACTGAGAATATTTTTTTCTCTTTGTACTGAAATAGGCCACTAAACACTTTCACCACATATAACTGCAGAAGTGAAATGCGTATATATTTTTCTTTTTGTACTGATATACACGTAGGCCACTAAACGATTTTACCACATATAACTGCAGATCTCCTATGTAAAGTGTGGGCATCCCAAAAATATCTGTGACATCCAGTGAACTTTTTCCGTAGGTGGTGTCCGCTGCGGACAGTGACATCAGCTGCGCCACATCTGCAGTTTAACGTGTGTGCTGAAAAAATTTATCAGGGACATACAGTGTACTTTTTCAGTAGACTGTGTCCGCTTCAGACAGTGACATTACCACTGCCACATCTAAAGTGTAACATGTGCCCTTAAAAAATGTATCTGTAACATAGTGTACTTTGTCAATAGAAGGTGTCCGCTTCTAACAGTGACATTACCAATATCCCATCTAAAGTGTAACATGTGCATTTAAAAAATGTATCTGTGACATACAGTGTACTTGTCAATAGACGGTGTCCGCTTCTGACAGTGACATTACCAATATCCCATCTAAAGTGTAACATGTGCATTTAAAAAATGTATCTGTAACATAGTGTACTTTGTCAATAGACGGTGTCTGCTTCTGACAGTGACATTACCAATATCCCATCTAAAGTGTAACATGTGCATTTAAAAAATTTATCTGTGACATACAGTGTACTTGTCAATAGACGGTGTCCGCTTCTGACAGTGACATTACCAGTGCCTAATCTAAAGTGTAACGTGTGCGTTTAAACTATTTATCTGTGACAAACAGTGTACTTTTTCAGTAGACGCTGCAGACAGTGACATTACCGGTGATACCTCTCCTGTATAACCTTTCCTCATCCCAAATACCTGTGAAATTCCCTGTAATTTATTATTATCCGCTGTTGACAGCATTGACATTATCTGCAGGATACCTCCTGTGTGACGTTTCCACATCCCAAATACTTTTTACATTTTTTTGCGCATACACTTCCAAATCCTAAGCTACTATACGCTGTATATAACATTTAATATGAAGAAAGCGAGCATTAACGGACGGGGAAGTGGCATTATGCTGATGGTGCATACAGAGGCCATGGCCCTGGGCGCGTTCAAACTGTGCCTGCTGCCAGAGCACAAGAAAAACAATCATCCACGATACCTAGCTTCATGTCCCAGTTTGCAGGGTGGCGCAGGACACCACTCTTAAAGTCAGACCAGTGCGACTAGGTGGTCAATTGGATTGCAGCAGATAATGCATTCAGTCAGTTAAGCACCACCCTGTCTTCCACCAACTCCAGTCTCAGTAGCCAAGGCCCTCGCATATAATGTTTTACAGGGTCAGCTCACCTGCAGGCCCTCACATATAATGTTTTACAGGGTCAGCTCACGAGCAGGCCCTCGCACATAATGTTTTACAGAGTCACCTCACCTACAACCTTTTAGAGGGTCAGCTCACCAGCAGGCCCCCACCTACATTCTTTTACAGGGCCAGCTCACCTGCAGGCCCTCAAATATAATGTTTTACAGGGTAAGCTCACCTGCAGGCCCTCGCATATAATGTTTTACAGGGTTAGCTCACCTGCAGGCCTTCACCTACAACCTTTTAGAGGGTCAACTCACCAGCAGGCCCTTACCTACAATCTTTTACCCAGTCAGCTCACCTGCAGGCCCTCGAATATAATGTTTTACACGGTCAGCTCACCTGCAGGCCCTCACCGACAACCTTTTAGAGGTTCATCTCACCAGCAGGTCCTCACCTACAACATTTTAGAGGGTCAGCTCACCAGCAGGCCCTCACCTACAATCTTTTACAGGGTCAGCTCACCTGAAGGCCCTCACCTACAATCTTTTACAGGGTCAGCTCACCTGCAGGCCCTCACCTACAATCGTTTACAGGGACAGCTCACCTGCAGGCCCTCGCATATAATGTTTTACAGGGTCAGCTCACCTGCAGGCCCTCGCATATAATGTTTTACAGGGTAAGCTCACCTGCAGGCCCTCGCATATAATGTTTTACAGGGTCAGATCACCTGCAGACCCTCGCATATAATGTTTTACAGGGTCAGATCACCTGCAGGCCTTCACCTACAACCTTTTAGAGGGTCAATTCACCAGCAGGCTCTCACCTACAATCTTGTACCCGGTCAGCTCACCAGCAGGCCCTCGAATATAATGTTTTACAGGGTCAGCTCACCAGCAGGCCCTCACCTACAATCGTTTACAGGGACAGCTCACCTGCAGGCCCTCGCATATAATGTTTTACAGGGTCAGCTCACCTGCAGGCCCTCGAATATAATGTTTTACAGGGTAAGCTCACCTGCAGGCCCTCGCATATAATGTTTTACAGGGTCAGATCACCTGCAGGCCATCACCTACAACCTTTTAGAGGGTCAACTCACCAGCAGGCTCTCACCTACAATCTTGTACCTGGTCAGCTCACCTGCAGGCCCTCGCATATAATGATTTACAGGGTCAGCTCACCTGCAGGCCCTCGCATATAATGTTTTACAGGGTCAGCTCACCTGCAGGCCCTCGCATATAATGTTTTACAGGGTAAGCTCACCTGCAGGCCCTCGCATATAATGTTTTACAGGGTCAGATCACCTGCAGGCCCTCGCATATAATGTTTTACAGGGTCAGCTCACCTGCAGGCCTTCACCTACAACCTTTTAGAGGGTCAACTCACCAGCAGGCTCTCACCTACAATCTTGTACCCGGTCAGCTCACCAGCAGGCCCTCGAATATAATGTTTTACAGGGTCAGCTCACCAGCAGGCCCTCACCTACAATCGTTTACAGGGACAGCTCACCTGCAGGCCCTCGCATATAATGTTTTACAGGGTCAGATCACCTGCAGGCCTTCACCTACAACCTTTTAGAGGGTCAACTCACCAGCAGGCTCTCACCTACAATCTTGTACCTGGTCAGCTCACCTGCAGGCCCTCGCATATAATGATTTACAGGGTCAGCTCACCTGCAGGCCCTCGCATATAATGTTTTACAGGGGCAGCTCACCTGCAGGCCCTCACCTACAACCTTCTGGAAGGTCAGCTCACCAGTAGGCCCTCACATACAATCTTTTACAGGGAAAGCTCACCTGCAGGCCCTCACATATAATGTTTTACACGGTCAGCTCACCTGCAGGCCCACACCTACAACCTTTTAGAGGGTCAGCTCACCAGCAGGCCCTCGCCTACAATCTTTTACAGGGTCAGCTCACCTGCAGGCCTTCGCATATAATGTTTCACAGGGTCAACTCACCTGCAGTCCCTCGCATATAATGTTTTACAGGGTCAGCTCACCTGCAGGACCTCACCTACAATCTTTTACAGGGTAAGCTCATCTGCAGGCCTTTGCATATAATGTTTCACAGGGTCAGATCACCTGCAGGGCCTCACCTACAATCTTTTACAGGGTCAGCTCACCTGCCGGCCCTCGCATATGATGTTTTACAGGGTCAGCTCACCTTCAGGCCCTTATCTACAACCTTTTCAACCTTTTAGAGAGTCAGCTCACCAGCAGGCCCTCACTTACAATCTTTTAGTGGGTCACCTAAGTAGCAGACCCTCACCCCTAATGTTTTAGAGGGTCAGCTCAGCAGCATGCCCTCGCCCCTAATGTTTTAGATGGTCAGATCAGCAGGCCCTTGCTCCAAATGTTTTTGAGGGTCACCAGCAGGCCATATATCATCATTTTTCAAAGCTGCGTATGATGCCCTCCTTTATGTGTAACAAAGGGTGCATTGGAGTGTCGGTTCCTTGTAATTTTTAGCAGGCCTTTCACTTAGTGCATAGGCCTTATAAGTGTAGGAGTCCCACTACATGAACAATTGCACCACAATGTTAATGAGGTCCTCCTTTATGTGATATACACGCAGGGCCGGCGCTTCCATAGAGGCAAGGGGGGCAATTGCCCCCGGGCCCCCGAGTCCTTAGGGGCCCCCAAGCAGTGGCGGATCCAGGGGGGGGGGCAACGGGGCAATTGCCCCCCCCGATATTGTGGCAGCACCGGCGGCAGTGACAGGAGATGAACGCTTCCACTGTGGAAGCGTTCATCTCCATAGCGATCTGTGTCGCCGTCCTCTGGACAGCGATACAGATCACTGTGCAGTGCGGCAGGGGAGGGAGAGGCGTCTCCCTCCCTGCTCCTCTGATAGGCTGCCTGCCTCGTGCCGACAGCCTATCAGAGCGGTTCAGGCGGCGCGATGACGTCATCGCGCCGCCTGAGCAGAGGATAGAACGGGACACAGGCCGGAAGAGGCCTGCATCCAGCGCTGTAGGGAGGGAGGGAGGGAGGGAGGGGGAAAGGAGCCTGCACATGATTTTGGGGGAAAGGAGCCTGCACATGATTTTGGGGGAGGGAAGGAGCCTGCACATGATTTTTTTGGGGGAGGGGAAGGAGCCTGCACATGATTTTGGGGGAGTGGAAGGAGCCTGGACATGATTTTTTTGGGGGAGGGAAGGAGCCTGCACATGATTTTGGGGGAGGGGAAGGAGCCTGCACATGATTTTTTGGGGGAGGGGAAGGAGCCTGCACATGATTTTGGGGGGAGGGGAAGGAGCCTGCACATGATTTTGGTGGGGGTTGGGAGAAGGAGCCTGCACATGATTTTGGGGGTCTTGGGAGAAGGAGCCTGCACATGATTTTTTTGGGGGAGGGGAAGGAGCCTACACATGATTTTGGGGGGGGGGGAGAGATGTGCTGCTGCCACTGGCCCATACAGGGGAGAAATGTGCCATTCGGGGGAGGGGGGAGTATGCGGCAATGGAGGGGGCGGGGAGAAATTATGTGACGCGAAGGGGGTGATTGATGACGTGACACTGAGGGGGGGGGCCCCTTATTGTTTTTCGCCCCCGGGCCCCATTTCACCTAGAACCGGCCCTGTATACACGTTGTATCAGAGTGCCTCTTGCTTGTAATTTTTGGCAGCACTTTCACTTTATATACAAGTAAATATACAGGAGAGAAGGTTTCCTAACAATATTTCCTCTAAAATCGATTTTATCTTTGGTTTTGTGCATATTAGGCTAGTATCACACTAGTGGCACACAACTCCAGCAGGCTGTTCCTTTGGCTGAACAGCCTATCGGATCTGTCCTGCCTCTAGTGAACGTGTGCCCCATGCCGACATGTCATACTTTTATTCCGGCGGCCTCTCGACGTGCGCTTCCGCCTCATTATAGTCAATGGGCCAGAGCGGTAGTCTGGGGGCACACGTTCACTAGCCTTATTGTCAGTCTGTAAAAGTGGCGTACTACTCGGACAACATCGTTCCCAGCAGAAACCTGGGATTCCAAGATGCATCCAGACGTCCTCCCCATGCTGTTCCAGCACCTTTTCTGTGGTGTTTCCATCAATTTCTGACCTTTTCCTATGAACCAGGCACCCTCCCCTCTTCAGAGAAGGGCGTGCCTGGATTAATGCTCGGGTTCTCCCACTGACTTCTATTATTCTCGGGTGCTCTGTAGATGTGTTCGGCCCGAGCACCCAAGCACTTGGGTGCTCGATCAACACTAGTGCCAAACTAAGCTGCATCCTTAAGGGGTTAAATACCAACAAACATTGTTAACCCTCTATGCAGATTCTATAAGCTAAATGGCTTTTGCATAAATTTCAATATTTTTTAATGGCGAGGCATTTATTTGACTTAGATGGAAAGAATGCAGGACATGCAACAAATAAAATCAGAAATTCATCTATTTCTCATAACTTGGCTCTATGGCTGGCATATGTGAAATCTCAGTTATATATCAATGTTGCCTTTTTTGTTGTTGTCACCAGTTGTTCAAATTAAGGAGAGTTCACATCACTGATATTTTTTCCTTCTTCTGATCCATCAAAAGAACAGAAAATTAACGAAAAAAATGGATTATGTGAAAAAATGGATCCTGCGCATCAGTTGTACACATTTGGCATCCGTTTGAGCCATTTGCATCTAAGATCTGTTTTTGCAGATTTTAAATGCAGGACTTTTTTTTCCATCTACAAAAACAGATCTCAAATGGAAATGGTTCAAATGAATGCCAACTGTGCATAAATGATTCACAGGATCCTTTTTTATTTTCTTACAGGATCCATTTTTACTTTATTTTTCTGTTCTTCTGATGAATCTGATGTGATCTTTCCCTTACTTATTTCTTCTTATTCGGAAACTGTCAACAAGCAGATTAGCCACTGTGTAAATGATCTAAATACCAGATCAGTCAACAGCAATTTATTTATAGTTTCCTGGGAAGATTTTATTTGTCCTCTGCCTTGAGTGAAAACAAATTGAAAAATAAATGAGTTTGACTTGTCTCAAATCAAATTCATTCATTATCTCCTAGCTGTAGCACAAAATTTGCTATAGTTGCATCCAGATCAATATGTTTCACAGGGGTATAATTATAGGGAGTGCAAAAGTTGTAATAAGTTTTGTGACAAAAGGGTAAAACTACATTGCAACATGTGTTGCACGACATTTATGTTGCCCCAAAGTCACACAACATTTATTGTCAAGATAGTCTATGGTGTCGCACTGCAGGGGTGCACCACCAATGAGGCCAGGTGATGCGATCGCCTCAGGCAGCACCAGGTAGTAGCAAGAGAGGGGAAGCCGAAGGGTCATGGGCTGAAGGGAAGTGGTTAGTTTAAGAAATTGGCATTAGGGAGGGAGGGGCACCATTTCAGTTTTCACCTCAGGCAGCAGAAAGGCTAGGAGCCCCCCTGTCACACTGCAACATGAGACATGCTGCAACTGCAACGCGAAAGTCACACAACAATTCAACTTGGATTTTTGCGAAGTCGTGTCACACTAGCAGCATGTCACAGCACAACACCATAGACTATCATTACAATAAATGCCGGGCAATGTTAGTGTGACACATGTCACTGTGTAACCTTAGTCTTACACCTGGATCTTGGTGCCTGATGTGCCACAAACTTACTACCACATCAGAAGACACCAATATAATAAACAGAGCAGGGTAGATGAGGGCCCTGATACAGATTGTACACTGGGACTCAGGAACCCCAGGACATGTCTCAGAGAGAAAACACAATACTCTGCCAACAGCTGGCAGTACATTTATAGAACACAACATCAATTGAGAGCATCAGATACCAGATACCTTCATCATGAAATCCATTTCTTTGTAAGTAGTGGGCGCAATGACAGGGAGGTGTGATTGCGCCGCCCCTTCCCCCCAGTCATTGTACCCCTCAGATGCCGTGTTCATGCATGATTGTGGCATCTGATATACATAACAGTGTAAAATTTTAAAAACAACAAAATAAACTTACCTGCTCCATTGGCTAGCGTTTTGGCCTGCTGCCGCCATCTTGCTTGAAGAGCTGGCACAAAATCTCGCGTGGTTCAAGATGATGTCATCACGCCGACCGGCATGGTGATGTCATATGCCATCATGCATGGGATTTTGTCAGAAATCTTCAAGCAACATGGTGGCGGCCGGGCTATCGCGAGCAAATCAAGCAGGTAAGTATGACTTTCTTTGCGCTATTTCAGGTTAAATCAATTCGCTATCCCGAGGAGGTTGGAAATTCAGCTTTGTGGCAAATTATGTTTATCCTGAAATTTAGATCAAAGTAAATTTTATACAACACTAATAAATATATATATATATATATTACCAGAAGGACCCGGTGTAACCTCCACAACACCCCGCCCCCTTAACAGTGACCTCTACAACACCCCGCCCCTTAGCACTGATCTCCATAGCGGATCATCCCCTTAACTGTGACCTCCACTGTTCCTTGCCCCCTTAACAGACACCTCGACATCACTCTCCCCTTTAACAGTGACCTTCACAGCATCCCACCCCCTTAACAGTGACCTCCACAGCAGCCCCTCCCTTTAACAGTGAGTTCCACAGCGTCCGCCCTTTTATAAGTGACCTCCACAGTACCCCAGCTCCTTAACAGTGATTTCCACAACACCCTGTCCCCTTAACTGTGGCCTCTACAGCAATTTTCCCCTTAACAGTGACCTCCATAGCAGCCTGCCCCTAGGCTGGCCAGAGGTCCGGTTTTAGGCCATAAAGTCTGAGTTTCTGTGGCTTATGGTGTGGCTTAGCGGGGCCTGGGGTGGGGTTTTTAAGTCCGTCTTTTGAGGGTGGCCTTAATGGCTACCCTACCTGCCCCCTTTACTGTGACCTCCACAGCACTCCCTTAACAGTGTCATCCACAGCGCCCTGACCTTTTAAAGCTGACCTACAGCAGTAAAAAAAAAAAATGGCTGGGTTGTTATGAAAACCTGGTGTAAAACTATGTGCATGTGGAAACTAAGGGCCTGCAAGCTTCTATTGGCTGATAATGGTCATATGACCAGGCTTCTATTGGCTAATGCATTTTATGGAATATCTTAGGAATGGTACGTGCTAGAGAGCTAAGACCCCGTCTAAGACCTTCTGGAACACCCGATGTACCTGTTTGCCAAATTTCCTAATTGTAAATGCGACAGTGCGGACATATATACACACTGTGGGGACTCGCTCTGGTAGACAAGGTAGGCGGGTGCAGTATAGAGGCAAAAACACGTTGTAAACCAATCTGCAGTGTTTATTCACACTTTAGGCACAACATAACAGTCACTTTTCAGGCTTGGTGCATGTTCACAAACAGAAAACAAAACAGTGTTGGTGCTTGATCTTGCACGGCAAAACAGAAACAAAGTTCTCCTGAAATCCTAGGTGTCAGTTCACACCTGGCTGAATGCTCGGCAACACAAAAAGTCCACTGGCAGCCTTTAGATGGCCTGCTCTCCTGACACACAGGTCTCAGCTTTTCAGCCCATCACAGGGCTCAGTTCCAAAACACACAGAGAGAGCCCTTTGCATAAACCCAGCTGTCTTTTAAAGGCAGCTAGGTATTAACCAAAAACCTGGACCGGCACTTAAAATCCGGTCCAGTATTTGCCGTCACCTGGCTGCAATCAACCCAGCAGCACAGGCTGAGAGGAAAATACCTGTTTTTTATCACCAAACCTCTCACTGTGTCACAACACACATACACTCAGCTTTATATATTATATTGCAGATGACTTCATTTTGTCCTAATAGAGTACTGAGCTATTATTAAACTGTTTAGATGGAAAGCAAAATGAGCAATGAGACCATTTAAGGACTGAAAAAATGGGAAAGTGAAGTAGTTTCCTTGGTAGGTAAATGGTCCCCTTGATATCCTTCAATATCCTGTTCCTTCATGCAGCAATGACACAGACTACAAATAAGAAGGTATGATAGTTCAATAAATATTCACTCTGGGTCACATTTAACTCTGTTTGCATTATTCACATCTTGTACAGAGGTTTCGCCTGCTGCCTTATCAGCACTGCCACGTCTGGGGAAAGTAAGTGTGCACCCACTAGATCCATTTAGAGATGGCTATTATATTCTTTTGAATTCATCCATTTGAGCTTTCCACTGATTCTCTATTCGGGAATTGGCAGCGGCTTCATTCTGAAAAGCAAAGGATAATATAGCCCATTTCCCTGAGATCATTTATATATAACTAAAAGTACATCAAAATGAGAGCGGAGAAAAATGCCTGCCCACCGTTACAAAAATAATGCAATAAAAAAAACTGCAAAAAAGTCACAAATGTGCCAGAGGCAATGGCCTATACAGTGTTATGATCTTTATCCAGGGACTCGGAGCATAAATAATGTAGAGTCCAAACTCAAACTACTGTACAAAATAATATAACTGCTTACCCTAAGGCAAACTGCCAAGCAAACATGGATTACAAATCCTAACAGGAAAATGACGATGTTCTAATAATCATTAGGAAACAGCCCAACAACAGTCTGATTGTGTGAAGAGCTGACATTGCATCTTGTGTATGGAGATGTGAAGATCAGAATAGGAAACGTAGATCTATAGTGTTGAGTGCGAATATTCACATTGCAAATTTTTATCTCCAATATCGTCACTTCGAGACTTTACGAATATTTAGAATATAGTGATATATAAATTCGTAAAAAAGAATATTCATTTATTTTTTTTTCCATCTGAAACCATTACCTGCTGCTTCTTGCTTGTGGGCCAATGTGAGACGGCAGCAATATCGTAGTCTGTATTAAATTAGAATATTCTTCATTATTTTATTTATTTCCTCTTATGCAAAAAATCGGCAACGTAATATGCGCGTTAATCGAGTAAGGGCGAGTTATAGGCAACTTTCCTATTGGGTTGGCTTGCTAGAATTCGCAAATATGTAGAATATAGTGTGATATATATTCTTAAAAATGAATATTTGTCTTTTTTTTCCATCTGAACCCGGCCATTAGTAAATGTAAAGGGTTCAGATGAAAAAAAAAGACGAATATTCATTTTTAAGAATATATATCACACTATATTCTACATATTCATGAATTCTAGCAAGCCAACCCAATAGGAAAGTTGCCTATAATCCACCCTTACCCTAAGTTCACACCTGAGCATTTTACAGCGCGTTCAAATGCGCTGTAAAACGCTCAACACATGAAAACCAATGCTTTCCTATGGCCCTGGTTCTCACTTGAGCGTTTTACAGTGCGTTTGAACGCGCTGTAAAACGCCCGACGCATAAACAAGTACTTGAGCTTTTTTTGGGGCGTTTGTCGCGCGTTTTGTGATTGACACCACAGTAGTCAATCACAAGAACGCGCGTAAGAACGCTCAGGTCTGAACCCAGGGTTACTCGATTAACTCGTATATTACATTGCCGATTTTTAAGCTAAAATAAATTATATAATGAAGAATATTCTAATTCACTACAGACTAAGATATTGCAGCCTTCTCACATTGGCCCACAAGCAAGAAGCAGGCAGGTAATGGCCCATATACTATGGTAATGGCCAATATGCACACACAAATATTTCAATGACGATTTTTTGCGATAAAAAAAAATTTCATGAATATAACAAAGTCATGAATTTGTGAATATATAACGAATATTTGGCGAAATATTCGTGAAATATCGCAAATTCGAATATGGCATCTGCCGCTCATCACTATAGATCCATAGAAGTATAGGCAGTGTAATGGAGCCTCCCACCTGGGGGTGGCTAAGGAATGGATAGCAGGGTGCAAGCCAGCAGATGGTAGAGGCAGGGGTGTATCTATTACGAGGCAAACAAGGCATTTGCCTAGGGCGGCACTTGCCAATGGGGCGGCAAAATGCCAATATACTCAGATCCTATGGTAAATTCTAACCCCCAGCCAGGCGTTCCCATGGTGACGGGGACACTTGCCTGGTGGTTCGAATATACCATCGGATCTGAGTTTTCACGATCTCAGTGAGATCGGGAAAACTCAATTCCGATGGTATATTCTAACCCCCAGGCGTTCCCATGGTGACGGGGACGCTTGCCTGGGTGTTAGAATATACAGGGCCCCGCCGCTCACAGGATTATGCATTTATTAACTGTAATCTGCAACTTTAACTTTAAATGAGAGCTTATCTCTTTAATAGGGTATCTTACTCTCAGCTCCAGTAACAGGCAGTGCGGGTGGCGCTCACTCACTGATGTCATGTGCCTGCTCCTCCCACTAGGTGGTGCAGGAGCGTGAATTGAGTGAGTGAGCGCCACCCGCACTGCCTGTTACCGGACCTGAGTAAGATACCCTAGTAAAGAGATAAGCGCTCATTTAAAGTTAAAGTTGCAGATTACAGTTAATAAATGTATAATCCTGTGAGCGGCGGGGAGGGGGATCTGTGGATGGCACTGTCATTGGGGGAATCTGTGGATGGCACTATCATGGGTGGGGGATCTGTGGATGGCACTGTTATGGGGGGATCTGTGGATTGCACTGTTATGGGGGGATCTGTGGATGGCACTGTCATGGGTGGGGATCTGTGGATGGCACTGTCATGGGTGGGGGATCTGTGGATGCACTGTCATGGGGGGATCTGTGGATGGCACTGTCATGGGTGGGGATCTGTGGATGGCACTGTCATGGGGGGATCTGTGGATGGCACTGTCATGGGTGGGGATCTGTGGATGGCACTGTCATGGGGGGATCTGTGGATGGCACTGTCATGGGTGGGGATCTGTGGATGGCACAGTCATGGGTGGGGATCTGTGGATGGCACTGTCATGGGGGGATCTGTGGATGGCACTGTCATGGGTGGGGGTTCTGTGGATGGCACTGTCATGGGGGGGGATCTGTGGATGGCACTGGCATGGGTGGGGGATCTGTGGAAGGCACTGTCATGGGGGGGATCTGTGGATGGCACTGTCATGGGGGGGATCTCTGGATGGCACTGTTATGGGGGGGGATCTGTGGATGACACTGTCATGGGGGGGGATCTGTGGATGACACTGTCATGGGGGGGGGATCTGTGGATGGCACTGTCATGGGTGGGGGATCTGTGGATGACACTGTCATGGGAGGGGGGATCTGTGGATGACACTGTCATGGGAGGGGGGATCTGTGGATGACACTGTCATGGGAGGGGGTATCTGTGGATGGCACTCTTATGGGGAGGGGGATCTGTGGATGGTACTGTTATGTGGAGGGGGATCTGTGGATCATGGAACCAGTCCACCATCCGACATCTATCACTCAGGCTGATCTCCATCATTGCACCTGCTACTCAAATAAATTTGTTTCGTGACAAAGTAATTCATCACTAAGCGAATTTCACTCATTAACTCTAGTAGTTAATAAAGAAAACGTGACATGCATACTCAACAGATGTGGAAAATATTTGAAGATGACGGGCTGTGAGAAGAGTGAACATAGAGAAGACATCAAAATTTAAACTGGGGCCAAACCCTACCATGTGTTGGCTCATTTGGAATCAAAAGTGTCCATTGCTTTTTTAGGCTACTTTCACACTTGCATTTGGTGCGGATCAGTTATGGATCTGCACAGACGGATTAGTTCAGATAATACAACCGTATGCACTTGTTCAGAACAGATCCGTTTCTATTAGCTGTAACATAGCCAAGACAGAACGGTCTTGAACACTATTGAAAGTCAATGGAGGACGGATCCGTTTTCTATTGTGCCAGATTGTGTCATAGGAAACGGATCCGTCCTGGCACACAATGTAATTCAATGGGGACAGATCAGTTTACTATGACACAGTCTGGCAGAATAGAAAACGGATCCGTTTGGTTCAGTTTCATCAGACGGACACCAAAACTCTGCAAGCAACGTTTCAGTGTCCGCCTCCAAAGCGGAATGGAGACGGAACGAAGGCAAACTGATGAATTCTGAGAGGAACCTGTTCCATTCAGAATGCATTAAGGGCAAAGCTGATCCAAAACGCCAGTGTGAAAGTAGCCTTACCTGATCATTCACAAATCTCCTGTCACGAGTTGGAAGTCCCGCGAGAGACTTCCGCGTCGTCTAGCAATAAACATACGGCAAACAGGCACAGTCACATCAGAGTTTATTGCACAACCAAAGACAAGAAAGGAAGTACAGGAAAAACATGAGCTCTGTGTACTGTCAGCACAGTGGAAGAAAACCCCCACTGTGCCACTGTCCAGTCATACTCCAGAGGGGCGTGACTAAGCAACTCCTGGTATTCACTAGGGCCCCAGATGGTAGGGTTAGGCTTTGCCGCAGGAAGTTGCCAGGGTCCACTCTGGGGCGTGAACTAGACAGTGACAAGCGGGATGAAGGGACAACAGGTACCAGAAGGTACCAACAGTACATAGGCAGAGATGACATATACAGGCGAACACAAACAAACAACAGATAACACGAGCAAGGGTTCATGAAAGGAACCAGGAGTGGCAATGAGCAGAGAAGGACTTGCTCCACCAGTGGTATACTGCATGGCCTAGCCTATTGCACTCTGCAGCAAAGCAAGCTGCAGCGAGGGCTTGCTGAGAGGAAACATAACACATACACAGCTCTTGGTTACCAGCAATATGAGAGTTACTGCACGGGCGATGCCCACTGCACCAGCAACGGAAAGGCTGCCTCAAGGGCATAACCAAGAGGAGAAAGTGACACAGACATAGTTCATGGCTACCAGTAACATGTGAGTTGCTGCAGGGGCGATGCCCGCTGCACCAGCAGCAGGAGAGCTGCTCCAAGGGCATAACCATGAGACGATAACGTTCTCCCTCCGAGGAACGACAGACCCCCTTCCGGGGGACAAAGGAAAAGCAAAGCAAGGCAAAGACATAATAATCACAAGGTGACACAAATATTAACAAATCAGGGCAAGGCATAAAGACATAGAATACGGACACCAATGAACAAGTAGGCGAACCCACAGAGCACAGACAGGCATGGATTCCATGGGTCAGCAGCATGGGAGACAGAGTACAAACCAGGAGAAGGACAGGACAAACACACACCAGGAGAGCTGACCCAGAACTGAGGGAAAGTCAGCCTCATATACAGGTTCCATGGGTGCAGCAGAGAGGCCACACCCATGGAGCAGACAGAGAAGATTAACTCCTGATAGGAACATAGGGGAGTTAACACATACAGAATCACAAAGAACACACAGAAACTAAAGGAGCGAGGAGCTGCCACACGAGCATGGACAGAAGGTCAGAGCCAGAGATAGCAGCTGTGAGATCTCCGTAAACCACTACCTGATCTCTTCTGCCTAGAGATGAGCAAATTTCTTGACATTAGTTTCAGGTCCGATTCTAATGAATAGGTCAAAAAATAGTTTCGGGTCCGAATCGCTTCATACTCCAGTTGGCCAGGAAATTGATATACAACGATTAAAGGGAGTCTGTCACCTCCATATGGCCATATAAAGTGTTTACATTGTCCTATAGCACACCTATAGAGGAATGTAATGGTACCTTTGTCTTTTTGGGTGTTTTGCGGTCCGCAAACCGCAGATCCGCAAAACATGGAAGTTGCTCCGCGTTCCGTTTCACAATTTGCGGAACGGAACGCGGCCCATTATAGAGATGCCTATTCTTGTCCGCATAACGGACAAGAATAGGACATGCTCTATTTTTTTTGCGGGGGCACGGAATGGAGCAACGGATGGGGACAGCACACGGAGTGCTGTCCGCATCTTTTGCGGCCCCACTGAGCCGCGAAATATGCGGCTTGGACGCGGACCTGAACAACGGCCGTGTGCATGAGGCCTAACGTGATCCTTCAGTCCGGCTGAGATTCCTCGCCTGTGCACTGCCTTGCCAGGCCGGTGCATGCGCACTGCGATGCGCATTGTGGACACGGCATTACTTTAACTACTGCACATGCTGGTTTTGCGGCGTTCACCGGCGCATGCGCAGTAGTTAAAGCGATGCCGTGCCCACAATGGGCATCACAGTTCGCATGCCCCGGCCCGGCGAGTCAGTGCGCAGGTGCGGGATCTTGGCCGGTCATCTGTGATGTCAGCTTCTTTCCTTGCTCTGATGATATTTTGTGCACAAGCCTGGGGAGCAGGTCTTTGCACTAGACCTCAGTGTGCTGGCCACACCTCCCTGCTCTGCCGTCTGCTGCTGTCTCTCCCTTCCACTGGATACTTCAGGAAAGATTAACCACTTTAGGAGCACAGACTCAGGGCTGAAGGCTTTACTGAGTAGCTGCAGGCAGTGAGGATACAAATGCTGGGCACAGGAGCTCATAGACTAAAGGAGTTCTGTACAAGAACAGGTAGGAAGATGATCCTGTGTGTATCAGCAGTGTCATTGTACAGCTGGGACTTGTAGTCCTATACATACAACATGCTGCTGAGTATCAGGGCAGCACTTATATTCACACACTCTGCAGAGCGAGGGGGAGGGGGGGGGGCAGAGACTGTTGTTATTGCAGGAAAACAAAGGGCCAGAAGAGAACCAGGGAAATAAGGAAATATAAAAAAAAAAAATTACCCAAAACTTGCTTAGCTCAGGTATATTTTGCTGCCCATCAGATTTACAGTGCTGTATATATATATATATATATATATATATATATATATAGTGAAAAATGAAAAAGCAGCACACTTTAAAATAATGGGTGCAAAGCCTGCCGACGACCAGCAACCAGGTCCTCAATATAGTGGTTCAAAAATTGCAAAGCAGCACTCCAGTCTTCAAACGTTCAAGTATTTATTCAGCCCAGTGTGGCAATGTTTCAATTGTTCACTACAATCTTTCTCAAGCCATACCAAATAAAATATCAATAATTAATTGATGATCATGTGACTTGACTATATATATTACACTGAGCACTTGGGCTGAATAAATACTTGAACGTTTGAAGACTGGAGTGCTGCTTTGCAATTTTTGAACTCTATATATATATATATATATATATATATATATATATATATATATATTTTTTTTTTTTTATATTTTTTTCATAACTCGCACAACCCCTTTAAGCTCTTCAACACAATGACAGCAATAGTAAATAATGTTAGAGTAACAAGAGTTACACTGACATATGTAGCTATGAGTAAACATATGGCCAATGGTATGACCCCTTCTACCCCAGTTTTCACCCTCCTACCCAGGCCATTTTTTGCAAATCTAACATGTGTCACTTTATGTGGTAATAACTTTGGAACAGTTTTACTTATCCAAGCCATTCTGATATTGTTTTCTCTTGACACATTGTACTTCATGACATAAATTTGAGTCAATATATTTCACCTTTATTTATAAAAAAAAATCCCAAATTTACCAAAAAGTTTGAAAAATTCCCAATTTTCTAAATTTCAATTTCTCTGCTTTTAAAACAGAAAGTGATACCTCTTAAAATATTTATTACTTAACATTCCCCATATGTCTACTTTATGTTGGCATGATTTTGAAAATGTAATTTTATTTTTTAGGACGTTAGAAGGCTTAGAATTTTAGAAGCAAATCCCACTTTTTAAGTACCAGCACAGGTCTGAAGTCACTTTGTGGGGCTTACATAGTAGAAAACGCCCATTGTAGAAACTACACCCCTCAAGTTATTCAAAACTGATTTTATAAACTTTGTTAACTCTTTATGTATTCCACAAGAAAGGAAAATGATTTAAAGAGATTAAATTTCTAAAGTTCACTTTTTTGGCAGATTTTTCATTTGAATCCATTTTTTTTCTTTAACACATCATGGGTTAACAGCCAAACAAAACTCAATATAATTTTACCCTGATTCTGTGGTTTACAGAAATACCGCACATGTGGTGGTAAACTGCTGTAAGGGCGCAAGGCAGGATGCAGAAGAAAAGGAGCGCCGTATGGATTTTGGAAGGCAGAATTTGCTGGACTGGTTTTTAGACACCATGTCCTATTTGAAATCCCCCTGAATCACGCCTACAGTAGAAAATTCAAAAAAGTGACCCCATTTTGGAAACTACGGGATAAGGTGACAGTTTTATTGGTACTATTTCTGGGTACAAATGATTTTTAATCGCTCTATATTACGTTTTTTGTGAGGCAAGGTAACCAAAAAATTGCTGTTCTGGCAGTTTTATTTTTTTGTTTTTTACAATATTCATCTGACAGGTTAGATCATGTGATATTTTTATAGAGCAGGTTGTTACGGACTCGATGATATCAAATATTTCTACTTTCTTTGTTTGTTTGTTTCAGTTTTACATAATAAACATTTTTGAAAAAAAATATTTATGTCTCCATTTTTTGAACGCCATATTTTTTATATTGTTCTGCCGATCATCTTGTGCAGGGGCTCATTTTTTGCAGGAAGAGTTGGCGTTTTTATTGGTATCATTTTTGGGTACATATGATTTTTTGACCATTCATTATTACAATTTATGGGGAAAGGTGACCAAGCAATTGGTTGTTTTGGTGTGGTTTTTATTTATTTTGTTTTTACAGCATTGTTTTTACAGAGAGGTTAGGTCATCTGATATTTTTATAGAGCAGGTAGTTACAGACGTGGCAGTACATAATATATATAAGTTTTCTTATTTTTTTAAGTTTTACACAATAATTGAAACAAAAAAATGATGTTTTAGTGTCTCCATAGTCTGAGATCTTTTTTATTTTTTGGTCGTATGTCTTAGGTAGTGTCTAATTTTTTGCAGGATGAGGTGGGGTGACAAAATGATTGGTACTATTTTGGGGGGCATAAGCCTTTTTGATCGCTTGGTGTTACACTTTTTGTAATGTTAAGGGACAAAAAATTGCTTTTTTGGCACAGTTTTTTTTTATTTTTATGGTGTTCACCTGAGGGGTTAGGTCATGTGATATTTTTATAGAGCTGGTTGTTACGGATGTAGCCATACCTAATATGTCTACTTTTTTAATTTATTTTACTTTAACACAATAGCATTTTTGAAACAAAATGTTTTAGTGTCTCTATATTCTGAGAGCAAATTTTAAGGTGCATTGGCGACCGTTTTGGTCGCCATCTGGAGCCCTGCAGGTGCACTCTGCGGCAATACTAAACCCTCACACTGATGTTAAAATTGAGAGGTTAGTTTGACACATCCTACTAGGAGGACATGTCTTAAGCTCGGACACCACGTCAAGGTCTCTCTAAATTGGACCCTGATCTTCCTGCAGTTGCTCCCTAATCTTTCCTGCCTACATTTACATGAACAGCATTTGATCCATCTTTCTTTCCTTCCATGAACCACATCCTTTTAAAAAAGCCACGCTTCATCAGAAAGTGGCAATTATTTGTTAAAAAAAGAGTTTATGGATGGGGCTATTTGCATGACACAAGAAAGTTACTGCACTTCCTTAATATTGAGCGAATAGTAAATCATTAATACACTCACTGTTCATAAGTTGAAAGAAACATCTCTCAGATTTAACGAGGGATAAAACACGGCACACCTGCGCTCTTTTTCTTCGCCTGACAGCAGGAAGGTTACAGTTATCTGGCTGAGCTGTATTTACACCACGTTATGTCTTAAGAAAATCAATTGATGATGTTCAGCTTGTAGTTTCCTTTTCAGGTCTATAGAGCGCTGTGAGAACTAGATCCCTGAATAATTGATACACTTATGTTGTTATGTTGATTTCCTAATTAGTTTCCTCTTGATGCTTTCCTTAAAAGAATCAAAATGGTGACAAATTACCAAAATTGTATCCAGCACTCAAAGTGAATTTAATGGGGGAGATATATCAATGTCACTGCGCATTAAAAGTGCCTTGATTTGTGCCAAATATAGGAAGTGCATGTGCTGAAATTTTGTTCCTTTTAGGACATGCTAGACACTAGTTTTATTTTTAGACAACATTTGCACCAACTTGGTGTCTAGTCCCATTTTGAGTTTTGTTTGTCCTAGTCTTAGACACTTCTTGATGGATGTTTTAGACCAAAACTATACCAGTTTTGAGATGGAATGAAAACATTCTGACAGTACAAAGCCCTATGGTACATTGTGTCACGTGCTCGCTTCACCACTTTCTTAAACAGCATCACAG
>CM065594.1:98782730-98806187 GCA_033119425.1 Bufotes viridis | reverse complement strand
TTTTTTTTTCACTATTGATTTCTCCTTTAACTGGGGCTGACATAGTAGCCCCAGTTACAGGTGAAATACACCCCCCAGAGAGGCTGTACAGCATAATACTATGCTGTACAGCCTCAGTGCAGGGCTGATCGAGGTCTGTGAGAGACCCGACAGCTCCTGCACACTGCCAGCCCCAGCGGTCACATGACCACCAGGCCAGGAGCAGGAAGCGCATAGCGCTTCCTGCAAAGTAGACACAGCGCTCACCGAGCGCTGTGTCTGCAGTGATTTAGAAGGCTGGGTAACTTGGGCACTGTCCCTGTCTTCTCTCTGGGTTGCCCTGCTGTCATTGACAGCAGGCAAGCCGCTCGGCATCTGCACGTCTCTGAATGGACGATCTAAAACGGATTATTGAGCAAATGCTGACCGAGTGAAGGCATATGCTCCACTGATCCGTTTTTGTGGGTTATTGTTCTGACGGTTTAGAGGAAGGCCAAAATAATCGGTGACGTCAACACAAACTTACTGCTGACACCCTCTCCACTTTGTCAGGGGGGCTCTACTTCTATAAGGGTTTAATAGAACAGGTTCTGTAGACATCCTTGTGGAATCAGCTGACGACGGTGTAAAAAGAGTGCGCTTCTTCTGTTACAGATAATTAGTTACACAGGGACCCTATCAGGGAATGGTTCTTAACACAACAAAAACACCATTGCTCGTCAGAGCTATTTATTCACAACTTTTTATTCACCACTAGAGTTGAGCAAACATCTGGAAGTTCGGGTTCGAGAAGTTCGGCCGAACTTCAAGAAAATGTTCGGGTTCGGGATCTGAACTCGACCCGAACTTCACCCCGAACACCATTGAAGTCAATGGGGAACCAAACTTTTGGGAACTAAAACAGCTGTAAAATAGCCCAGAAAAGGGCTAGAGGGCTGCAAAAGGCAGCAAAATGTAGGTAAACCCCCTGCAAACAAATGTGGATAGGGGAATGAATTAAAAAATTAAATAAAAATCAAACAATATCAATTGGCAACTTGGAAGAGGAGGAATAGGAGGTTGGGGTGGCATCAGGTGGGAATGCTATGGGAGTTGATGTTCTCATCACAGCCAAAAAGGATTCATGTCTGCCTGCAGTGCCACAGGCCTCATTCACAGACTCAGGGCCATGACACCCGCAAAGAGGAGAGCGGTCCCGTAACAGCAACACAGGCCTCAGGTCAACCTGCAATGGAGCAGGCCATTATCATTTATGTAGGCCCCTGACACCCAGACAGAGGAAAGGTCATTTGACACTAAAAAGAGTTTAATGTCTTTCACCCAGACAGCAACAATTAAATGAAATATAGGCTCCTGACACCCAGACAATGGGGAGGTCATTAGACAGTAAAAAGTGTTAAATGTCTGCCACCAAGACAGCAAGCAAGTATGTGAAATTTAGGCCCCTGACACCCAGACAATGGGGCGATCATGACAGTAAAAAGAGTTTAATATCTCCCACCAAGACAACAAATGATTAAACGACATATAGGCCCCTGACACCCAGACAATGGGGCGGACATTAGACAGTAAAAAGCATTAAATGTCTGCCACCAAGACAGCAAGCAAGTACGTGAAAGTTAGGCCCCTGACACCCAAACAGAGGAGAGAGGTCCCATAGCAGCAAAAGAGGCATCATGTCACCCACCAACGGAGAAGGCCACTTTTAGTTATTTCGGCCCCAGCACGCAGACAGAGGAGAGAGGTCACAAAGCAGAGAATTAAGCTTCTTGTCACCTACCAATGGAGAAGGCCACTTTCAGATATTTAGGCCCCTGGCACCCAGACGGAGGAGAGGTTCATTCAACTTTGGGTTGCCCTGCAAAATAGAAAAATTAAAAAAAGAGGATTCAATAAAGAAGTGCTCTGGAGTACAATAATATATGGTTAAGGGGAGGTAGTTATAAATGTCTATTCTGCACAAGGGATGGACAGGTCCTGTGGGATCCATGCCTGGTTCATTTTTATGAACGTCAGCTTGTCCACATTGGCTGAGGACAGGCGGCTGCGTTTGTCAGTAATAACGCCACCTGCCGTGCTGAATACACGTTCAGACAAAACGCTGGCCGCCGGGCAGGCCAGCACCTCCAAGGCATAAAAGGCTAGCTCTGGCCACGTGGACAATTTGGAGACCCAGAAGTTGAATGGGGCCAAACCATCAGTCAGTACGTGGAGGGGTGTGCACACGTACTGTTCCACCATGTTAGTGACATGCTGCCTCCTGCTAACACGTTCCGTATCAGGAGGTGGTGCAGTTAGCTGTGGTGTGGTGAAAAAGCTTTTCCACATCTCTGCCATGCTAACCCTGCCCTCAGAGGAGCTGGCCGTGACACAGCTGCATTGGCGACCTCTCGCTCCTTCTCTGCCTTCGCCTTGTGCTTCCACTTGTTCCCCTGTGACATTTGGGAATGCTCTCAGTAGCGCGTCTACCAACGTGTGCTTGTACTCGCGCATCTTCCTATCACGCTCCAGTGCAGAAAGTAAGGTGGGCACATTGTTTTTGTACCGGGAATCCAGCAGGGTGGCAACCCAGTAGTCCGCACAAGTTAAAATGTGGGCAACTCTGCTGTCGTTGCGCAGGCACTTCAGCATGTAGTCGCTCATGTGGTCCAGGCTCCCTAGAGGTAAGGACAAGCTGTCCTATGTGGGAGGCGTATTGTCATCGTCCTCCGTTTCCCCCCAGCCATGCACCAGTGATGGGCCCGAGCTGCGTTGGGTGCCACCCCGCTGTGAACATGCTTCATCCTCCTCCACCTCCTCATACTCGTCCTCCGGTAGTGGGCCCTGGCTGGCCACATTTGTACCTGGCCTCTGCTTTGGCAAAAAACCTCCCTCTGAGCCACGTCTAAGAGACTGGCCTGAAAGTGCTAGCCATGTTGGTGGAGTACTCGAAACAGCGCAACAGGGCACACAGGTCTCGCATGGAAGCCCAGTCATTGGTGGTGAAGTGGTGCTGTTCTGCAGTGCGACTGACCCGTGGGTGCTGCAGCTGAAACTCCACTATGGCCTGCTGCTGTTTGCACAGTCTCTCCAGTATGTGCAAGGTGGAGTTCCAACTGGTGGGCACGTCGCATATGAGGCGGTGAGCGGGAAGGCCGAAGTTACGCTGTAGCGCAGACAGGCGAGCAGCGGCATGATGTGAATGGTGGAAGCGCGAACAGACGGCCCGCACTTTATGCAGCAGCTCTGACATGTCGGGGTAGTTGTGATTGAACTTCTGCACCACCAAATTCAGCACATGCGCCAGGCAAGGGATGTGCGTCAAACCGGCTAGTCGCAGAGCTGCGACGAGATTTCGTCCATTATCGCACACCACCACGCCGGGCTTGAGGCTCACCAGCAGAAACCACTCGTCGGTTTGTTGTATACCCCGTCACAACTCTAGCGCGCTGTTTGGTCTGTCCGCAAACATATGAGTTTCAGAATGGCCTCCTGACGTTTACCCCGGGCTGTGCTGAAGTTGGTGGTGAAGGTGTGTGGCTGACTGGATCAGCAGGTGGAAGAAGAGGAGGAGGAAGCCGAGTAGGAGGAGGAGGCAACAGGAGGCAAAGAATGATGCCCTGCGATCCTTGGCGGCGGAAGGATGTGCGCCAAACAACTCTCTGCCTGGGGCCCAGCCGCCACTACATTTACCCAGTGTGCAGTTAGGGAGATATAGCGTCCGTGGCCGTGCTTACTGGTCCGTGTATCTGTGGTTGGGTGGACCTTGCCACAGATGGCGTTACGCAATGCACACTTGATATTATGGAAATCCTTGGTTGTGCAGGGAACGCACGGCTCTCTTGGAGAAGTAGCGGCGGCTGGGAACAACGCACTGTGGGACAGCCACCGACTTCAGTTGTTTGAAGTTGTTCGTGTCCACCAGCCTGAATGACAGCATTTCAAAGGCCAGTAGTTTCAGGCCCAGGGCTCGAGGGTGGCTAGGTGGGAATTTATGCTTTCTCTCCAAGGTTTGTGAGATGGAGATCTGAATGCTGCCATGTGACATGGTGGAGATGCTTGGTGACGGAGGTGGTGGTGTTGGTGGCACATCCTCTGTTTGCTGGGCGGCAGGTGCCAACGTTCCTCCCGAGGCGGAGGAAGAGGCCCAGGCAGCAGCAGAAGAGGGAGCAGGGGGAGCCTCAGTGAGTTCCTTGTTTTTAATTTGCTTACTCCACTGCAGTTCATGCTTTGCATGTAGATGCCTGGTCATGCAGGTTGTGCTAAGGTTCAGAACGTTAATGCCTCGCTTCAGGCTCTGATGGCACAGCATGCAAACCACTCGGGTCTTGTCGTCAGCACATTTTTTGAAGAAGTGCCATGCCAGGGAACTCCTTGAAGCTGCCTTTGGGGTGCTCGGTCCCTGGTGGCGGTGGCCAGTAGCAGGCGAACTCTCTTGGCGGTAGCTGTTCTGATTTTGCCCCCTGCTCCCTCTTTTGCTACGCTGTTGGCTCGGTCTCACCACTGCCTCTTCCTCTGAACTATGAAAGTCAGTGGCACGACCTTCATTTCATGTGGGGTCTAGGACCTCATAGTCCTCTGCATCGTCTTCCACACAGTCTTCCTCCCTGACCTCCTGTTCGGTCTGCACACTGCAAAAAGACACAGCAGTTGGCACCTGTGTTTCGTCATCATCAGAGATGTAACATAGTAACATAGTAACATAGTATATAAGACCGAAAAAAGACATTTGTCCATCCAGTTCGGCCTGTTTCCTACAAGTTGATCCAGAGGAAGGCAAAAAACCTCTGTGAGGCAGAAGCCAATTTTCCTCACTTAAGGGGAAAAAAAATTCCTTCCCGACTCCAATCAGGCAATCAGAATAACTCCCTGGATCAACGACCCCTCTCTAGTAGCTATCCTGTAATATTATTACACTCCAGAAATAAATCCAGTCCCCTCTTGAATTCCTTTATTGTACTCACCATCACCAACTCCTCAGGCAGAGAGTTCCATAGTCTCACTGCTCTTACAGTGAAGAATCCATTTCTATGTTTGTGTACAAACCTTCTTTCCTCCAGACGCAGAGGATGTCCCCTTGTCACAGTCACAGTCCTGGGGATAAATAGATGATGGGACAGATCTCTGTACTGACCCCTGATATATTTATACATAGTTATTAGATCTCCCCTCAGTCGTCTTTTTTTTAAAGTGAATAACCCTAATTTTGATAACCTTTCAGGGTACTGTAGATCCCTCATTCCAGTTATTACTTTAGTTGCCCTCCTCTGAACCCTCTCCAGCACTGCTATGTCTGTCTTGTTCACAGGAGCCCAGAACTGTACACAGTACTCCATGTGTGGTCTAACCAGTGATTTGTAAAGTGGTAGGACTATGTTCTCATCACGGGCGTCTATGCCTCTTTGATGCAACCCATTATCTTATTGGCCTTGGCAGTAGCTGCCTGACACTGGTTTTTGCAGCTTAATTTGCTGTTTATTAAAATTCCTAGATCCTTTTCCATGTCAGTGTTACCGAGTGTTTTACCATTTAATATGTACGGGTGACTTGCATTATTCCTTCCTATGTGCATAACTTTTCATTTGTCAGTGTTAAACCTCATCTGCCATTTTTCTGCCCAAGCCTCCAATCTATCCAGATCCCTCTGTAGCAGAAAACTGTCCTCTTCAGTGTTAATTACTTTACACAGTTTAGTGTCATCTGCAAAAATAGATATTTTACTGTGCAGGCCTTCTACAAGATCATTAATAAATATATTGAAGAGAATAGGGCCCAATACTGACCCCTGAGGTACCCCACTAGTTACAGTGACCCAATCTGAGTATCTACCGTTAATAACCACCCTCTGTTTTCTGTCACTCAGCCAGTTACTTACCCACATACAGACATTTTCTCCCAGTCCGAGCATCCTCATTTTATATACTAACCTTTTATGAGGTACGGTGTCAAATGCTTTGGAGAAGTCCAGATATACGACATCCATTGATTCGCCGCTGTCAAGTCTAGAACTTACCTCCTCATAGAAGCTGATTAAATTTGTTTGGCATGACTGATCCCTCATGAAGCCATGCTGATATGGCGTTATTTGCTTATTTTCATTGAGATACTCCAAAATAGCATCTCTTAGAAACCCTTCAAACAGTTTACCAACAATAGATGTTAAACTTACCGGCCTATAATTTCCAGGCTCTGTTTTTGGACCCTTTTGAATATTGGCACCACATTTGCTATGCGCCAATCCTGTGGAACATTCCCTGTTATTATAGAGTCCGTAAATATCAGAAATAATGGTCTGGCTATGACATCACTTAATTCCCTTAGGATACGGGGTGTATGCCATCCGGTCCTGGCGATTTGTCTATTTTAATCTTTTAAGTCGCTGTTGTACTTCTTCCTGTGTCAGACAGGGCACTTTTAATGGGGGATTTACTTTTACATTCTGCATTTCATCTGACAGTTTATTTTCCTCAGTGAATATAGTGGAGAAAAA
Organism: Bufotes viridis; assembly: GCA_033119425.1. Lineage (NCBI taxonomy): Eukaryota > Metazoa > Chordata > Amphibia > Anura > Bufonidae > Bufotes > Bufotes viridis. Next base: position 98,799,739 of record CM065594.1, on the reverse strand, counting down.
AATATTTAATAGTTTTGCTTTATCCTCGTCGCTCTCTGCAACACCCCTCTCATTGCTATGTAGAGGGCCGACTCCTTCAGATTTATATTTTTTACTATTTATATAATTGAAGAACATTTTAGGGTTAGTTTTACTCTCTTTGGCAATTAATCTCTCGGTCTCTAGTTTGGCAAATTTTATTAGTTTTTTACATATTCTATTTTTTTCCTTATAGTTTATCAGTGCTTCCTGACTCCTCTCCTGTTTTAGCGATTTATATGCTTTCTTTTTGTCATTTATTGCCTTCTTTACAGTTCCATTTATCCACATTGGTCTCTTATTGTTCCTTAGCCTTTTATTCCTATAAGGTATGTACCTCTCACAATTAGATGTTACAATGCTTTTAAAAATCTCCCATTTTATGGTTGCATTTTTATTTTTGAGGACTTTGTCCCAGTTAGTTAGGCCTATGGCCTTGCTTAGTTGGCTAAATTTAGCTTTTTTGAAGTTTGGTATTTTTGTTCCTCCCTTTAGAAACTCTCGTTTGAAGGATAATTGGAAGGTTATAACTTTATGGTCACTATTTCCCAGGTGTCCCCCAACCTGCACATCTGTTGTTCTATCAGGTCTATTGGTTAATACTAAGTCCAGTATGGCCGTCCCTCTAGTGGGGTCCTGAACCAGTTGGGAAAGGAAATTGTCTTTGGCTATTGCCAAGAACCTGTTTCCTTTATGGGATGTACAGCTTTCAGTTTCCCAGTCTATATCTGGGTAGTTGAAGTCCCCCATGATAACGACTTCATTATGATTTGCCGCCTCGTCTATCTCGTTTAGTAATAGATTTTCTGTGGACTCTGGTATATTAGGTGGTTTATAATACACTCCTATTAGTATTTTATTATTGTTTTTTGCTCCATGTGCAGACTCTGATGAGCTGGTATTCCCATGATCTCATCACCAGGAAACATAAGTGGTTGTGCGTCAGTGCATTCTATGTCTTCCACCACTGGGGAAGGTCTAGGTGGATTCCCTTGGGAAACCCTGCCAGCAGATTCTTAAAACAGAATAAGAGACTGCTGCATAACTTGAGGCTCAGACAGTTTCCCTGATATGCATGGGGGTGATGTGACATACTGATGGGCTTGGTTTTCAGGCACCACCTGTGAGCTTTCTGCAGAAGACTGAGTGGGAGATAATGTTGTGAACATGCTGGATCCACTGTCGGCCACCCAATTGACTAGCGCCTGTACCTGCTCAGGCCTTACCATCCTTAGAATGGCATTGGGCCCCACCAAATATCGCTGTAAATTCTGGCGGGTACTGGAACCTGAGGTAGTTGGTTCACTAGGACGTGTGGCTGTGGCAGAATGGCCACGTCCTCTCCCAGCACCAGAGGGTCCACTAAAAACACCACGACCATGTCCGCGTCCCTTACTAGATGTTTTCCTCATTGTTACTGTTCACCACAATAAGAACATTTTTTTTGGCCCAATCTATTGAATTCAAATTCAGGCCTTTTTATTACAGGCACCTAACACTAACTGGCTATCTATTTTTTTACCGTATTACACTAATCCAGGCACAGCAGTAACAACAGATTTAGGGGAATATCAATTGTAGGCCTAGTATTTAGGCCCTGGATGAAAGGTATCCTTTTACGGACAGATTTACACTTGGAGATGCACGGTAGCATGTGAACAAATAGATAGGATTATGCTTTAAGCACTTGTATTTTAACACTTTGTGTAATATACCCTTTAACGGAAATAAATACACTTGGAGATGCACGCTGAGTTTAATATACCCTTTTACGGACAGATTTACACTTGGCTTGCAACAGCTGGAGCACCAGATTTTGGGTATTGCCATTTTGGCAATTGAATTTCACCCCAGAACAAAATATATCCTGTGACTGATACTATTAAACTACTTGTCCAGCCACAGCTAGAACACCAGATTTACTGTATTTCAATTTTTGCAACTGAATTTCCCCCCAGAAAATAATATATCCTTTGACGGACACTATAAAACTTGTCCAGTCACAGCTGGAACACCAGATTTACGGTATTCCTTGATTGATGGACTTTGTGGCAGCTTGTGCTGGTGCACCACAAGACACAAATTGGCCGCCAATCACCCCAGAAAAAAGTGACAGAAAAACGCTCTGTGCAGCCTAAAAACCAGTTAACAATTAACTAGCATAAGTTGAATGATTCGCAGCTGTAGATCGATCACTTCATTAGGTGTTTTTGCTCAGTTTTCCGTGCCTAATCTCGCCCTCACAGCAGCTGCATCCTATCCCTACACTAATCAGAGCAGAGTGACGTGCGGCGGTACGTGACTCCAGCTTTAATAGAGGCTGGGTCACATGTTGCACTTGACCAATCACAGCCATGCTATTAGTAGACATGGCTCTGATGGCTTCGTAGAGCAAAAATTAAAACGCTAGCTAATTGGCTGCAGTGCAGCCCTTCAGAAAGCGGGAAGAAATCGCCGAACAACGGACCCGAACCTGAACACTTTTTGAAAATGTTCGGGTCCGGGTCCTGAACCCCCCCAAAATTCAGTACGAACCCGAACTATTCAGTTCGCTCAACTCTATTCACCACTTCTTCTGTTACACTAACATCTACCTGTAAGGCTGAGTTGATACTTGAGTTACTTGGTCAGTTTTGGCCCAGTGACTGCCCAAATAATTGAAGTATGCAATGATTCTAACAGGGACGCCTGCTATCTGCATATCATATGGACTCACAGTATAATTTCACTACCAAACCAGACTCCTTATGTGTGTTACTGCAAGACAGAGTGTTCTACACGACTATAAAGGCTCTCAACAGCCAGGAAATATCGGTTTCTTAACATAATTTGCCGCAAATATATTCATATTGAACCAAATATTCCCGGCAAAAATTTTGCGAATCAGTGAATCGAAGTTTTGAAAAATTCGCTCATCTCTAACTAGTATCTCTCGTATGCCAGTTTTTCTCCACAATGCCACCATACAAAAGCACTACCATGTACAAGTTCTGCAGGATTAAAATAAGCAGTGAAAGTTCAAACATAGGCACCAAGGCTCTATTGCAGCACATGAAGTGGCATGACCAGATCCAGTGGGAAAATAGAACTGGCAAGCATCTGAAACAAGACTGTCCTCCTCCCAGTCTCCTTTGCAGCAGCCAGGCTGCATCCACATGCAGTATAATGTCCTTGTTATCATCATCAGTTACTGCTTCTCCCACTCAGACTATTCCTCCTCCTCTTTGTTGTCAGCCACCGATAACAGAATGTGTGGCCAGGAAACAACTGTATGTGCCCAGAAATCTAATGGAATGCAAGCTTAACTCCCACCTGGCCAAGTTGCTGGTGGTGCAGTCTCTGCCGTACGAGTAAGTGGATTTCACTGCCTTTAGAGAACTGATTGCATGCATTCAGCCTCAATAGAATACTGTATATACCTAGCCATCATTATTTCTAAAAAAATAAATAAATACATCCCTGCCTTGTACACATGATGGAGAACCTGGGCCGCTCCTTGCAATTATCACTGTGTGGTGAGGTGCACACCATAGTTGACACCTGGAGCAGGTCGGGACAGTTAGGGACAAAACATGTCTTTCCTATCCCACTGAGTAAATGTTTTGTGGGGCAGCGACAAAGCAGCCCCAAAGCAATGAGGCCTATTGATACCTCTATGTTTTTGTTGGTCTGGTTCCCACACCAATAGCTTATCTGCCTCCTCCACACCCTCCCCAATGGTCAGACCCCTGTCCCAAACAGAATCAGGTCAGAGCATTGCTTCCAGTCCCTCTCCCTCCTATCATATGTGTAAAAGCGTTGCCATGCTGTATTAATGCTAATGAGCCTGGCGAGAGTAGCCACACAGTGTATCAGGTGCTGAAGTGCATAGAGCAGAAAATGTCCTGCTAGCTGTCACCTTACCAGTTACAACTAGTCAAGGTGGTAAGTGACAATGGCAGGAACATTGTGACCGCAGTGAATTTTGGGGAAATAACACATGCTTGCAAAAGGTGCTGGCCATGTCCAGAAGATTGTCCTCACTATGGTGCTCCCTGGATCATGCAATGACAGGAGGCCACAAATTCCTTCTTGGGGGCACAATCAGATTTGGGGCTCTCTGTCTGATGGTAGTGGAGGTGACCTTGGTGTAAGTAGTTTTGTGGGTGCAAGGCAGGGGGTCTGCGTAAAGGTAAGTACCACAGTGTGTTGGTAATATAGACTGCAGCCTAATTCTCTTCAATTATTCTTAGGCCCTTTGAAGAGGCCACTAGATTTTTCAGTATGTGGCATCAATTATGTAATTTCCTCGATATTTATATTGCAATGATGCAACAAGGGATGATGGAAGAAGAACAGCTTCCGCATCGTACTGCCCATCCTGTAGCTGTTGGTACCCTCATGGACAAAGTCCCATGAAGAAGGAAGTGGAGTAGGAGAATAAGGAGGTACCACTGGAGAAGGAGTCAGTGGTGGAGGAGGACAAGGATGATGATGATGATGACAACAAAAGTGGCCTTAATGACCAATCACAGTGGGGGCAGAGCCAGAATAAACTGGTCCCTTGGGCATGAAGCATGAAAGCATGAAAATCTGTATACAGCTGTATCATTAGCATCAAGCAATCTGATGATTACTGGGTAGTCATGCTTTTAGACCCTCGTTATTAAAGCACAATGGGGGAATAGCTGTAAGCTACCTTCACACTTGCGTTTATACCTGATTCAACAGGGATTAGCAAAAACGCTTTCGGCTAGATCTGGTTGTATTATCTTTAAAATAGAAATGAGGCTTTCGGCATTAATACCATTGTAAGTCAATAGGTGCCGAATCCATTTTCTATTGTGTCCGAGAAAACAGATCCAGCACCATTGATCCGTTTTGCTCTGCAACCAAACGGAACTGAATGCATTCTGGTACAAACCGTCACGTTCTGTTCAGTTTTGTCCCCATTTCCCCAGTATTGAGATCCTCTGCCGGATGTCAATACCAGAAAAATTAAAACCAGATTAACAGAAAGTAGCCTATTACTAGGATACACTTTGTACACAGCACCGTTAGACGTGCAGATACATGCCACAAATGTGCCTAACTAGAAGGCCCCTCTCCACCCCAAACTGAGTTAACAACCTCTCACCGTCTCTGCTACTACAAGTAGCAGAAGCTGCAGCAACACCAGCAGCAGCAGCCTGTTCAGTCTCATGAACATCATGGAAAAGTTTTTTCAGATGACACAAACCAGCAAACTGAACAACCAGGTTCAGTCCTACCAGAACTGTGGTCTTTTTCAGGCACATACAGTGTTTCCTGACCTTATGGACTTGTGGACATTGAGATTGGAACAGTGGCCAGATTGAGTCCAGTTTGCTCTAGCTGTATTGCTTTTCCAGCCTTCAGCATCATCTAAGAAATGGTTTCAGCAACGACCCAATCATGCCATTGCTGCTGTCTGCCTGCCTACCACCATATTCCCTACTCTATGGCTGCTACTGCCACTTTTATTGCTGCCACTATTATGCCTAAACATCTTACCGCACCAATATCTACAAAGTACTGCTACTGCTCCCAAAAGAAGAGAGATTGTTCAGAACAAGATACATGGGGTCATTTATCAACCCCATATAAACTGGTGTAAAGTAGAGCTGGCTTAGTTGCCAATAGCAACCAATCAGATTCCACCTTTCATTTTTTGGCTTGTATTAGTGGAAGAAAAAAGGGCTTATTAGCCGTTGTGCGGTGAAGGGCGAAAATGACCGCCCTTTTTGTTGTGTATTAGTGGCAAAACTAAAATATGGGTTCCAATACAGAAGGCAATAGGCGGCATTCACCCATGCAGCAATAGCAAAAGCAATCCTTTATTTATCCGGGATGCGACATAACAACTAAAACAGAAACAATGGGGGCGGACAACACGTAATCCACACATAGCGTTTACGGCCGTTTCATGCAAAGTTGCGCTTCCTCAGGCCACTGACATAAGCATGTACTGATGTGATAACTATTTATACACCCAGGGCGAAGTTGTCATGCCAACACAAAACAATCTAATGCCCTTCTGGTATCCGATAAAACAATAGACATAGCATCTAGTAAAAACAAAAATGAATGACAAGGAGTAGGAGGAGGAGCATTGGGACCAGTAGATGATGGGTATAACAGACAGCTCCCTTCGGCTGAGGTGGTGAAGCCTTGACTGCCTGAAACTGGATGTGTGCCAATGGGTGATGCAGCGGTTGCTATGGCTGGCTGGACCACCACAACAGAGCCACGGTTCTCCCAGGCCACTGTCTGGCTACTTTGCATATGGTGACGCAGGGCCATAGTGCCAACCTTGGCACCCTGGCCACGCTTCATGTTCTGCCCACAGATTCTACATATGGCCACGCTCACCTCCTCCGGCGGCTTAACAAAAAACTACCACACTGCCGAGTAGGTGATTTTCCCCCCAACAGTCTGCACTGACTGACTTCTACCGCCGCTGCCTCAGTGAACCCCTTCACCACTACTTCCCAGGCAGGTAGGCTGCTGCGAAGCAGGTGGTCTACCCCGGGCATGTTTGGCTCCTGACCTCACACTGCTGCCACCCTGCTGACTCCCAGCCATGCTACCACCTTGCTGGCTCAGCTGCTGCATCACAGGCAAGCTGCACCCTCTTCTCCTGATGATGATGATGAAGCACCTTCTGCACCCAACACCCGAGTGTGATCAGCTTCATCATCATCGAGTAGCGTCTACACATCACTGATGGTCTCTGGGTCAGGAGCCTGACCGCTCACAACACCACCTCCCACGCCACTCTCCTAATCACTACTTGCCCGTCTAGCGGATGAAGTGGCGGATGTCTCCTCCACATTTTGGCTGGGCAGTAGCTGCTGACTGTCTTCTAATAGCTCGTCTTCGCTGTATAATGGAGATGAGCCCACAGCATTCAATACTTCTGTGGCAGAGGGAACAGCAAAGGACAAAGGCAGGTTGAGGACCGGTGAGGGCACAGAGCCTGCTCCCGAGCCATGCCAACTAAGGGTTGTGTCTGACGAACCACCGACTGTCACTTAGGATGAAGTGGATAACCGAGTTATCCAATCAAGAACCGCTGGGTTGCTGGACAAAACACGACCGCTAGATGATACCGGGAGCTCAGGCCTCTCGCTGCGACTCCTGCTCCAACACCCCTTACTCTGCTGCGACCTCTGCCTGAACCAGAAACATTTAGGACTCTGACACTCCTCTGTGCATGGCTTGGCACTTCTCATTCTGACATACTTTTAGCTCAACAAAATAGATTAAAAGCAAATTAAAACACCCCTAAAAGCGACACAAATATTTTTCTTTTTGTACTGAAATTGGCCACTAAACACTTTCGCCACAAATAACTGCAACATTGAAGTGCGTATATATTTTTCTTTTTGTACTGAAATAGGCCACTTACCACTTTCACCGCAAATAACTGCAACAGTGAAGTACGTATATATTTTTCTTGCTGTACTGAAATAGGCCACTAAACATTTTCACCACAAATAACTGCAACAGTAAAGTGCGTATATATTTTTCTTTTTGTACTGAAATAGGCCACTAAATGCGTTCACCACATATAACTGCAGGAGTGAAATGCACATATATTTTTCTTTCTGTATTAAAATAGGCCGCTAAACGTTTTCAACACAAGTAACTGCAGAAGTGAAGTGCGTATATATTTTTCTTTCTGTACTGAAATAGGCCACTAAACGCCTTTGTCAAAAATAACTGCAACAGTGAAGTGCGTAGATATTTGTCTTCCTGTACCTAAATAGGCCACTAAATGCGTTCACCACATATATACGCATTTCACTCCTGCAGTTATATTTTTCTTTTTGTACTGAAATACACGTAGTACTGAAATGGGCCACTAAACACATACACCACATATAACTGCAGAAGTGAAATGCACATATATTTTTCTTTCTGTATTAAAATAGGCCGCTAAACGTTTTCACCACAAGTAACTGCAGAATTGAAGTGCGTATATATTTTTCTTTCAGTACTGAAACAGGCCACTAAACATTTTTTCCACAAATAACTGCAACAGTGAAGTGCGTGTATATTTTTCTTATTGTACTGAATTAGGCCACTAACATCTTTAGCCACAAATAACTGCAACAGTGAAGTGCTTAGATATTTGTCTTCCTGTACCTAAATAGGCCACTAAATGCATTCACCACTTATAACTGCAGAAGTGAAATGCGTATATATTTTTCTTTTTCCACAGATATACACGTAGGCAACTAAACGCTTTTACCACACATAACTGCAGAAGTCAACTGAGAATATATTTTCCTCTTTGTACTAAAATAGGCCACTAAATGCTTTCACTACATAAAACTTCAGAAGTAAAGTGCGTATATATTTTTCTTTCTGTACTGAAATAGGCCGCTAAACATTTTCACCACAAATAACTGCAACAATGAAGTGCATAGATATTTTTCTTTCTGTACTGAAATAGGCCACTAAACGCTTTTACCACATATAACTGCAGAAGTCAACTGAGAATATATTTTTCTTTTTGTACTGAAATAGACCATTAAATGCTTATTACTGCTCCTAGCGCCTTCTGACGTCTCTCCCTTCTGACGTCATTGAAATGTGCTGACTGATCCTCTTTTTTTGTTTGCAGTTTGTACTGTAGGTGTGGCTGATAGAGATGGCCCGAACTATCCGCCGGCGAACAGTTCCCGGCGAACATAGCTTGCGATGTGATGTTCGGTCCGCACCCTATACATCATCATTGAGCAAACTTTGACCCTGTACCTCACAGTCAGCAGACACATTCCAGCCAATCAGCAGCATACCCTCCCTCCCAGACCCTCCCATCTCCTGAAGAGCATCCATTTTAGATTCATTCGGAAGCTGCATTCTTAGTGAGAGGAGGGAGAGTGTAGTTGCTGCTGATTTAATAGGGAAATCGATAGCTAGGCTAGTGAATTCAGTGTCCACTCCAGTCCTGAAAGACTCATCTGATCTCAGCTGTAAGGACAGCGTCCTGACAGCACCCCAAAAAGCCCTTTTTAGGGCTGCAACATTAGTCTGCTTTTTTTTTTTTCTCCATATATATATTGCAGTTGCCTGGCCTGCATGTGTGTGAGGAGCTGCAGACCCACAGACTGTAGTATGCCCACTGCCAGTGCCCACCACTGTCATCCCGTGTGGCACAGGACTTTGCATCAAAAAAAGGCATTTAATTTTTACACTTTAGTGTAATTTCAATTGCTTGCCTGCTAGTGTGTGTCAGGCCGACTTCCACTGACTGTAGTGTGCCCACTGCCAGTGCCCACCCCTGTCATACCGTGTGGCACATGACTTTGCATCAAAAAAAGGCATTTAATTTTTACACTTTAGTGTAATTTCAGTTGCTTGCCTGCTAGTGTGTGTAAGGCCGACTTCCACTGACTGTAGTGTGCCCACTGCCAGTGCCCACCACTGATACCGGGTGGCACAGTAGCTTGCCGATAAATAAGGCATTTAATTTTTAGACAGTATTCTAATTTCAGTTGCTTGCCTGCTGCCAGTGTGTGTCAGGCCCACTTCCACTGACTGTAGTGTGCCCACTGCCAGTGCCCACCACTGATACCGGGTGGCACAGTAGCTTGCCGATAAATAAGGCATTTAATTTTTAGACAGTAGTCTAAATTCAGTTGCTTGCCTGCTGCCAGTGTGTGTCAGGCCCACTTCCACAGACTGTAGTGTGCCCACTGCCAGTGCCAACCACTGATACCGGGTGGCACAGTAGCTTGCCAATAAATAAGGCATTTAATTTTTAGACAGTAGTCTAATTTCAGTTGCTTGCCTGCTGCCAGTGTGTGTCAGGCCCACTTCCACTGACTGTAGTGTGCCCACTGCCAGTGCCCACCACTGATACCGGGTGGCACAGTAGCTTGCCGATAAATAAGGCATTTAATTTTTAGAAAGTAGTCTAAATTCAGTTGCTTGCCTGCTGCCAGTGTGTGTCAGGCCCACTTCCACAGACTGTAGTGTGCCCACTGCCAGTGCCAACCACTCATACCAGGTGGCACAGTACCTAGCACGCGTAGTACCTAATCTAAAAAAAAAATGACAGGCAGAGGCAGGCCACCCAGCAGGGGCCGCCGTGGTCGTGGTGCTTTGATTTCCACTGTCCCTGGAATAATGCCTAGTGTTCAGAGGCCACGTACCCTGAACCCGAAAAATTCTGAGGACATAGTTGACTGGCTTAGACAGGACACCCAATCTTCAACAGCTTCCGCTAAGAACCTTGACGCACCATCCTCCTCCAGCTCAGCTTCGGTCACCTGCTCTCAAGTTACCACGCTCCCGCCCGCTCGCCTCCACCACCACCACTACCACTACAGCTGCTTCACTTGATCCGTCAGAGGAGTTATTTACACATCAGTTGGATGCAATTAGTGATGCGCAACCATTATTGCCAGATGATGTAGATTACAGGGATATGTCTCAGTCAGGCAGGATTACACACATGGACGTACAGTGTGATGATGATGATGATGATGTTGTACCCACTGCTGCTTCCTTTGCTGAGGTGTCAGATACAAGTGAAGCGGTTGATGATGACGATGTGTCCACGGATGCCACATGGGTGCCTGCTTGAAGAGAAGAAGAGGGGGAAAGTTCAGAAGGGGAGACAGAGAGAAGGAGGAGACGAGTTGGAAGCAGGGGGAGGTCGTCGCAAGGAGTTAGTGGCACAGTCAGACAGCATGTATCGGCACCCGGGGTCAGCCAGACAGCACGCCAGTCAACGCATGCTGTTGCCACCACCAGAATGCCGTCATTGCAAAGCTCAGCAGTGTGGCATTTTTTTTGTGTGTCTGCCTCTGATAACAGCAATGCCATTTGTAATCTGTGCCAAAAGAAACTGAGTCGTGGGAAGTCCAACACCCACCTCGGTACAACTGCTTTGTGAAGGCACATGATCTCACATCACAAACGCCTATGGGATCAACACATGAGTACAAGCAGCACACAAACTCAAAGCCGCCATGCTCCTCCTGGTCCAGCATCTTCAGCCGCGTCAACCACTGCTGTGCTCCCTGCCCCCTCTCAACCAACCGCCACTCCGCCTCTCACCTTCAGCAGTTCCTGCTCATCTGCCCACAGTCAGGTGTCTGTCAAGGACATGTTTGAGCATAAGAAGCCAATGTCACAGAGTCACCCCCTTGCCCGGCGACTGACAGCTGGCTTGACGGAACTCTTAGCCTGCCAGCTTTTACCATACCAGCTAGTGGAGTCTGGGGCCTTCAAAAAATTTGTCGCTATTGGGACACCACAGTGGAAGGTACCCGGACGAATTTTTTTTTCACAAAAGGCAATCCCTGATATGGGATATAACAGGGATTAAACAGATAAGAATAGTACTACAGAAAATGCCACTCATATCGAGTGTGACAGTAAATTGCACGGCGCAGACGCAGTCACCGTGGATTAAAACAGAGTGGAGGGAGCCAGCGTTTTTTTAACCATCTCCCCGTTCGAAAAATCAATTCAATAAATGGACCCCAGATTGGGGACTTTAGAGGGATTAAACTGATGAGAATAGTACTACAGAAAATAACACTCATATCGGGTGTGACAGTAAATTGCACGGCGCAGACGCAGTGACCGTGGATAAAAACAAAGGGGAGGGAGCCAGCGTTTTTTTTTCAACCATCTCCCCGTTCGAAAAATCAATTCAATTCACCTATCGGGGACCCTTAGTGTTGTACGTGGCTGGGTGGAGGAAGAAACCTTCAATGACATCACCGGGACGTGGCTATCTTGGTATCCAACCTTGTGCAAATGGGGAGTTTGCGGTTGTGCAAATGAACTGTTTGCGGTTGTTTGCGGTGCATTAAAAGGGGAGTTTGGTCCGTCAATGTCTGTGAAGCGGCCGTAACCCTTATCGATACAACCCCGTAACCCTGATCGATACAACATCATACCTGATTGTATACACACACTAGATGTTTTAAACCACGTTGTTCAAAAAAAATTTAGGATTGTTAGGTGATTTATGCCTTTTATAGATTAAAACCCAACTCTGCGTCAACTAAGTAATTTTCCATGGAAGTTTTGCCATGGATCTCCCTCCGGCATGCCACAGTCCAGGTCTTAGTCCCCTTGAAACAACTTTTCCATCACTATTATAGCCAGAAAGAGTCCCTGTGGGTTTTAAAATTCGCCTGCCTACTGAAGTCTATGGCGGTTCGCCGGTTCGCGAACATTTGCGGAAGTTCGCGTTCGCCAACGGAAAATTTTATGTTCGCGACATCACTAGTGGCTGACACTTCAGTCGTGCACTCCTGACCAGCCTGTCTGCCCCATAGGCTGATTTTAATTAATGTGAGTATAAAGCTTAGGAGAAAAAGCATGGGGGGCACTCAAATATCTGGGAACATTGGACAAAACTGAAGTGATAACTAAAAATCATTATTAAAAGGCAATCTACCCAATGAGGCAAAAAACCCATATCAGACTAAAATAAAATTAAAAAAGTAGAGAAATAAAACACCCAGAAATAAAAGTCAGTGTAGCAGCATGTGAATAAGGAGTAAAAAAGTTAGAAGTCCACTGTGGAGGTCAATATGGCTGCTAAGATACTGAGTGTCCACTGTATAAAGTGACAGTGCTAATTGGTATCAGTAAGAATGATCTGACTGACACTGTGATGACGATATTTGATCCTTCACACAGAGTATTGAAAGTCACAGCTTTCAGTTGAAAAGGCAATAAAAGTAGTAGTCCTTCCCCGCTACGGGGTTGGAAAAATAGACTCGTAGTCCTGTGAGTAATAGCACTAGGTAATATATTGTGGTTAGTGTTGAGCGAACAGTTCGAGCATCGTTCGGGTTCGTACCGAATTTTGGGGTGTCCAGGACCCGGACCCGAACCCGGACATTTTCAAAAAAATTCGGGTTCGGGTCCGTTGTTCGTCGACTTCTTCCCGCTTTCTGAAGGGCTGCACAGCAGCCAATCAGCTAGCGTTTTACTTCTTGCCCTAAGAGCACATCACAGCCATGCCTACTAATGGCATAGCTGTGATTGGCCAAGTGCAGCATGTGACCCAGCCTCTATTTAAGCTGGAGTCACGTAGCGCCGCACGTCACACTGCTCTGATTAGTGTAGGGAGAGGACGCAGCTTCTGTCAGGGCGAGATTAGGCAGGTTAAAGTCAGCAACAGCACCTAATGAACAGATCGATCTACAGCTGAGAATCATTGAACTTCTGCTAGTTACTTGCTCGCTGGTTTTTAGGCTGCACAGAGCGTTTTGCTGTCACATATTTTCTGGGTTGATCGGCGGCCATTTTGTGACTTGTGGTGCACCAGAACAAGCTGCCACCAAGTCCATCAATCCATCAATACTAGTTTTTTTTTGCTATATCCTACATCAGGGGCTTGGCTGTGCTAATTGTCACCCCTAGAAACTTAGGATAGCAATTTCTATATTTTATTAAGGGGTTAAATACAATTACCCAAATACCAATCCCCTAAATCTGGTGTTCCAGCTTTGGCTAGACAAGTATAATACTGTCTGCTGTCTGGCAAAGGATAGATTATTTTCTGGGGTGAAATTCAATTGCCAAAATAGCAATACCATAAATCAGTGGTTTCAGCTGTGGCTGGCAAAATAGAATAGTGTCCGCCAAAACACATATTTTGTTCTGGGGTGAAATTAATCTGGCAAAATAGCAATACCCTGATTCTGGTGTCCCAGCAGTTGCAGGCCAGATTTCATAGTGTCTGCCAAAACACATATTTTGTTCTGGGGTGAAATTAATTTTGCAAAATAGCAAAACCCTGAATCTGGTGTCTCAGCAGTTGCAGGCCAGATTTCATAGAGTCTGCTAAAACATATATTTTGTTCTGGGGTGAAATTAATCTGGCAAAATAGCAAAACACTGAATCTGGTGTCTCAGCAATTGCAGGCCAGATTTAATAGTGTCTGCTGAAACATATATTTTGATCTGGGGTGAAATTCAATCTGCCAAAATAGCAATACCCTGAATCTGGTGTCCCAGCAGTTGCAGGCCAGATTTCATAGTGTCCGCCAAAACATATATTTTGTTCTGGGGTGACATTCAATTGCCAAAATAGCAATACCCTGAATCTGGTGTCCCAGCTGTTGCAGGCCAGGATTCATAGTGTCTTGCAAAACATATATTTTGTTCTGGGGTGACATTCAATTGCCAAAATAGCAATACCCTGAATCTGGTGTCCCAGCTGTTGCAGGCCAGGTTTCATAGTGTCCGTCAAAACATATATTTTGTTCTGGGGTGACATTCAATTGCCAAAATAGCAATACCCTGAATCTGTTGTCCCAGCTGTTGCAGGCCAGGATTCATAGAGTCTTGCAAAACATATATTTTGTTCTGGGGTGACATTCAATTGCCAAAATAGCAATAAACTGAATCTGGTGTCCCAGCTGTTGCAGGCCACGTTTCATAGTGTCTTGCAAAACATATATTTTGTTCTGGGGTGACATTCAATTGCCAAAATAGCAATACCCTGAATCTGTTGTCCCAGCTGTTGCAGGCCAAGTGTAAATCTGTCCATAAAAGGATACCTTTCATCCAGGGCCTAAATACTAGCCCTAAAAGAGATACTCCCCTAAATCAGTGGTTACTGCTGTGCCTGGATTAGTGTAATACGCTACATAAACAAATAGGCAGATAGTGTTAGGTGACTGTTAAAAAAGGCCTGAATTTGAAATCAATACATTGGGCCAAATTTTTTTTTCCTTATTGTGGTGCTTGGTGAAGGGTAACAATGAGGAAAACATCTAGTAAGGGACGCGGACGCGGCCGTGGTGGTGTTAGTGTACCCTCTAGTGCTGGGAGAGGACGTGGCCATTCTACCACAGCCACACGTCCTAGTGAACCAACTACCTCAGGTTCCAGTACCCGCCAGAATTTACAGCGATATTTGGTGGGGCCCAATGCCGTTCTAAGGATGGTAAGGCCTGAGCAGGTACAGGCGCTAGTCAATTGGGTGGCCGACAGTAGATCCAGCATGTTCACAACATTATCTCCCACTCAGTCTTCTGCAGAAAGCGCACAGGTGGCACCTGTAAACCAAGCCCATCAGTCTGTCACATCACCCCCATGCATATCAGGGAAACTGTCAGAGCCTCAAGTTATGCAGCAGTCTCTTATGCTGTTTGAAGACTCTGCTGGCAGGGTTTCCCAAGGAAATACACCTAGCCCTTCCCCAGTGGTGGAAGACATAGAATGCACTGATGCACAACCACTTTTTTTTCCTGATGATGAGGACATGGGAATACCACCTCATCGGAGTCCGCACGTCTGTGATGATGACGAAACACAGGTGCCAACTGCTGCGTCTTTCTGCAGTGTGCAGACCGAACAGGAGGTCAGGGAGGAAGACTGTGTGGAAGACAATGCAGGGGACGATGAGGTCCTAGACCCCACATGGAATGAAGGTCGTGCCACTGACTTTCATAGTTCAGAGTAAGAGGCAATGGTGAGACCGAGCCAACAGCTTAGCAAAAGAGGGAGCAGGGGGCAAAAGCAGACCAGCCGCCACCAAGAGAGTTTGCCTGCTACTGGCCACCGCCACCAAGGACCGAACACCCCAATGGCAGCTTCAAGGAGTTCCCTGGCATGGCACTTTTTTAAACAATGTGCTGACGACAAGACCCGAGTGGTTTGCACGCTGTGCCATCAGATCCTGAAGCGAGGCATTAACGTTATGAACCTTAGCACAACCGGCATGACCAGGCATCTACATGCAAAGCATGAACTGCAGTGGATTAAACACCTTAAAAGCAAGGAACTCACTCTGGCTCCCCCTGCTCCCTCTTCTGCTGCTGCCTCCGCCTCTTCCTCCGCCTCGGGAGGAATGTTGGCACCTGCCGCCCACCAAACAGAGGATGTGCCACCGACAACACCACCTGCGTCACCAAGCATCTACACCATGTCACACGGCAGCGTTCAGCTATCCATCTCACAAACCTTGGAGAGAAAGCGTAAATTCCCACCTAGCCACCCTCGAGCCCTGGGCCTGAATGCCAGCATTTCTTTTTTTTTTATCAAAATTTTTATTGATTTTTTCATTTAAGTAACAAGAGATACTTTAGGATTACAAAGTGCAATAACAAGAGTACAGGAATAGTTGAGGAAACATATCCGCATGCACCAAAAATACATTTGTAGAATTGTTGAAGCAATATAGGTCACCATCATAACAGGTTGGTAGCTCAAACCATCAAAAGATCAACGCGTACATCTCAAGGGTAAAGGTTAAGGACACTATCGGTAGGCGGATAAAGAAGCCCTAAGAGGGGTCGGGAAACCTGAAGGATTTCCATTTGAGCCATAGTTTGAGAAACTTTAAGTGGGAGCGAGATTCCCAGGAAGACATCTCTTCGAAGAAATAGAGCTGGTCCACCTTTGAATGCCAGCATTTCTAAACTACTGGCCTTTGAAATGCTGTCATTCAGGCTGGTGGACACAGACAGCTTCAAACAGCTGATGTCCATGGCTGTCCCACAGTATGTTGTCCCCAGCAGCCACTACTTCTCCAAGACAGCTGTGCCTTCGCTGCACAACCAAGTATCCGATAAAATCAAGTGTGCACTGCGCAACGCCATCTGTGGCAAGGTCCACCTAACCACAGATACGTGGACCAGTAAGCAAGGCCAGGGACGCTATATCTCCCTAACTGCACACTGGGTAAATGTAGTGGCGGCTGGGCCCCAGGCGGAGAGTTCCTTGGAGCACGTCCTTCCGCCGCCAAGGATCGCAGGGCATCATTCTTTGCCTCCTGTAGCCTCCTCCTACTCGGCTTCCTCCTCCTCTGCTTCCACCAGCTCATCCAGTCAGCCACACACCTTCACCACCAACTTCAGCACAGCCCGGGTAAACGTCAGCAGGCCATTCTGAAACTCATATGTTTGGGGGACAGGCCCCACACCGCGCAGGAGTTGTGGCGGGGTATTGAACAACAGACCGACGAGTGGTTTCTGCCGGTGGGCCTCAAGCCCGGTGTG